>OY754891.1:2400000-3000000 GCA_963576445.1 Lithosia quadra | reverse complement strand
GTTTGTTTATTTGTTTGCGATGGACGCAAAAACTACTGAACGGATTTTGATACGGTTTTTATGTATGAAAGGTTTTGGTCAGTCTTAATATTTTAGGCATTTTGATCATAATCGGTTAAGTAGAACCGGAGACATAGTCTAAAAACGCGACAACCGACGTCCATGTGATACAGCATAATAGCTAACAGCTATACAGACTGGATAAGACCCTACAATCACTGTCCTATTCTATCCATATACGTACTCTATGTAAACACATGACAATAGTTCAATTCTATCGACCACATCAATGAGCGTGTCACAGACAATAGGTGTCTGGCTCAACGATCATCTTCAACTGAACCTGAGATGAGAATAGAATATTTATAAATAGTGTTGAATATGCAATCTTGTGAAGTAAATTCAGATTGTGACCGGAGCTTTACACACAGGGATTCATGTACTAAAGAGGGATAGATATGTCTTATTTTGTACTAACTCATCTTATTCTCATTCTTCGAGCCTATTCCCAAATTCATTGAGGTCGGCTTTTCAGTCTTAGGCCGCGTTTCCACTGATGCGAAGCGGGGCGGAGAGGAGCGGTGAAGAGCAGTGAAAAGTGGTCAGTTACACTCAATCTGCCGCCCCACTGTCCCCCACTCCGCACCCCAATGCTCGTTGTGCTACGCACCACATCGCTTCGATTTCGCCCGCGGCTTTGCTCGCGTGGAAGTCATTATCGCCACCGATTAAACGACTCTCCACTCGACTCTTCACTCCACTTTCCACTTCCACTCGCCACTTTACCCTCCACTCTCCACTCCAAAAAAGGATGGAGAGTATCCTATGTCCGTCTCCTGGTTCTAAGCTACCTTCCTGACAATTTTCAGTGAAATCGGTTCAGCCGTTCTTGAGTTATAAATAGTGTAAGTAACACGACTTTCTTTTATATACACTCGAGAGCAATGAATCCGGGTCACTTAAAGAATCCTAAAAATCTCGGAAACTAAAAATGCTAGGTTAATGCAATAAATTGTATTTAATAGACAATGTAATACTCCTTAAATGAAGGTATTAAAACTTCTTAGTTATTGTAAAGTTATATCATAAAAAAATCAAATTTGAAAAAGGGCCACTTTCGAAGATGGAACTACGAAATTACAGCATTTGGTTTTGCTTTTGTTTGTAATCTGTCATTTATGTGGGTACATAAACCATGTTGATAGTGCTCTATATTCATTATTCAAGCTGAAATTATGTCGCTTACGCCTGAAGAATGCACCAGAATACTTACAATGCTGGAAACCGGCCGGAGTCAGCGCGATACAGCCAGGACTGTCGGTGTGTCGCTGTCAACAGTACAAAGAGTTCTCCGACGTTACGAAGAAACTGGTTCTAACCTACGCAGACCAGGAACGGGCAGAACCAGGTGTACCACAGCACGAGAAGACCGATACTTGGTGAACACCATGCTTCGAAATCGCTTTCTCACAGGAACTGAACTCACCAATCAGTTTCGACGCCTCGGAGGAAGTAACCCAAGTGCATGGACAGTAAGACGTCGGCTTGCTGAATCTAACTTAAAACCCCTTAAGACCTGCAAACGGCCCTAAACTGGAGCGTGGGCATCGTATTTCGAGACTAAGATATGCCCAGAGCCACGTAAATTGGAGTATTGAAGATTGGTCAAAAGTTATGTTCTCCGACGAATCAAAATTTATGCTCTACAAGCACGATGGAAGACACAGAGTGTATCGAAGACCAGGGGAAAGATTCAAGCAAGCATGCATCGAAGAAAAAGTAGCCTACGGTGGTGGGTCTGTACTTGTGTGGGCCGGAATTTCTTCTGAAAGTCGCACAGAGCTGGTGATCATAGAAAACGGCTCTTTAACTAGCGTAAGATATGTGGAAGAAATCCTCAATGATCACGTTGGTCCATTTATGGTCAATTTAGGTGAGGATGCTATATTTATGCATGACAATGCCCGACCTCATACAGGTAGGATTGTGAATGACTACCTTCAAGAGATGAACATTACTCGTATGGAGTGGCCAGCGCGCAGCCCGGATATCAACCCGATCGAGCATGCTTGGGACGAGCTAGGCAGATGCGTAAAACAACGAAACCCTCCCCCAATCACGCTTCGTGAGCTCAAAATTGCTCTCACAGAGGAATGGGAGAATATTCCCCAAAATCGTATAAGGAACTTGGTGTACAGCATGCCAAACCGCGTAAACGCAGTAATGGAAGCACGAGGAGGCAATACGAAGTATTAAAATTCAAGAAAATCGTAATAAAGTTCAAAAATTTCATGTTTCCTATTTTTGTTTTAAGGAGAGATCAGCAGTTTTTTTCTTTATGTAATTTTGTGTTAATAAAATGTATGGTGACTCATATTTTTTTTACTTTCATTTAAGGAGTATTACATTGTCTATTAAATACAATTTATTGCATTAACCTATCATTTTTAGTTTCCGAGATTTTTAACATTCTTTAAGTGACCCGGATTCATTGCTCTCGAGTGTATATAGATATCCGCTCAGCTCTGCTCCACCCCGCTCGTGCTGTTTCCATTGAAGCGGAGCGGCGATTTCAAGCATAGTGAATGGTCAATTCGTGCACCGCTAAGCTCCTCTCCGCCCCGCTCCGCGTCAGTGGAAACGCGGTCTAACTACGAAGCAGCGTACTTTGACATTCCTCCTCTTATTACCCCACGCACGCACGCACACACGTACGCTCGCGCGCACGCACGCATGCACGCACGCATACTCTCACACACACACACACACACACTTCAAATACATTCCGTGTGCGTAACCTATATCGTCATTTCCGTTATCAAAAATTTCATAGAGAGGCGAGTTCCACTTGTTGAATGGCATCGATCGATTAGGTAACATATTAATCTGGTATCAAGGACATCTCTACTCCAACAGATACCGATCGTTCTCAGAGTAATAATATACCTTTGCAAATGTTACCTAATACCATCATTCAATGGGTTTCCGAAACACAATAAACTCAAGCCGAACAACCGTAAACCCAGAACTAACGGGTATTGGACCCGTATTCCAATATTTGGATATGTTACAGTCAAAACTTTTATCCAGACAAAAGTACAGTTGTCAGTAAATTCTTGGTAGCAGTCAATGATTATTATTATATAAGTAAAAAGAGGGTAGCAGTTTTGATCTACTTTTTAACCGACTTCAAAAATGAAGGAGGTTCTCAATTTTTTTAAGTTTGTTACCTCAGAACTCTCGACTGGTTGAACCGATTTTGGTGAGTCTTTTTTTGTGTGATAGCTGGCGCTTCCCTGTGTAGTCCTATTTCAATTTAGTTTGATACAGTCGTTTTTTTTTTTCAGAATTATAGTACAATATCATTTACAATCAGGGTCTATGTGTATAGCTCCTGGGCCAAGTATGTTATTAACACTTGAAGTACCTACATCTGACAATATTTTATCCCAAACATTTTTCTGAGAAAAGAAGTAATTTGTAGGGGTCCTAAGGTCTAGTAATGTGTACTAAGTATTATGAGCATTCGGCAACCCCCGTTGCCACCCACGCAGTTACGTATCATCTAAGAAAACCCTACCCAGGCCAGGGGAAACTACTTTTTTTAGTAGTCTTTAGGCCCAACAAAACGTCACATGCCATCGTTGGGTCTATTTTCGGAGTAAACGAGTTTAAGGCTGCGTTTCCACCAGAGATGTGCGATGGTAATGTGTCGTGCGAGGATATATATAGCTATGCTGTGAAAATGTGTGGAGGTTTCCAAAATGCTTCCTAATCTCCGAGGTATGGTAGATCTACGCTTTCATTATTAGATTGACTTTTGACTGATTAAGAATTCTGACTGCAACAAACACAGTCACCGTTCCTCACTTTTCATTTCGATATATTCTATCATCTTTGTTGTATTACAAACTGAACAATGCAGCAATGGTCAAATAGAGGATTGTAGTTATATCATTGTAAACATTTCTCTTAACAACCTGATCGAACTGAACTATCCACTATACGCGATGCAAAAAATTCAATCAGTAGTTTTACATCCTGAGTGGATGAACACCTGTCACCGTAATGACTAACCCAGCGCAGCGGCATCATGTCCCCTCTTTTTCCAGGGACAAAACGATGACACCGTGATTTCCAAACCCGAGAGGAGTATCTCAAAGCCGGAGATTGACCCTGGGTCAGACGAAGTGCGAGAGAAATGCATCTTGAGTCACTTTTCACCCCAGCGTAGCGGCGGCGTCTACAGACCCGAGACGGTATATGATTTTAGTCAGTCCGAGTCGCATCCGTGGGGATTTCCGCACATTAAAAAAGGAGTCAACTAGTACTTAAATATGTTTAAAATTGCTTATTTATTATACTGAACAGGTAGATAAGCATATCATTTAATTACCATTAAATACTTTATACCGGTTTACTGAAGCGCTTAACCTTTGAGTTACCGAGTTAATTACCAGCTGGTAAGGCTATAATTAATATCTGAATACAAACGGGATGAGATATGTATTGTATCTAACAGCGTGTTTAGATCTGAAGCTCTGGCACACGAGAGGCGATTATAACTAAGCACGATTATAGCTATAAAGCCTCTTAAAGGTGGCATTAGGAGTGATTATATAAAAATACTCCATCACGCTTTCAACTATCAATGCTAATTTATACTTGATAGCTAGCAACGGTGGGTTGATTTAAAAAAAAATACAACTGAATCTCTTTCTTTTTTTGAAGTTGGTTGAAAATAAAAACATTGATTTTAATTATGACGTATGGGTTGCGTTGGTTCACGTTTCAGAATAAAGACACAACACTGTGCAATTTGCATTTCCATCATAAGATGCAGCCGTTTATGCAGCGTATTTTAGACCCTTGAAAGACAGTCAAAACGTATAGAATTCTTGCTATTGACCTAGAATCATGACACAGCACAAAAAACGTTTAAAAAAATATATTTAAACATATATTTATATAATAACGTTTTAAATAATATAAAAAATATAAATATATTACTTGTATAAGACAAACCTACCCACTTTATCGCAGGCTAAACTACTATCATATTCTGAACAAAATACTTTAAAAAATTCAAAAATATTATAAAATTTATAACAACCAAGAGTGCAGTCGATATTATATATTTAAATTATATTTAACATTTAGCACTTCTTGTATTAAAAATATCGTCTATGGAATTAATCAAACTTAATTTATTAACTAAGTATAAATACAGTGCTAATATTAGCATAACGGACGGATATATTTTTCCTTGGCAAAAATGACTCAACCCAACTTAAGAAATTTCCCCTTCAATAAATTAAAACTGAAACTGTTAAGGACTTGGGAGAAACCTTCACCAGTACGACATAAGTTATAACGCACCTGTGTGCAACATGCAATAATACCATCCCTTATAATTTATAACTTGCCTTTATAAGCGGTCAGTCGGTTCAAAGAGGCTCGCCTGATGGTTCGTAATGGCCTGCTGCTCCCTATTTTAGTATTAGTGACAGAGAGAACAAGGGAAAATTTGATAGTGGAGTCTAACCAGGCACCCGATTCAGTAACGCTGTAACGTGTTTTTAACGTGATGTCGAGTCAATAATATTAAAAAAACCCCCTAAAAAATTATTATATTACGAAAGACCACAAATCGAATTTCAACAGATTGTTTATAAATAATTAAAGTAATATCACAATTTATTTTGATTATTTATCTATATTGAGAAGTCAGAATGGGGTTGAAGGGTCACTCTCACAACAAGTATACAACAAGATAAGAACAGAACCAAACAAAATTAGATTTAAGCATAAACTTAAACGGTATATCAACTTTCAACAATCACACAGTGATGATTCAAGGTTGGTGCCCAACTACAACTTATTAAAAACAATGTACCACGAGACTCATCAGATCCTGCGGACTAACTATGCAAACAGTTTTCAAGGACCATAATATTTAGATGTATGATTAATAAATAAATAAATAAGTAAAAAGTGCAACTTGACTCGCGAAAGAAGGATTCCGTACCATTTACAGTAAAATAGCAAAACACACATTTGTTGAATGAAAGAAAAAGAAAAAAAATATTTTTTTTATTATTCTGCGCTGTTCTGCGCATTTAAAATATAAGTACAAAGGTCGAATGGCTGCTGTCTCTGCATACCACGGAGGGAATAGTCCTGTACTAAACCACTAAAACACGTAAAAGCAGCCTAAACGTCTGCCAATTTAATCATTCACTAATAACGTAGAATAGAATTACTCACTCACACCAGATAATCTGCCAGCTCCTATTAATCAAAGTCATGAACATATAGTACTAATATCGTACGCTATCGACACGCGTGTCCCAGGCAGATAACACCCTGTATAATTTAGTACGCCACCCCAATTACAAACTGACGGATTATACACCTATTGGTGTAGTTATGTTAAACGTATGGCGTATTAGCGTTTTAAATATTTTTATGTTTATTTTACATGGTACGTGTATGTAATGATGACCCTCTTTCCTCAGACTTTACCTTCAGCTTACCATCAGGCGAGGTGAAGTCAAATTGACGTGTCCTAATATACAATAAAAAAATGGTGTAATTTGTAGACTGGTATTTATTGGGACAGAAGGATCGATTATCCCATGGGAGTAGAGATCCCACCTATCCTATCATGGGATAGATTTTTAGTAACAAGTGAAGCTAGTGAGCAGTATTTTTATATCACTTAGGTGGTAAACAAGCAGACAGCGGGGCCGCGTTTCAGACCGGTGCGGTGGTCCATTTGCTTCTAGTTTTAAATATTTTTGATTTTGACGTTTTGTAAGTTCCGCTTAAAATGGTGTATATACAGAATAAATGATTTTTGACTTTTGACTTTTTTTTGATAGCTCACCTGATGGGAAACGGATACCTATGGCCATGGTGCAAGACCAAGGGTATCATACTCATGCTGCCGACGCAGTAAAAACCTTCCAAGCGTGTAAAAATTTGCAAATCAGCGTAATTGAAAGAAAGAAAGAAAGAATGCATTTATTCATGCACTTACTTTCAAGATACACACAAAATCTTAACAAGTTTAGATATAATATAATGTTGCACTTACCTTATCTTACCACAATGCACCTCGAAGGCATGTCGAATGGGTTCAGCATATTCTAAGGGCTAAGTATAACAGGTGTTACCATATCACCAGAGGTCTTAAATTGCGTATAATATACCGGATGATACTCCATCAACCCTTTCAACTATCAATACGAATTTATACTTGATACCGGGTTAGCAACGGTGGGTTAATTACAAATAAATACAACCGAATCTCTTTCTTTTTATTTGAAGTTGAAAATAAAAAAATGGATTTTGTGTGACGTATGATGTGTTGCGTTGTTTCATGTCAATTCTAAGTCTGTTTGCTTGTCCGAGGAGTGAGTTCACAAGGGCCATATTGAATTATCTGTGTTATTAGAAATAAGTTAATTATAAGTTAGTTTAAGTTACAATAATGTCTACTAACATAAGTTAGGTTTAAGTACATGTTAAATGGTTGGTTAGTTGTATTAAATAAATAAATAAATGTTTCAGAGGTCTTAAATTGCGTATAGTATGGCGGAAGAACAGCAGATAAAATATACCATAGATTGAGAATCAAAGATGATTGGTAACAAATAACGCCGTAAACTGAGCGTAGCGCCTTCATCTCAAATTGTATGGTTTTGTGGATGTTATCGTAAAACTGGATCTTTGTGCCACTATAAAATATAGATCACTCATTATCGTGGCTTCCGACTAACAAGCTAGAGATGGACCAATAACATATCGATAACAATTTGAAAGAATGCCGATATTTTATTTTATATTATTTATTTCAGATTCTTCTTCTATACCGTTTCTACTTTCAGTGTACTTCTCAGTGTGTTTATTTGACTTTCACGAAACCTGATTTCAACTTTCACAATTCTTTAGGAGTGTTCGCTAAATCCTGATAACTTTTTTAAAGAGATCCAACAAAGTAGCCCTCACACCCCACACACCACAAGTGTTAGATGGCGTTTTTATTCTAACATTTAGTTTTTCCAGAATGTTATTATTGAATTGCATTCTCAGAGGCACTCTTGAGTTCCTCTGATGTACATGTACATGGGCATGCATCACTCGTTAATAGGTGGTCCATGATCTGTGGCGTAGCTTCACATCCGCACGTCTGCATCATCCGAAAAAAACCCCAACGAGACCGATTTTCTTTACTTCGGCCAACCTGTTTCACTTTCGCCCAATATAAAAAAAACGGCTGACTAAAAATTTTCTCTCGATATAAAAAAATACTATCCTGAAACCGCATCAAAATTATTTAAACCATACGCGAGATAATTGTAGACAAATATTCATACAAAACATACTGGTGAAATAATGAAACTCCTACGAAGTTTGTTAAAAATCGAGATGCATTTTGCACCCCACTACAAAGTCCTAACAAGCCACACATAAGATCCAACAGAGCGATCATAAAATTCACCGAGTTACTTGCTCCGCCATATTACTGCGACCACGAGTCCTCTTTGAAAGGAGTTCCTTCATTATTTTTTATTTCTTCCATTCGTAAGATCTAGCTAGCGGTTATTAAAAAATCTACACATATAACAGAAGATCTTAATTCTCCTCATGTTTTGACTAACATCGAAAACGGAGACGGTTCTAAATTCAGATGTTTATTTTTTTTTATGTTTATGTATTTTGTGCGGCATGATGAGCACAGAATGGTCGTATAAATGTACCCGGGACAAGTCAACCCCACCCGGATGACGTTATTGGTTTAAAGACAAAAAAAAGCGATGGTAGCTGAATGGATAAGGACGCGGCCTCTACTCAGAGGTACCGAGTTCGAATCCGGCCGGTCAGCACCAATGTGAATTTCACTTTGTGGAATTTATATGTGCTAATCACATGATTTTACCATCTGCTGACGGTGAAGGAAAACATCGTGAGGAAACCCACATGTCCTAGAAGAAATTCTAAGGACATGTCCGATTCACTAACCTGCATTAGGCCAGCGTGTGTGGAGTAAGGTCTAAACCCTCTCAGCTCTCTCGTTAGAGGGGAGGAGACCCGTGCCCAGCAGTGGGACATAAATGGGTTGCTATTAATATTTTATGAGTTGTTGTACTATTTGATGGTACGTGTATCTATATAGAATGTGTCTAAACTAAGCAAATCAATTCAATCTTACCTACAAACCCCTGTTGTCTTGCTTGAGTAAACTAAAACAGTAGCTATCTGACGCGGAATCTTGGGTCCACAATGGACCGCCAAGCTGCCTAGATTATCGCACAATAGCGCCGCCTGCCACGTGGAATAGATAACAGCTTAGGTTACACTTTCTCGTTAGTTGAATCATTATATATTATGACTAGCTGACCCACCCCGGCTTCGCCCGTGGCGTATTTCGAACCCCGATGCACCCTTTTTAACATGCTCATAATTTATCAGTTTTCCTCAAATGTATGAGAATCTACCGGAATTGTTCACATTTATGATTATTGCTCCGCTCCCTTGGGCAGTTGCGTGATGATATTCAGCCTATGACATTCAAGGATAATGTGGCTTTCTATTGGTGAAAAAATTGGTTCAGTAGATCCCGACATTACCCCTTACAATTTAACAAATATACAAACACACAAACTTTACTTCTTTATAATATTAGTATTGATGAATAATCTGAATTAAAGAGTAGCCAGAGCTCACGGGAGGGATTCTGGGTTATCAGCACAAAAACTCTCTCAATTGGCAGTTTAATTTTGCTCTTAGATTTAATTAGCACATTTCCTTTAAGTGGGCCTTGAAAAAACATTTGATGAGGCTGTTAAGCTGAGGGTAACCACTGTAGCACTATCGGTGTATGTTGTGGTGACCCGCGGTCCTGAAACTTTACCTTTAGCTTACCATCAAGCTAGGTGTAGTCATGTTGACGTGTCCAATATAAAAATATATATCTATAGGTATTAAAATTTCTGTAACAATTTCTAACGCTCTTTCCTTATTCATTATTATCCTTGAATCAGAGGAAAACCGAAAATAACCGTTAGTAGTAAACTGAGTTAGTGTAGTGCGAGCAAAAATTGATCGTAATATGAAAAAATAATTGTACAGTTGCGAGCAAAAATTTATCGTAATATGAAAAAATAATTGTACAGTCAGCGACAAAAGTCTATGATCATTACACAGATTTCAAACTGAAAAATTTGGAATGAAAATGGTTAATTATAATAAAATTTAAAATAAAATTTAAAGGTAGTTCAATAGATTATTATACGTAAACGGGAATTAACGCGATCATGGTATAGGTATATACATACCTTTGGAATGCCTGACGTTTCGACCAGGTTACACCGGTGTAACCTGGAACGCGAAAGTTTAAAAGTTAATATAGTTCAATAGAGCCAACTAAGTAATAAAACATCATTTTCATTAAGAACCATAAGTTGCGTTGCTTAAAACTACTGATTTACAAAAAAGGGCGCTAAGTCAATACACAAAGGTGTCAAAATTCATTAAATCTCATTACAAAAGATTTAGTTTTCGTTGCGTTGCGTTCCCTTCCACATTTGAAATCCAAAATTAATTCTCGGTTTATCCAGGAATCACGACAGAATTTTGTTCAAATTAAAATAAACCTTATAGTTTGGCCGCTGAGACTATGCGTTCCTGACACATGTCAATTCGTCATGACTAGTTAGGTATGTACAATAAATAACTTGTACCTAGAACCGTTCTCTAAACCTGTTCCCAACTTACAATAACATAATAATAATCACAGTCAGCAATTGTGACAACGTGATTTCATTTTAATTTTAATTTTATTCTAATTTGGCTATCTATCTGCCCTATTTGTTTTTCCAATTTTTAATTTTGTTTCATTCTTATTTAATTTTATGTGATTATTAATTGTAATGATGGGTTATTACCTGAAATAATAAAAAAAATCATATTCATTTCATTCATTATAAAAATATGATTCATTCTTTCTATTAGCTTGGGTAGGGGCTTATTACAAAATTACATATATTATAAAATTATAACGTTCTATTTTATATTTTTCAACCAACAGATTATTATTATTAAGATTACTAAAATATGCGGTTACAATTGCCTTGTTATTTTGTCTCATCACTATGAAAACGAAAATTTGACATAACCTTGAGACAGCGCAGTTTGACGTGGTATGACTTTTAAAAACTATTGATTTTATATTTTTAATTAATTAATTGTTAATCATTTTAGCCCAAAATTAATCTGTGTATTGTAAATTGGCACAGTAATTCAATTTTTAATGTTATCACTCGTTAATAAGGTCAATAAACGATATTTAAAATTGTGCCGTAAATTATACACCAGTTCAAAGTGACATCGCCCGTTCGCTCACAACCTGTCAGGAACGCATTCTTTCAGCGATTCTATAATAACTAGGTACACCTCTAGTATCTACACACCCAAATTAATGATAGAATTGAGAAAAAAAACAAGTAAGTAATGGGCTACCATTGACCATTTTAAAATAACGCTTAAAACGCATTGCCCTACAAAGAATACTAACAATTCACGCTACTATTAAAATAACTAATCAGTCAAACTTTACAACAATAGTAGTACTACCAGTTACAACATACGTAATTAAATATACCAGAACGACTGTAAATATATCCGTTTCGCTTACTTCCGCTAGATAAAGTATCTTGCTATCTCGTTTCTTAAAATCACAGTGATATCTATTTGTGTGATTCACTTTAGCCGGTTTTTGTTGTTTATTTTTGATTCATACGCACACAACTCTTGCGACATCTGCAGTGACCGCTCGTCCGAAGAAAAAAGAATATAAAAACTTTTTTATAATGACGATTATCAAGAAGTATTCAGTGCGCCTGCGTGCATAACTGTCAAAATTATACGACAAATCGCGAGCCGGCGTTTAAGGAAGCGTGTGCAAATTTTTATTTTTATAAATTAAAATATTAATAGTTTTGCCTTTAGTGGTATTAGTAGTGTTCTATGTAAGGCGGATAATAAGTTTATAGTAATAATGGGGAACGATAAAACGTCAGTAAGTTTGGATTTGATCCTGAAGGAATTGGGAGCATTTGGCACGTATAATATTGTTAACTATGCTTTGTTATTATACCCGTGTTTTTTGGCGGGAATGTATGGATCTGTGTTTGTGTTCGAAGCATTGGATATTGATTACAGGTGAGTTTTAAGTTGTTTACTTATACTAACATTAACGCATAACATGTGTAAAGATTGTGATAATTACACAAATAAGTAGAGTTTCGTACGGCTTATTGGCGTTGTGTAATAAAAACTTGAAAATTTAATAGGTTCTTAGTATTTCTATAATTCAAATAGTTTTAACAACATCTGCTTTTTGGGGTTATCTTAGCTTTTGACAAGCACGCCACCCTCGTGTGATGTTCCCGCGCATGCGTATTGAATCTGTACAAAAAATAGGGCACGCACGAGGTCAAACTGCCCTAACTTTTAAGATAGCACCCCATCGAAACATTCATAAGTTTTATGGAAATTGATTTGGCGGTTTCTTATATTGTGTATACGAACATAGAAACACGTAATTTCTATACTATGAAATTGAATGTGTTCTATAATCCTAAAAGTTTATTCTACGTAACATCAGGTGATAGAAAGCGTCATGTAATATAAAAACCGGTTTCATATTCAAGCCACACATGGCATCAATATAAATTGTACGCTAAACTTGTATAATATAAAATATGTACAAAAATTCTACCTTGTTATTGACTGTCTTTGGTTTTAATTTCTGATTATAAAACCTATACTTACATATTTATTACATTAAAAATATAATAATATGTTTAAAAAAAATATTGTCTTATCAGCATCAGGAATTTCTTTAAATTACAAACTTTATCATAATAAATGTTACCTATAAGTGAAAGTTCCGTTAGGATGTATTTTTTTTATTTAGACTTGTAGAAAACTAGAACTTGTCAAAATCTTAAAAATACTGTAGAGTTAGTGTAGTAAATGATTACTGCCGGATTTTTTAATTAAAAATCTGAATAAAATTATTCATTACCTATATTTATTGTAATCAAACCTTAAAATATTTTAATAGAGCAGTTTTAAATTTGTTTCATAAAGAAATAAGTAGGTACTTAGAAATTTCATCAAAAACTATTTTTTTTACGTGACAGCCCTATGCCGAACATGAGAGCGTACCCTTATTATAATCATTGACCTCGTCTGTTTCGGACCCTAAAGATTTTTATGTGTGTCAACGCTGAACGTCTATTGGTATGTGCGCGTGCTTTTTTGACGTGCCCATATTTAACGTAGGGACAGTCGAGAGACCTAAATATGATTTATATTTATATCTATGATTGCTAATGAAGTGGTAATTTATTTTAATTAAATACCTAGTACTATGATCGATTATGAAGTGCGTCCAACAAACCGACATAGGCCGAAGAAACTGTCGTGGTATTATAGGTACGTATGCCAACTATATTGGAGTGCACTGCCAGAACATCGTACTCATAATTATTTATATGAAAGTTGTTTGGATGTTTGTTACTCAGTAACGCTCTGACGGCTGAACAGATCTAGCTGAAATTTGGTACGAGGATAGATTATAGCCCGGTATGAAACATTTGCCATGTTCATTTTTATCCTACAAGCTGTAGCTGGTCTATTAAAGAGAATCAACATTTAAAAAGTAAATAAAATTATCTGCAACAATGACAATATTAGTAAAAAGATACGGGTATAGTGTACGGCATTTCACTTGGCAAGATTTTGGAGTAGTGTGGGCCCCACTACTCCAAAACCTTGCCAAGTCAGATGCCGTACACTATACTTGTTTATATGCGACGCATTTTGCTACAAACAAGTATTATAATAGTGTATAGCATCTAACTTGACAAGGTTTTGGAGTAGTGGGGCCCACACTACTCCAAAATCTTGCCAAGTTAGATGCCGTGAACTAATATCTAGCATACATTTTTGAGATGAACGTCCATTGAAAAAAGATAAACGTTGATATTTTGAGACAAGCGTCCGGTAGTAAAAGATAAAACACCATCCATAAAAAAGATAAATGGAGACAAGGACTTTTAGGTCAAGACTAGCTGTCCCCCGTGGCTTTACCCGTCCGTGACATACTTCGTCTCTGTGGCATCTATGTAACCAATATACTTATCAATATGTAAAACTACTGAACGAATTTTGATGCGGTTTTTTATTAGAAAAGTTTTAATTAGACTAGAATAAAAAATTACTAGCGGAGCGTGAAAAAAACATTTGATGAGGCCGTCAAGCTGAGGGCCGCCACTGTTGCACTACCGGTGTATGTAGTGGTGACCCCAGTCCTGAGACTTAGCCTTTAGCTTACCATCAGGCGAGGTAAAGTCATTTTGACGTGTCCTATATAAAAGAAAAAAAAGGTCTCACGCATACTTGATCACAATCAGTTGAGTAGAACCGGAGATTATAGTCAGAAACGCGAAACTGACATCCACACGGGCGGAGCCGCGGGCATAAGCTAGTTAGTAATGAAAGATTACAACATGTGTTTATACAATTGGCAACCCTATCGTTGTTTATAATAATTGATAATACTTAAAGTAAACGTGTTTAAAAACGTTTCCTCAGCACTGAATACTACTCATACAGCGAGATTAATTAATCAAATAATCACTTACAAGGCACCTCTTTATGGCGGGACAAACCGAGTCAGAACAGAACGTTCTTACTGATAGTAGAGGTTATTGACACGGAATTTTTACTAAATTATTAACTTTTTTTTTCTCTTTCAAAGGGAAACAGTTCAAAAGTTTCATTATTTTCAGTTTTTGAGCACAATAATTTAAACTAGCTTTTGTCCGAGGCTTCGCCCGCGTGTATGTCGGTTATCGCGACCAAACATAGCCTATGTCTCGAAGTCTAATCTAATTTAGCCCTATACCAAATTTCATCAAAATCGATTCAGCGGTTCAGGCGTGAAAGCGTAACAGACAGACAGAGTTACTTTCGCATTTATAATAATATTATATAGTATAGTATGGATGAAAATGTTTATCTGCTCAGTGCAGCAGAGCCCTCTATTCATTTCTATTAATAAAATTATTAAAATAGTAACTAATCATTTTCATTTAGATTTTTTAGTTTGAAATATATCTAAAAACATCGTCTACTTTTGTCGCAAACCAATTTTAATTTGCCGGATTTGTTGTCATTATATTGACTGCTCCTCCTTGGTAGTAGCTTTTCAGTTTTATAAATTAAAAAAAAAACAGATAAATAATATTTCACTGTTATATTTTTAGAATATAATATGTCACGTTAAATTTAAATATCCGTTACTAGCATGCATAGTAATTCCTCATACAATGGCCCAAATATGGCCCTTAATATCCTCATTCAAAGCCAATTAAGGCCACTATCCTTGTGACATACCGCTATGTTTAAACAATTGATGTGAATTGAAATAAATAATATGTTGATGCTAAGTCAGCTGTTTACATAAATTAAAATAACAAAGACATTATAAACGTATACAATGTACTCGTATGTCAACTGTTTAATGAATTAAATTTGACAGTAATCAGCTTGCTTACTTTGACTATAAATTAGGACCGGAATGATTTTTTTATTAAAAAAAAACTTCTGTAGATCACAGAAACCACAGGCAATTTAGATCTGCCAATGTAGCTTGCGCATGAAGTTAAATAAATCATTTAAAAAACCGACTTCAACGGAACAAATTGAAATGGGAACACACGGGAAGCGTTAGCTATCATAATAAAAAAAAGAATCGTCAAAATCGGTTCACCCAGTCGAAAGTTCTGAGGTAACGAACATAAAAAGTCGAATTGAGAACCTCGTCCTTTTTTGAAATCGGTTAAAAAACTGCAATGCAGTTTGGTAGGTAAACGTAATGTGTGTGTAATTTTAAGGTGAATAAACGTTTTTAATTCATTTCTATAAACTCTATGTGTCTAGAGCATTTTATGGGTGCTACTGCCGTATGCCCTCCAAACTCCGAGAGGGAAACCAGCCAAAGCCTCGTCTATCTCCATAAAACTCTTAATAATATAATACAGTCTACTGCTATGTGTTTCTATGTGTAATATATATGTATGTATTTACAAAGAAAAAAGTAAATAAGTAGATTATGTTTATTTAATTACGGATTATTAGAGTTTAACTAGCTTGTGTTATGGGTTCTAGATTGTTAGAACCCATAACACAAGCTAGTTAAATTAAGCTTAGTTTGGGCATAGGAAGCGCTGTGTAGAATGTTGTAGAGAATTTATTGTTTATTATTATTATGGTCCCTGTCATCTAATTATAGAATTACAAGATATTTGAGTGATACAGAACAATCATGATTATTTTACTTTGTATAGAAACAATATTGTCTTTTCTTGTTTGTGTGTGACTTTAGCTGTCTTGTTTCGTTAGGTTACTATCTGTCATGGAAGTTTTCATTTATAGACTGAACAAAATACACATAGCTATTGTTTGTCGAAATTGTCTTTGTATCCGGGTCTCGATTGTGTTAAAACGAGCCACTGTCATGCCCACTGACACTTAAAAAAATGGCATTTAATTTTGGATTTTATTATTAAAGTCTAAAATTAAATTATATTTATAAAATTTTATAAAACTCATTTTTTCATTTTATAAAATTTTATAAAATGAAAAAATGAAATGAAAAAGTTTAATGAATTCATTTAATTTTAGATTTTAACTGTACAATTACTTACAGCCAAGTCCATAATTATTAGCATTTTCGTTAACATTGTTTTCGCTACCCATAGTTTATTTTATTTTCGCTCACTTGGTGTGTACCTGGTATTAGCATGCTTGTCAATCACGTGCTAACCTAGTTGAAGCAAAGGGCAAGTAGATAATATCTAACCTCGCAATCTGACTTATAAAGCATAATCATATATATTAATTGTTTAATTTCTATTCTAGTCTTGTCAACAATCACATTAATATAACGGCTACCGACCTACCGTTAAATCCGTAAATCCGTTCACAAATTTTAGACGTATCCGCCTTTACTTCATTTAAGGTTGTTATTAACACAGTATAAAGTACTTATCAAGAGTCGCACACATATATATTATGTGATGTGTTAATTATGTTCTGGGTATAGTCAGAAAAAAATAATTGTGAACTAAAAAAAAATTAAAAATAATAAAATGTGTTTAAACACTATTTAGTAATTTCTTCTTTCTTATTCGTCTGCTTCTAAACTTACTGCGCGAGATTTTTTTACTGGACTTTAAAAGCATCTTCTTCTTCAACCTAGCGTTAATCCCAGTCGCATCCAGTGCTTTCACCTCGGAATCTGGGGTCCGCTTTACCAGTCTTAACTGCGGATTTGGTTGGACCTCGATATTTTGCCGTGAAGCGACTGCCATCTAACCTTTAGAACCCAATAGTGACATTAGGCGATATCGAAGCATTGCAGTTAGACTTTAAAAGCATCTATATAATTATAATGGAAGTACAATTGATTCTATGAGTATTATCGTCAAAGGCCTAATTATAACCTCGATAAGTTTTCTGCCAACAATTAGCCAACTTCGATATGCAGGTGAGGTGCCTATTGAAATCATTTTTAAGAAATAAAGTTTTCATTGTTTCAAACATTAACAAAATAAAAGCTGTTCTCGTAATTTTAAGGCTTCCCTTGAACATACAGTGAAGGTGTATCCTCCTCCTCGAAGTCCTCGAAGGCCCCTAAAAAGGCACTTTTGTCTCTGTCCGCCCGTCAGCAGGTACACCCGCTAGTAAGTAGGGTAGGCTTGAGCCCCGCAAGATCATGGTCGCCTATAACAATCTTGGAGCTGTAATTAGGTCATAAAATTTTTCTCGATTTTAGGGCAATAAATCATACGCTTGTTGCCAATTATCTACAATAAATGGGACTGATAACAATAATCTAATGACTAAATAATACTTTACTAATAACTGTGGAAAAGATTTATTTCGTAGGTAATCGTGAACCGGTTAGCCTTTTACGCATTCTTCGTCCAATTATGATAATAAACTAATTACCGTTTACTGAATTTTAACAGCGTAAGGGGAACAATGGCGGGTACTATGTCCGCGACGCGCTGTTTTAAGTATTACAAGGTTGCACTACTGCCACGCAATACCGCTTCTCGTAGGGCAGTATACGCCGACAAAATGTAACGTGATGAGCATAACAACAAGAGTATACCGTGGACATAAATATAGATATAATTCATAATTCTTCGTAGACCCTAAGGCGATAAGCAGACGGCGGGGCGGGGCGGTCAATATGATCGCGACGCACTCTTATTTGTACGAATATAAGGTTGCATTTATCCGCGCAATAGCTATTGTCGCTAGTCAGACATACGCGCTAAAAATGATAGTAATGATAAGAGTGCATCGCGGACATTTTGACCACCCCGCACCTCCGTCTTTTGTCGCCTTAGATGAATCAATTCCTTCTATTGGTAAGCTTACATTCTCACCTACTATACGTAGATATACCTACAAACCTACGTACACAAATAGATACCTCGACACAACTCCATTATCGGCTGTGAGTAAGCCTTGAAAGCCTATCTTACGATAAGAACAGAACAGCCACGTCCTTCTAGATTCGCCAGATTGTAACGTCTCAGTAATCTGACTGCAATCAGTTACTGGCATAAACCTGCATGTTATGCTCCAGTGCAGCTAAATAGTAATTGAAACAATAATACATATTATGGTGCGTTTGAAACACTTTTGAAAACAGAATATTATTTATTAATATTTGACCAAAACCTAATTAATAATTGACAAATTCAATTAAATAGGATGTTACGAAACCGTTTGACGAGTCGAAACAATTTTTCAGAATCATAGATCGAATTGACCTAGCCTTTTTTCGCCCAGATTATAGACAGAAGACCATCATTGTAGTCCTATAATGTTAAAATGTTGCTTCACACAAAATATCGAATTTCGGTCGTTTGGTAATTAGACTTACCTAAAGTCAGCTTGGAGGAGAATGAATGATGGCTATACTTGTTTTGCGCTGAATAGATCATACAAAGACACATTGAATGAAACGAAGGATACTTAAAATTAGGACTTTCAAAATTAAAACGCTACTCTAAGTATTTAAATTTTAAGTTCAAATTTCATTGAAGAACCTTACTATTGATTTGATTCCGGCTTAACCACGAATTTAAAACAGCTGCGTACAGACAAGTGTTGCGTTTGAAGTTAATTTCATACTGACTGTTGTACACATTTGATATCAATGTCTGTATGCATTATTCATGTTCAAAGCCAGCGTAGTTCCGTAATCTTGGAGGCAAATCGTCAAGGCACGTACAGAAAGCACAGCGTGATATCTAGATGCACATTTGCAACATCCGATGCGCGTATTTACATACATTTGCATGACTCAGCATGACTGAAATCATTTCTGTAGACTGCCAACTCTGTCAGTGATATTCATGCTGTTCATTTAGCTTATTCGTGGCAATGCAGAACCATTCTACTATCTTAGATACTAATATTGAAGTAAAAACTTTTTTTTTTAAATAAGATATGCCAAAATTACTTCACCTCGCCTGATGGTAAGCGAAAGGTAAATCAGTACCGGGGTCACCACTACATACATCGATAGTGCTACAGTGGTGGCCCTCGCTTGACGGCCTCATCAAATGCTTTTTTGGCTTATTGGACGATTCTGAACGGATATGGTTGAAATTAGGGTAGCGTTAAAGTCTGGAATAACATTTTTCAACCGTCTGTATTTCCGGAAAACTACAACCTGGGAGTTGTCAAGTCCAGAGTGAACAGGTTACTTCTAGGCAAGCGTGATCCACCGTCGACCACATCGTTACATACCAACATATGAGATTGTGGTCAAACGCGAGCCTGTCACCAATAAATAAAAACAATCATTCTTGAAATAAGTTCATAAGGCTTGCTCAGAAATCAACGTGGGCGGAGCCGTGGATAATAATTTGTCGTGTACCTGAAATAGAATTTTGGTTCGTCAACAATCAGCTTATTTTTTTCTATATATAGAACTGTCGATTACGTATTAAAAGAAATAAGTACAATTTTCAAGATTAGTAGGTACTACTCATAGTATCGATAAACTAAACTAGGTCAATAATGCTGGGACTAATAATTTAACGGACACGATTCATATTTCAAAGTAAGACTAGTCAAGCACTACCGCAATTATGGACGCTTCGAAAGAGAATACCTAATAGAAATGTGAACCAAATTATATTTCAATCTGCTTCTCTGGGGCTATAATTACCTAGACACTGTTGGAAAACCTAGTTTCAAGTAAGTTAGACACTAACCCTAGGCGCACACTTGGCGATAGGCGACAGCGACAGCTCGGCGTCTAGACGCGACGACAGGCTGCGCCCGACAATTTCATAGTGCCACTATACTCTGTTTTTTAATTAGAGATACTAAATTGACAAGTGCAAATGTCAAACTGTGAAATAATGATACCAGCTTTGTGTTTAGTGGTGTACTCGAAACTATCGGAAATGTTTGTTGCCTGGATACAAGTGGTTATTTTAAGAGAAAAGTTAAATATAAGATGTTCATAAGTTTCTTTTATTTAAATTAGAGTACACCTTTATAACTACATACAGCATACCTATATAAATTTGGTTTTATTTACCGAATTTAAAATTAGTTTTTTATAAATTATATAGGAATATAGGATAACCTACAAATATCTGTACTTCTTCTTCTTTCCTATCAATGATTCGCTTCTTCAAATTATTCAATCATAAATATCTTTACTTTATTTAATTTATCGATAACATTCGATAACTTTCGATATTGGTACATGACTATTATTTTTGAATTGCAAAAAACCGGCAACACAGGTATTAATATAATTTAGTATCTCTAATAAAAAACAGAGTATAGACGCGGTGACTCCCCTAGCCTGTCGTCTCGACTCCGCGTCTCTCACGCCAAATGTGCGAAGCTTTGAAAAAACATTTTACATCAGAGGTGTTAAGCCCTATCAAATTACAACTATCTATTATCATATTATAACTATCTATTATTACTTAGGACAGTAGAAAGCGACACAAAAATTAGATGAAATGAACAATATCATTCCGCGGAACTGCTAGCACAAAATGAAGGTCAATGAACGGTTATCAAACGCGTGGACATCACGCCAGGTCGCGCGATACCAAAACTTGTTACATCTTCTAAGTAAAGTTTGTGTGTTTGTATATTTGTTAAATTGTAAGGGGTAATCAGGATCTACTGAACCGATTTTAAAAATTCTTTTACCAATAGAAAGCCACATTATCCGTGAATTTCATAGGCTAAATATCATCACGCTACTGCCTAAGGGAGCGGAGCAATAATCATAAATGTGAACAATTCTGGTAGATTTCCATACATCACTGATAAATGATGAGCATATTAATGTGAGTTAAAAAGGATGCATTGGGGTTCGAAATATGGCACGGGCGAAGCCGTGGTGGGTCAGCTAGTCATTGATATACAGGTTGAAGCAATAAAAAAATAAATATTCTACAACACTACAAAGCGCTCTCTATACCCAAAGTAAATATAGTTTAACTAGCTTGTGTTATGTGTAGGTACTGGGATAAACATACTTATATGTACTTTTTTAAATATATATAAATTATACACAGAAACACCCAGACCATTGCAAATAGACACCATGCATACAAATATTTGCACTGAGCGGGAATCGAACCCGCGCCTCCTGTCGTAGCAGTCAAATGCACTAAAGCTACGCCACAGAGGCCAACAATATGGCCGCAATATGGCCTAAACGTTTTGTCAAAGTATATTATTAACATTGAATAAATAATATCATCACCTTTGACTCAATGATTCCAGTATCTTAATAGTATGCTGATATGATCATTCTAATAGGTCAGTGTGCCAATGTCACTGGTTGTGAAACGGAGGTTTCAGGATTGCCGTGTCCAGGGTCATTTCGTTAGCCATCCTCCACGATACAGTTAGTTGGGTAATGCTCTTGCGCATCATTTTTTTAAATACTACGTAGGTGGCAGACAAGCACACGGCCTGCCTGATGGGAAGCGGTCACCGTGGCTTATGGACGTGTGCAACACTAAGGGTATGACACTCGCGCTGCCCACCCTGAAGGGAAGGGGGGATTCGAGGGCTTGGCAGGGATGGGGAGGCTAGGAAGGGGTGGGGGAGGAGGGGTACAGTGAGCTCGGGCTACCCTACTTACCGGCGGCGGGAACACAACATAATCGTTATTATGGCCGGGGTCTTCTGTAGGGTGGAGGTAAGTACTACCTCAGTCGGACAGCTCATTTCAGACGGGAGATACCGTCGTCTGAAATTCTTTACCAGCCCACTTGTTTCCTTCCTCCTACAGTCCCGGATCCTTTAATCGGGGCGTGAAAAAACATTTGATTTCCGTCAAGTTGAGGGCCACCATTATGGCACTGTCGGTGTATGTAATGGGGACTTTACCGTTAGCTTTTTTTTCATAGTCGATAGGCTCGCGTTTGACCATTAGGTATCTCACCTGATGGTAAGTGACGTAGTTTACCATCAGGCGAGGTGAAGTTATATTAACGTGACCGATATAAAAAAAAAACTAAAACTGTCTCGGGTCTTCAAATGTCAGGGTACCCAGGAGATATTTCCCTCCTACCAGATACTTCCCTCCTACCCCTCACCTAACCCTCCAGGGATAAAGACAAGATTATTATGTATGTTTATACTCTAACAAGTTGCACCACTTGTACGCGCCGGCACAAGCAGGCGTCAATTCGAGCAATCGATCATTGCGGTCGACAGATATTAATTATTATAACGTCTATCAACATATCGACATGTGTATTTTATCATTATTGATTATATTATTATTAATGCAAGATAACTATGAACCTTGACTTCAAATACGTTTATGCCTGGGTATATATTCCTAAAGGGGTAAACAGATGTTAATGAATACCCATGTTTCGCAAGTATGTTTTAACCTATAATAGACATAGTGTCTACTAGCTGTGCCTGCGACTACGCCTGCGTGGATTTAGATATTTATGGAGGTAGGACACGACGGTATCTCCCGTCCGAACTGAGCAGTCCGTCTGGGGTAATACTTTCGCCCTACAGAAGACCGCGGCCATAATAACCATCGTGTTGTGTTCCCACCGGTAAGTAGGGTAGACAGAGCTCACAATCCCGCCCCTCCCCCAAAACCTCCCAACCCTCCTCCCTCCAGGGTCGGCAACGCGAGTGTGATGCCCCTGTTGTAGCACACGTCCATAGGCCACTTACCATCAGGTGGGCCGTGTGCTTATCTCCCACCTAAGTAGTATAAAAAAAGCAAAAAAATCAAGATTTGAATTTCTTTCCCCGGAATCCTAATTCTATTTCAAAAATGAAATTAGCCTATGTTACACCTTATAGAATTACTTATAAGTCAGCGAAAATCAGCCCAGCCATTCCAGAGATTACTACTTTCAAACATACTGAAACACGTCCATAGGCCGCGGTGACCGTTTCCCGTCATGTTGTCGTGTGCTTATCTGTTACCTAAGTGGTATAAAAATAGAATAAAGAAAACATCGTTCTAACGTAATACTTATGTCTAATTTTATTGTGTAGGTAACCACTTCGAATTAATAATTACAATGGCTATACGTAATACAAAGCCTATTGAAATTCTATCACCTGAATAAACAAACTTATTTAAATTTAAATTGGACAGCTTATACCTTGAAAAGTCTGATGCAATCATAAAATTTACTATACATAAAAAAAATTGGTAGTACTAACATTTCTTAGGGTTGTCCACATGCAATAAACTATCGTTATAGCGATATCACAGCATTGTATTCAGTCCATTTACTAGATGTCTAAGGGTGTAAAATAAAAATGGACCAATATGGCTCCTGGCAACATTCAGAATCATAATCTGCATGCTTTTCTGAGCTCAAAACCATAATACACCGAATGCGGTCCTCATTTATTTTGCACACTCAACTCCACCCAGCGCCCGATCTACTAGTATTTCTCGATCTTGTTTAACTAAGTTTCCTTTTGTTTCAGATGTCAAATCAACGAATGTGAAGGAAGCAATCAAACGCTATGGCTGCAGTACGCCATACCAAAGGAAAAGAATGGACTCTCAAAATGCTTGAGATATTCATTTAGTGACAATTTCACAAGTAGTATCAGTAGTTCTTGTGACGCCCAAACTTTTAATTCGTCTGTACAAGAGTACTGTACGTCATATGTCTACAATGGTGACTCGGTAGTCAAAGATGTGAGTATACTAACCTTGATCTATGTTAAGATTAACGTTTTACTCTGGAGGACATGATTAAGAGTTTCTATGGTCACTTTCCTATTCCATGGTGCCATAAACCAGTTCAATGGGCATTCTACTTAGGATGGACGATCAAACAGTATTTTTGACAAAAACTGTAAACGCTAAATCAAGCAGGTAGTAAAGCAGAGGAGAAATAAACAGAACCTAACTCCAAGATGAAAGCTTCGGATATAACTGGGAACCATGCCAAAATAGCTTTATGATCAATAGGTCTAAGATGCAAAATGTCCAACTCCCCTAAACGTCCAATTAGCAATACGTCCAACTGATTATGATTCTAACTACCAAGCCTCGAGAAAGTCTAATAGAAACAACACAACAAATATTCCACAAACGTATTTAAAGGACGACGTACACCTGACAGACACTTATCTTGTCAATTGACCGATAATGTCAGTCGGTATAGTTCGACGTTTATCATTATTTGTATTTACTTTAGACACGCAAGACACGTGCTAAGTTACAAATAAAGTGAACGCGATGACACAGATAGTTTTTGGTTGGATGTAGTTTTTATATGCATATGAATAATGCTACCAAAAGAAAAGACTATCCAAAAAGGAATGTGAAGTTTTAGGGTTAATTTTTGAGTAAATTTGTCTATTCCATAATAACTTTAAAATACCAGTTAAAAAAAATTAATTAAATTTAGATTATGAGGTTACGAATACTCACATCATTCTATGTGACACTGGCTATTTTTTTGCATCCATCAAAGGTATAAGACTACTTAATACGTATGCAGTGTAAGTTTGAGCAGAACATTATTCCACGCACGCTTAAGCTGTAGAATAATCTCCCTTCTGTGGTTTTCCCTAGCGTTTACAATATGAGGTTATTCAAGAAGTGTATTAGAAGGTTTTTACAGGGTTAACAGCGCGAGTGTGACGCCCGTGGTGTTACACACGTCCATAAGCCACGGTGACCGCTTCCCATAAGTAGTATAAAAAAAACATTATTTTTTTCAAAATGTGGCAATTTTTCGTATTGGCTCTGAATAAAATACTAATAGTAATTTATTGTTTCAGTTTAATTTGGGTTGCGTAGACTGGAAAAGAACTCTCATTGGGACGATACACAATTCAGGTCTCTTCGTCTCCCTTCCTCTAACGGGTGTGATGTCAGATAGGTATGGGAGAAAAATAGCTTTGTCAGTAGCTGCCCTCATGAACTGTATATTCGGGTTGCTGAGGTCTTTTTCAGTAAATTACTATATGATGGTAGTGTTTGAGTTTATGGAGGCTGCTACAGGAGCAGGAGCTTATACCACTGCCTTTGTTTTAGGTAAGAATAATTCTATGAGTATCACAAATTTAACTTCGAATATGGATGTTTAAAAAGCGCTCAAGCTCTTATTTGCACTAAGCAGTACGCCATGTCTTAATATTTGAAATATTAAAGGCCAATGCAAATAAGATATTTGTATTTGAAACAGGCATGTTCATATCAAGTTTTGTGCCAGGTTTTTCTTATAGGTAGCGTACCTATTGGGGAATCATTTGGGGAACCTAATTTGTTTAGGTTGTTATCGCGCCAAACGAAACGAAACTACAAAATAAATACAATTTTTTGAAAAAAAAATCTCTTTTAAAATGTAAGAAATCTATTTAAGCTTACTAATATCATCTTTCCTTTTCAGCTATGGAACTTGTTGGCCCCAAGGGCAGAGTCTTCGGAAACACATTAATAAATACAGTGTTCGTATTCGGTTTAATGTCACTATCTGGTCTGTCTTGGATACTTCAGGATTGGCGAACACTCCTCAGGATCATTTATGCCCCATCCTGCCTCGTCTTCTCGTATTTATGGATTTTAAATGAAAGCATACGATGGTTAATTAGCAAAGGGAGAAATGACGAAGCTTTGAAAATTATAAGAAAGGCTGCTAAAATGAATAAAATAGAATTACCTGATCAAGTTCTAGCCCCACTTAATAATTCCGAAAGGGAACATTCTGAAAATAGTAATAAAAATGAAAACGAAACTGGACTGAACAGAGTAGAAGAAAAATCGTCTTTATTAATGAGAGTAATAAAGTCTAGTATTATTAGACGAAGAGTGTTCACTTGTTCCTATTTATGGATAACCTGCACATTTGTTTACTATGGATTAAGCATAAACTCAGTGTCGTTAGCTGGCAATATATATATTAATTTCATGCTGGTATCTTTTATTGAGATTCCAGCCAACTTCTGTTGTCTGTTTGTGTTGGACAGATATGGGAGAAAAAAAGTGTTGATTATCACCTATATATTAAGTGCTATTCTTTGTATCAGCTTATCATTTGTACCTAAAAGTGAGTTTATTTTTATTCTTCTTTATTTTTTCTTAATTATTTTACTTTATTAATATAGTAAAAAACTAACGTGTATAAGATGCACGTGCATCAATCAATTAGCCTATTGCCGACTACTGGATATAGGTCTCTCAAAATGTATGCCACAGCGCCTGATCCTTCATCTTGCGCATCCAGTCTATCCCAGCTGCCCTTTTCAGGTCGTTCGTCCATCGTGCGGGGGGGCGTCCTACTTTTCGTTTACCAATTCGCGGACGCAGATGATACTAATAACTACAAATTGTTTGGCAATATATCTCTACAAATAAATAGAATTGAAGTATCTAGTCATGATATTAACACATCAGCTTTTAAAATTTTTGTCTATCCTCCTGTTTATTCCAAAAAATCTCCTTACGATTTTAACGGATTTTTTACTACAGCTAAAGCATCTAAGAAAAATCGTGTGTAACAAATGTCTGACCATGCCGCCTTCACAAGGTTACCCGGACCCAGTAGAAAGGATAGACCCAAAAAAATTGCTGGTTTGGCATTTTAGGAAACGACATACGTGTCTTACTACCATGGATTCACTAGACCTTGCGGCCTCTAGACTCCTAGATGAAAACCTTGAACGCAAAGATGGTGTGATCTTAACCAAGTAGATATTATTTCAAAGGCATAGAGCATACGGGATACGGCATTTTAACGCTTCTAATATCAAAAGTAATACAAACGGTTGCCAACTGAAGTTTTGCGCGAATTTCGCTCCAGCACTGTTTATTTGGTAATCACTGTTTAAATAACAGACTGAATTAATGGAATATTCGAATTAAACCTATTCTAAAGCTTTCGTAGGCAGCAATAGTTAAACATAAATAATTTTGGTGGTTTTAACAAACTTGGCGTTTCGAAATCGTTTGTTTTGTCAACACTCTGATGAATAAATGAATTTCGATTTTCGGAAGATTGAGAGTACTTATCGTGATTATCTTTGGATTGTGGCGCCGGAGTTTAATATTTTCTATTGATTTTAGAATATACTTTGAAACTTTGTCCCTTTATTGGTACAAAGTTGTATTTATTTAATTAAATTTGATGACTCAATTTCAATCAGCGTATAGTGTAGATACTATAAAAATCACTAAATTGTTGCATTATTTATAATGCAACAATTTAGTGAGTTTAACGAGATTAGTGACTTTAGTCAATAATTTAAAATGCATCTTACGTGATGGAAAAGTATGAAGTACCTACCATTGTCAATTCTTCAACATAATTCCTTCTCTGTAACTACTTTTAATATATGATAATAATGTTCCTTTAAATTGTAATGTTATTTTAACATTAACACCAGACACTTGAGTTTTATTTATTTGTATAGATTTACCACTCTTTGTCTCTCACAGCTCTTTTCCATTGGGTTTACCACTTGCTACGATCCTGGTCTTTTTTTCTTCTATATTGTTATATTCTTCTTCTTCTTCTTCCTTCATAATTGTTTTCAAACACGCATTCACGATTTATCTAGAATAACAATACATGCTTTCTTCAACAGATTTAGGGTGGTTGCCTCTTATCATGTACTTATCGGGCAAATTCTCCATCACCGTTGCCTACAGTTCCGTCTACATCTACGTGTCTGAGGTCTTCCCAACTAATGTTAGACAGTCTTTACTGTCAATATGCTCATCTACTGGAAGAATTGGATCTGCGTTGGCACCACTTACGCCATTATTGGTAAGTTTTTCATTACATTCAAATATATTGAAATGAAAAGAGTGTTCGTATTTATAGACTACAGGCACAATTGTATATATATATATATATAGAAATACTTTTACTCTACGGGAATCGAATCCGCGATCTGTATCGTCACGTCAAAGAGGCCATCACAATAAATATCTACTTATTAACTAACTTAAGCTGTAAACAATGGTAGTAATTATGTCTAATATCTTTCCTCAGAATTTATACTTTGAGAACTTGCCATCAATATTCTTCGGCACCTTAGCTGTCATAGCTGGTCTATTCGTCTTCACGTTGCCAGAAACCCTCAACAAGCCTCTACCGGATACCATAGAAGAAGCTGAAAGATTAAGTAAAGAGAAAAACCGTCGCCAACTTTTCACGTAAAGTTTACGTAGAAATATTATTGTCTTTCGCCAATAAATTTTGTAAAAGCTGTGAAACATGGACATGTAAAACTTACGGATTGAATGCGTCGAAGAATGTCGAAAGTTGTCACACTAGTCAGCCACTAAGCGATAAACGTCATTCAATTCAATCAGATTTCATAATGTCAAAAAATACAGAATGTTTTGTATAGTGAAATGGTGTAAAACCGTTGTAACATCAAGACAAAAATCCACGAATCACATTTCAATGTAACACGTTGCAACACAAAATTCACTCACACACGGTTAGCCATCACAATTATTGTGACACAGTTGTCTCGTCTTCGACGCGTTCTGTCCGATAATTTATACCTTCCTGCTGTGAAAGATATGCTTATATTTTTCTTAATTATTTAGTGCTACTTTTGGCATGAGCGTTAGATTTATAATATACAGGTAACGCTAGAGGACGGTGTAAACCTAGGATTACCCAGGTTAACTTAAATCACCTAAAGTAAGTAAATTTAAAAATTTTGTTAAAAGAAAACTCTCCCAAAAAGCGTACTATAAAATTCAAAATTATTTAGATGATAAAGAAGCTTGGAAATTAACTGTTCACTCAACTATGTTACTCAAACTAATACTGTATCTAGACTAAGGCAATTATTGTAAATAGACCAAAAAAAACAACCCGCTGAGTTTCTTGCCGGAGTCTTCTCAGGTCTGGGCCGCGTTTCGAACCGGTGGTCCATTTGATTCTAGTTTTTAAATAATTTTGATTTTGGCGTTTTGTGAGTGCCGCATGTGAAGGTACCTACAGGATAAAAAAAAAGTTTTGGGTGATGTTTAAATCACCTCATGACGTATCCTATATAAAAAAAACCTAAGTCAACGCTGGCGGGGTAATGTATACTAATTATAAAGCTGAAGAGATTGTTTGTGTATTTGGTTGTATTCTTACACAGACAACGAAGCGCACTGTGAGTTATGGGAGGAATCGCAAAAAACACTAGATTTGGATGTAAATGGGAAATCACTATTAGGTGGAGAACCCAAGTAAACTTAGGTTTACCGTCTGGCTTTATTTACCCGTATCATATTAATCATAATTGTATAGAAATTAAGCTTTTTGAAACTTTTCGTGACTTATATCGATCAATCGCGGTTGTTCTCGTAATTAAGGAATTTTTGTAATTATGTGACTTATTGTTATAACTTTAAGGTGTAAATTATGTGAAGGTATTCCACTTAGAGCGTCCATCCCAATAGCACCTAACCTAGTCCACAAAGAGCACCTATAAAAAATTTTGGAAGGTGCTCTTCTTGGACTCAAATTTTGCAATTTCACATTTTTTTTTTCAAAAATGCTAAATGAATTTTGAGTCCACGAAGCGCACACGTGCTTATTTTTTTTGTAAAAAAATGAATAAGTAATTATATATAAGTAATTATAAATTTGAGTCCAGGAAGCCCTACCAAAAATTTTGAGAGGTGCTCTTTGTGGACTAGGTTAGGTGCTATTCACGCAGGTGCTACTGGGATGGATGCTCTAAGCGGATTACCTCGTAACTAAAATATTTTTTCGCCGGCTGTTTCGCATCATTCTTCATGATCGCACAAAATAAATCTTATTTTATAACTGTAAGGTATTTTTTATTTCGACGTCCCCGAGGAATAAACCGGTAATCGCAAAAATCAAATTTTACAGGAGAAAAAGATTAGTGTTTTTCGGTTCTAACTTTTCTATAAAAGATAATTATGTCAACATTTTAATACGACGGGAAAGCTAATTTTTGCTCAAACAGACCATAGTTAACCGTGTGACTATTGATTAAACACAGAATTAGATATTCACCAAAGTTCAAATTACCGAAAATATTTTCTAACAGTTTTTAGGGTATTGATATATTACCACCATGAACTATCAATAATATTCCAGCAACATCTACTTACCGAATTATTCTTGTAATATAAAAATAATTTCTTAAAAATCTTAGACATAACACTACTTTACTGAGTTCTCCAACGATGTATGTTTTCATAAGTAGATAAATGTAATGTTCAGTTACCGACTTATTACGGTAAACATTTTAATAACCTTATAATGGTAAAGTATGGTAACAGTAATTATATGTCTTTCTGGTAATCATATTTTAATGTAATCGCTGAAACAGATTATGTAAATAAATTTACTATCGGTATCTCTAAGGAAAAATTAAAGAAAATTTATAAAATTCGTCAGAATATTGTTTTTAATGGGTAAAAAGTCCTTAATTAGATCACAATTGTAATATAAAAAATATAAAGAAATAAAAACATCAAAAGCAGTACTTAATCACGATTTTCATTGTATCATCATCAATATCTTGTTCACTATTTTCTACAGACACTAAAGCAACATAAAATGGGTCGTAGTAACTGTGGAATTGCTCCACTGTTGCATACAGATCTACCTAAATCAGTAGGCAACGCCTTGGTTATGGGAAAAGGTTGATGATAGGCATGTTCCAGTACAATATCAGTCTCAACCAACGAAACTGTTTTAAGTTTTCGCCCGCGTCATTTCGTTTGAAATGAACTCATAAAATCTAATTCAGAATAGAATAAAAAACAAAGAAAGAGAATCAAAATCATATTTAAAGAAAACCTTGTCTTGTTCAGATGATGCCAATATAAAGGATTAACTATTTTTTTAACATCTAACCGCCCTCGTTTTGGCTATGCCCAGTTTTAAAAAACCTGTATGTTATGGATATATTTGAACATAACAGCCATCTGAATAGAGGTAGAATTTACTAATACCTCGTTCATGTTTTTACGAAGTGCATCAAAAATGGTGCAGTTGTATACTGGGACTGGGTACTTTCGTTTATAGTGGAAAATACCCACAGAAGATTGCGGTTTAATCGAATATAGCAATAGTGCTGTCATTTATATCAGTGCGCAGGAAAAGTTCCAGCAACAGGCCGCGCTATTTACACGAACCTTTTCAACCCACTTTTGCCACCCGTGTAGCTCAGTCTCTATTGCAAGTACAGAGAAGAAATTGCAAGTACCTACGTAATCATATACTAGTACTAAAGCAGTATGCAAAATTTTATAGATATAGCTTCAGTAGATCCTGAAATATGACCTTGTGAATATAGCTAATTTTGCCATTGACTGACTGACTCACGGATCGGTAATCAAAACTTTTAGGCCACTTCCAATAAAATTGTCCTAGCGTTATGAAATAGGTACTCGATTCTGTGCTGGAGCTCATTTTTCGAGGTCTAATATTGTGCTTACGTCTGTTTTAAATTTTTCTATTGCTGTGTATACCATTTGTTCATTAATTTGTAAAATATTTAGGAAAATTTTCTTACAAACCAAAACCTCCACATCTCTTAAAGAAAATAAATAAAATAAATAAAATAATTTTTCGTTCTAGAGTAATTCGTTTGATGTTTTCTGTTTTAATATAATACATACTGTATATATATGTACTGTATATTAAGCAATGTGTAGCCATTGCTGTTCTCAATCAGCTAGTTTATAAAATTTATCTAATATATTTTGCCTGTCTGAAGAGGTAAATTTGCTACCACAGTTCAATTTACGATTACATACAGGTCCAGGTCCTATAGACTTTTGTGGATACTTATTTTTATTATGACTGCCCTCGTAAGCCAGACCAAAGTTTACCCAAATGATTACTGTAACAGAGTATTACCGAAAATATGTATCTCATAAATCACGAGAATAATCCTGTAATCGCTTTAACCAGTAATTAATAGAAAATATTTTGCAGTAATATTACTTTACCGAAATGTAGCCACACAAATGAATTTGTAATAATGTATTATGATATTCTTCTCGTACATAAAAATTAACACTTTTCCGAAGAATAAAAGTGTCATAAGGTAAATAGTTGGCTATTATCGCAGGAAAAATTTGAAAAAAATTACATAGGTGTATTCCGACCCATAGATACCGAAAATGCAATAACAGTAATAACCCAGTAATAGTACAATACAGGTTTATTCCTTGGGGGCGTCGATTTAAAATACAAAGACAAATTCCGTGAATTTTCTACGTTGCATTAACCCACCAAAATGTTACTGAAAATATTCTACATTATGTCCTCGAATTTTTCTAATATTAAACAATAATTTTAACCCTTTTAACACTCCATGTAATTCCTATTTATTTAAGAAAGTCTATACTATTATAAAGCTTTAAATTAGTTTTATCTGTACATTGGAGATATTAAAAAAAATATTTGGGGTATGTTAAATTAAAATAACAATTCTATTTGTTCGCGATGGCGTATTCCTCTTACCATATTATCGCTAACTTTGTAACAAATATATTATTCCACGATATACAATTACGCTGACGGGAATCAATACGATAAGTATACCTATGCGTACGCGCATGTACACATACCTATAACATGATAATCCGTAATTGTACATTGCTTAACGTACACAAAGATATATTTTTTTTAAATTTACTATCTTTAGGTTTTGATTTGCCGACTAATAATTTCGGTTGCAATTTGTTTTGAAAAAACATCTACATCGGTTAAATATTGGCCGAATGCAAATGGATGTATGGAACCCCACTAAGACAGGACCTGACAGGGTCTTACATAAAAAAAATAACAATAAGAGAATGACGTGTAGTGTGTATGGATAGAAGCAGATAGATATTCTTCGGCACCTTAGCTATCATACCCGGTACTAAAAAAACGTAAGTAAACAATCAAAGGTATGTATATTATAATATAGCTTAAAGTAGTATTGTATGGGCCAGAGGTACAGTCGCGCTTAGCAGTGCTATACTCTACGGCCACCATGAATACGGCCTTATTCAATGAACCGTTAACATTTGAACAACTTGCCGAACACAGGTCTGAAGGTTATCAAGTTAACACACGAAAGAGCAGGACTTCTAATACGAGAATAAATGAAATATAGATACGTAATGTTCTATTATTGATTAAATACTTGTATTAGTTGTTAGTTGGTTGAGTAATATATAAACACAAATAGTTTTACATTGTTAAAAGTTAGTATTACCATAGATACCTATCTTCCTATTCATAAACCGGGGGATGTAAATTGTTACACTGCGATGCAATGTAACATCGACACGAGAAAAAGTTAGACAATTACCAATTACGTCTATTTTTGTCGAATAAGTTTTTTTTTATACAACTTAGGTGGCAGACAAGCACACGGCCCACCTGATGGAAAGCGGTCACAGTGGCCTATAGGGTTATTGACGAGTGCAACACCAGGGGTGCAACACGTCACACTCGCGCTGCGAACCTTGAAAGAGGAGGTTGAGGGGGGGTAGTCCAATTATCAGACTTTTTGGGGCTCCAACTAACGACTGCTATAGATGTAAGTATGGCAACCGGCACCGACAGTTTAACATGCTCACGAAGGCACAGAAATACCAAAAACTAAATGCAAATAGACATAATATTTGCACTGAGCGGGAATCGAACCTGCTACCTCGGACGTAACAGTCTAATGCTCTACTGCTACGCTGCAGAGGACAGCGCCACGGAGCATGTTTAGAGGTAATCTCAAACGAACGCCTGTCTAAAAGATTATAGCAATGTTGTACGAACAGTAACTATAATCTACATCAACACACTTGTGTTTTACGCTTTTTTAGCCTATTTTATAGTTTATTTTGCCACCTTAGGACTGGAAGTTCTAAAAATCTTTTCTTAGTGGATGCCTACAACATAAAAAGTATCTAGGTATCTACTGCTATTTCAAGTTTGTAGGCCCAGTGCTTTAGGCTATGCGTTAATGAATCAGTCTGTCAGTCAGTCAGGCCATCGAGCCAATCATTTATATTATGTATAGATAAAAAAATTGTACCCAAACCAACTATGAGCTCAAACCCCCGCCCCAAACCTCCCATTTCCCAATCCCACCTCCAACCCTCTCCAAACTCCTCAAACCTCCTCAGCCTAAAATTATAACAATAATAGTACCTACCTACCTTCATAGTACCTACCTACCAGTTAAAACGTACACAATGAAATGCAACAGAATGATATAAAATATTATGTACCCACTCGTTTTGCTGGTTTGGATAACTGATAAAGTATCTTGCTACCTATCTCGTTTCTTAAAATCACAGTGATAACTATTTATGTATATATTCACTATATTTATTCACTTTAGCCAGTTTTTGTTGTTTATTTTCTATTCATACACACACAACTCTAACGACATCTGCAGTGACCGCCCGTAAGAAAAATTAAAAAAAAAACATAATGACGCCGAAATAACGCTCACGAAGTATTCAGTGCGCCTGCGTGAATAACTGTCAAAACTAGACGACAAAATCACGACCCAGTGTTTAAGGAAGCGGGTGCAAATTTTAATTTTTAATAATAAAAATATTAATAATTTTCCCTTTAGTATTATGAATATTAATAGCAATAATGGGGCAAGACAAAACGGTAATCAGTTTGGATGACATCCTGAAGGAATTAGGGTCATTTGGCACGTATAATATTGTTAACTATTCTTTGTTTTTATTTCCTTGTTTTTTGGCGGGAATGTATGGATCTGTGTTTGTGTTCGAAGCATTGGATATAGATTACAGGTGAGTTTTAAGTTATTTACTTAAGTTAACATTGACGCATGTGTAAAGATTGTAATAATTACACAAATAAGTATAGTTATAATATTACTATTATTATATTTATTATTATTATTAGACAAAAATAACGTCTGGAAGCAAATCAACGTGCAACCTGTGACCAAAAAGGGCTGTCGGGCGAACCCTGCCATCTATAGGCCTATATCCGTAACTTCCATACTCTGTAAGAGTAAATACAGGAACGTGCTAAGGGACCCTGGTAGGGTTGCCATGTAGAGAGAGAGACAGAGAGAGTTCTGGGCTTATTATACTAAATGATAACTGTGACACACTCAGTACATGTTAAACATAAGTACATACAGTTACACACTACACTTGTGTTAGGAGTGAATTCACGTTAATATTGTCATGGCCAGGGTTCAAACTAGTACTTCTCGATCTTTTTAAATAAGTTTTCTTTTGTTTCAGATGTCAAATCAACGAATGTGAAGGAACCAATCAAACGTTATGGCTACAGTACGCCATACCAAAGGAAAAGAATGGACTCTCAAAATGCTCGAGATATTCGTTTAGTGACAATTATCAAAGTAGTAACAGTAGTTCTTGCGATGCCCAAACTTTTAATTCGTCTGTACAAGAGTACTGTACTTCATATGTCTACAATGGTGACTCGGCAGTCAAAGATGTGAGTATACTAACTTCGATCTATGTTAAGATCAACGTTTGCTCCGGGGGACATGAAGTTCCTAGTCCTACGGTCACTTTCCATGGTGCCATTAACCAGGCTTTCTACTCGGGTTGGAAGGTCAAACGGCACTTGTTCTCATAAAAACTGTAAACGCTAAATCAAACAGGGAGTAAAGCAGAGGAAAAACAAGCAGACTCAATCTTATAGCACGTTCGCAGATTTTCATGAAGGTAGGAAGGTATCTCCCGTCCAAATTGAGCAGTCTGACTGGGATAGTAGACGTCAGACCAATGAAATTCACTGTCGTTATACAGCTTGCCAGCAGGTTGTGACTGTCGTGAGTCAAATGGAGGTTCTAGTTACACCCCGCATGCGGGCCCTATCGACTAATGAAAACGGCTCCCCGAATGCGAGCCCTGTGGCACGCCTTCCAGAAATTTCCCGCACCCCGCATGCGGTCCCTATCGACTAATGATATTGCGGCATAGAAACAACACAACAATGCCGCAAACTTATTTAAAGGACGACGTACATCTGACAAACACTTATCTTGTCAATAGACGGATAATGTCAGTCGGTAAATTTCGACGTTTATCATATTATCATATTTTATTTATACCGTCAGAATACTTACATCATTCTGTGTGACATTGGCTAGTTTGTTGCATCCATCAAAGGCATGAGGTTACTCTATACGTACCTACGCATTGTGAGGTATGAGAGGAATATTATTCCGCGCACGCTTAAGCTGTGGAATGATCTCCCAGCTGTGGTTTCCCTAGCGTCTAGCGTCAACTATATGAGTTAATTCTAGAAGGACATTAAAAAGACGTGTCGTATACGTCCATAGGCCAATGTGACCACTTCTCATAAGGTGGGCCGTGTACACTTGTCTGTCACCTAAGTGGTATAAAGGAATCACATTTTTCATAAACGTGGCGATACCGAATCAGGCCCCAAGTGTTACGTATTGACTTGGAATAATATACTGGTAGTAATTTTATTGTTTCAGTTTAATCTGGGTTGTGTAAACTGGAAAAGAACTCTCATTGGAACGATACACAATTCTGGTTTCTTCGTCTCCCTTCCTCTAACGGGTGTGATTTCAGATAGGTATGGGAGAAAAATAGCTTTGTCAGTAGCTGCCCTCATGAACTGTATATTCGGGTTGCTGAGGTCTTTTTCAGTAAATTACTATATGATGGTTGTGTTCGAGTTTCTGGAGGTTGCCTTAGGAGCAGGGGCTTATACCACTGCCTTTGTTTTAGGTAGGTAAGAATAATTCTATGAGAACATATTTTTTAAAGTGCTCAAATAGCTAAATGAATATGGTACATCCGAGCTCTTATGCAATGAGCAGTTCGCCATTTATTTTTTCATACCTTAATATTCGAAGTATTAATATTGGCCAATGCATACCAGATATACGTTCCACGATACGTTAACCATTTGGGGAACTTAATTTATTTACGTTGTCGTCGCACCAATGAGTTTGCCTTACTCCTATAACAAAAGAAATAAAAATATGTTAATCAATAGGAAAGCCGCAAGACAAACTCTGACGATACAGAGTTTACGAACCACCATTATGATACAACTTTCATTGTTAATGGGGTTACCGTGGCATTTGAAGGTTAGCAATACAAGAGAATACAAGAGAAACACTTGAATGAAATTTGAACCGAAGTGCATAAAATAAGGGGAAACGTAGGAAGGTCTATGTGGCCTATGAAAGCTAACAACCGAAAAGATGAAAAATACTCTGAAGAGTTGAATGTGATTTGAACCGATCGATAAGAATAAAATAAAGGAAAAAGGAAGGGAGGTTTAGGCACCCTATGAAGACGTACAACACAAGAGATGAAATATACAGGAGCATACTCAGTAGTTGGGAACAATAATTATGCATAAAATGAAATGAATTTTGAAAACCTCTTTAAAATTTTAAGAAATCTCTTTAAACTTACTAATAGTCGTACTTTTTCAGCTATGGAACTTGTGGGTCCCAAGGGCAGAGTCTTCGGAAGCACATTAATAAATACAGTGTTCGTATTCGGTTTAATGTCACTATCGGGTCTGTCTTGGATACTTCAGGATTGGCGAACACTCCTCAGGATCATTTATGCCCCATCATGCCTCATCTTCTCGTATTTATGGATTTTAAATGAAAGCATACGATGGTTAATTAGCAAAGGGAGAAATGACGAAGCTTTGAAAATTATAAAAAAGGCTGCTAAAATGAATAAAATAGAATTACCACATCAGGCTCTAGCCCTATTTAATAATCCCGAAAAAGAACATTCTGAAAATAGTAATAAAAATGAAAACAAAACTGGACTGAACAGAGTAGAAGAAAAATCGTCTTTATTAGTGAGAGTAATAAAGTCTAGTATTATTAGACGAAGAGTGGTCACTTGTTCCTATTTATGGATAACCTGCACATTCGTTTACTATGGATTAAACATAAACTCAGTATCATTAGCTGGCAATCTATATCTGAATTTCATGCTGGTATCTTTCATTGAGATTCCAGCTTACTTCAGTTGCCTGTTTGTGTTGGACAGATATGGAAGAAAAAAAGTGTTGATTATCACCTATATATTAAGTGCTATTCTCTGTATCAGCTTATCATTTGTACCTAAGAGTGAGTTTATTTTTATTCTTCTTTATTTTACTTCATTAATATCGTGAAATACTAATGTGTATAAGATGACACTAATAGACTAAAAATTTACCGCATGTTTGGTTGTAATTGGTTAAGTAGAACTGGAGATATGACCAAAAACAACCTAAAAACGAAGCGCGGGCGAAACCGCGGGTATCAGCTTGTATAAAAAGTAGCGTATATGTTGCCCAGCACTATGAACTATAATCGTACCAAGTTTGATCAAAATCCCTCCAGTAGTTTTTTTATTTTTGCGTGCACAAAAATTTGCTGACAAAACAGACAAACAGACAAACAGACAAAAATTCTAAAAATCATTGTTTTGGCATCTATTACATTCATAAAGGCCCCCAATAATTTTTTTTCTCATATATCTTCCATGTACAGACACCGATCAGTTACAGATTTATTATAATGTATAGATAACAATACATGCTTTTTCAACAGATTTAGGGTGGTTGTCTCTTATCATCTACTTATCGGGCAAATTCTCCATCACCGTCGCCTACAGTTCGGTCTACATCTACGTGTCTGAGGTCTTCCCAACTAATGTTAGACAGACTTTACTGTCAATATGCTCATCTACTGGAAGAATTGGATCTGCGTTGGCACCACTTACTCCATTATTGGTAAGTCTTTCATTTAATTTCAACAGTATTAAAATGAAAAGAGTGTTCATATTTATAGACTACAGGCACAAATTATACTGCATAGAAATACACAGATAATTACCAATAGACATTATCATATTCATGATCTTTTTTTTTTATACCACTTAGGTGGCAGACAAGCACACGGCCCACCTGATGGGAAGCGGTCACCGTGGCCTAGGGACGCGTGCAACACCAGGGGCATCACACTCGCGCTGCCGACCCGATCATATTCATGATAATGTATATTAGCGTCATAGAAATATTTTTACTAGACGGGAATCGAATCCGCGATCTCCAATGCAGAACGCTCTTCTGTCACGACACAGGGGACGTCGCAATAACTGCATAAAAACTAACTTAATTTCTAAGAGCAATGGTAATAATATATCTAATATCTTTCCTCAGAATTTATACTTTGAGAACTTGCCATCAATATTCTTCGGCACCTTAGCTGTCATAGCTGGTCTACTGGTCTTCACCCTACCAGAAACTCTCAACAAGCCTCTACCGGACACCATAGAAGAAGCTGAAAGATTAAGTAAAGAGAAAAACCGTCACCAACCTTTCACATAACATATGAATCCAAGAAGCACCTACTAAACATTTTGAGAGGTGCTTTTTGTGGACTAGGTTAGGTGCTATATGCGCTGCTGCTAATCGGATGGATACTCTAAGTGGATTATCTCGTAACTAAACTATTTTTTCGCCGTTTGTTTCACATCATTTGCAAGATCGCACAAAATAAATGTTATTTTATAGCTGTAAGGTATTTTTTATTTTAAATACAAATGCAAATTCCGTTTTTCTATGTCATATTAACCCATAAAAATGTTACTAAAAATATTCTACGAAACTACTCGAATTTTTCTAATTTTAAATAATTAATTAAAATCACTTTCTTTATTCCACTTTACGAACAATTCTGAACATTTCTTTTTATTCTCGTCAATTCACGATGGAAGCAAAAACTAGGTACTGAATTTATTTATTATTTGCGTCAGATTTTCAGGTCAGACTTAAAAATTATTCTGTTGTAGGTATGTTTGATTGCAATTGGTAAGTGGAACCGCAGATACTTAATGATCAAAAAACGATTCCTTTTGGGCTTTTTCAAACAAACGCCTGTCTGAAAGATTATAGCAATGTTGTACGAACTGTAAATCTACTAGGTACAACACACTTTTATGTCTTTATACTTTTGTAGCAGGGACACCATTTCACATTCATTGTTTCTTACTTCTACTTATATAAAACTGGATGTGCCCCACGGCTTCGCTCGTGGCATACTTCTTCCCCGTGGCAGGATAAAAAAAGTATCCTATGTCCATCTCCTAGTTCTAAGCTACCTCCCCACCAATTTTCAGCCAAATTGGTCCAGCCGTTCTCGAATTGTAAATAGTGTAACTAACACGACTTTCTTTTATTTATTATAGATAATACTACCGTAGGTAACTACTTACGTAGGTACTTCTTATTGTACAAAACGTATCAATGCCCATGTATCACATCTGAACACTGCACCATACTGATGATACAATTCCAATTGTAAATGTCTGTGTCAATAAATTTCTTTTATTATTAATTTATTATTTTGCCACCTTAGGAGTGAAATTTCCTGAAATCCTCTTAGTGGATTCAACATAAAAAGCATTTTCAAGCACAAATGCAAATTTGGTTGCAAGCACAGCCAAATTTTCAAGTGGGTCCAGCGGTTTATGCTCTGCATTGATGAATCAGTCTGTCTGTCAGTCTGTCAGTCAGACATTCATTCAGTCAGTCAGTCAGTCAGCCCATCGGACCAAGCATATTAAGTAGGTACCTACCTAGATACCCAAACTAACCAAGAGCTAAAACTCCCCGCCCCACTCCTCAAACCCACTTCCAACCCTCTCCAAACTCCTCAATAACCCCCCCCCCCCCCCCGCACCAGGGTCAGCCGCGTGAGTATAACACCCCAGATGTTACACACGTCAATAGACCACGGTGACCACTTCCCATCAGGTGGGCCGTGTGCTTGTCTGCCACCTAAGTAGTATAAAAAAACACCTACTTATTGTACAATATTTCTGTAACAATTTTGCTTCCATCCTTACGCTCTTTCCTCATTCATTACTATTCTTGACTTAGAGGAAAAAAGAAAACAACTGTGAGTGGTAAACTGAGTTAGTGCGAGCAAATTGAATGATTACCTCTTCCTTAATTCTGGAATTAAACTACTTCAATTAATGTCCTTCCTCCATTGGGATAAACTAATTCAACATGGACCTAAAAAGCCTACGGATGGAACGCGTTGAATATAAGGCTGCGTAACAAAAATGGCGGCGCGGCCATGTTAAAATTTAAAAAAAAAAATAATTAAAATTATTTAATTACTCAATAACAACATAATAGACGGCTTCGGTGGTGTAGCGGCAGTGCATGCAACTGCTACGCTGGAGTTGCGGGTTCGATTCCCGCTTAGTGCAAAATATTTGTATGCATGAATATTGATCTATTTGCATTGGTCTGGGTGTTTCTCTGTATAATATGTATATATTTACAAAAAAAAAGTATAGAAGTATGTTTATCCGCATTCTAGAACCCATAACACAAGCTAGTTAAACTATGCTTACTTTGGGTCTAGAGAGCGCTGTGAGATGGTCGTAGAATATTGATTTATTATTATTTTATTATTAATAGCATTACAGATCTGATAAAAGAACTTTGTTGAATAAACAGGGCATCAATTCTGCTAAAGGCAAACCAATGTAAAACCACTGACACTCTAAAAATGCTATTTAATTTTAGAATTTACCGCTATACAGTTTAAATCTAAAATCAAATGAAAAGAATTCGTTTAACTTTTTCATTCGCTCTACAAAATATCATTTGACTTTAGACTTTAACCTGATAACAATAAAGTCTACAATTAAATGGCATTTTTTAGAGTGTCAGTGGTAAATCAGTGGTTTGTCTTTAGCAGAATCGAGGCCCAGGTTGAATAACAGGAAGGTACTTACATTGTTCAAAAACTGTGTATAATAATGTCCCTTGAACTAGACGAGCCTGTATCTCAAGAGGCAATACTTGTTTACTATGAATAGTAATGTAATTATCTAGTTATGTCGTTATACAATCAAATTATTTTTTATTAGGTACTTATACTATGGTAGGTATTAATAAAAACTTAGGTAGGTATTTTTTTGAAGTGTGTGTGTGTGTGTGTGTGTGTGTGTGTGTGTGTGTGTGTGTGTGTGTGTGTGTGTGTGTGTGTGTGTGTGTGTGTGTGTGTGTGTGAGTGAATTTTAGTATGCAATATTTTACCTAAATTGGATTGAAATGAGATTCCTGGATATTTTTCCTACTGTCACTACGGTTTTTATACAATTTCTACACAAGACGTGCTGAATTTTTTTTTCACAACTTGAACTGACTGAATCGAATGACGTTTGCCGCGTAGTAGTTGACTAGAAAAGAAAGCGTTTATAGAGACTAGTGTGTGAGTGTGTGCGTGTTGACTTGTTCCTACGTATACGAAAGTGAGCCGACTCGTGTCGTCAGTTGTATTGTTCAACGCGTTCCTTCCATAGATTTTATAGGCTCATGTACTTTAATCTGCTAGTGAGTTCGTACAAATTATCTGTCTACTATCATTCAAAAATGCTGCATAGCTACTTCGACCAAGTAAAAAGAACTGTTTACTTGGTCGAAGCATGCCTATACATGCATGATTATGATTAAGCATGCAGCTATAATCTTTACGCATGTAGCAGTAGTAGTGGTTTTTAACCTTTATCGTGCATTTCTTGCCAGAGTATACTTACAATTGTAAATCTAAATCGACAATAATTTTGTTTCATGCTCGTACATGCATTCCAAATCTGAATCAAAAAATTATCCACCTTCATCTCATGTACCTACATTATGCATTTGTAAAAGCTAAGTGGGTACTTCGGTACCTACCCATTGCCAGTATTGCCACAGTAACAACCTTAACTAAACCGCTATTAACTAAACCCCATGTATGTTGAATTTGAGTAAAAAAAAAAACAAAAACCGATTGACAATTTTAAATTTAGAACGTTTACCTAATAAAGTAAGTATTTTTTTTAGATTAAACGGTTTTATGTTCTAGAAGCAATTAAATTGTATTCTCATCAGAACTAAACATTTCTACCAAATATCAGACCAATCCAGCAACTAGAAGGGGGTCAAATTTCAATTACTATATTTGACCCAAACACAACAAACAGGTCAATTTAAATAAAACCGTTTAAAAATACGTTGCCCTATACCGAAGGATAAGCAATCCACGCTTTTTTTTTTTATGTCGGTCACGTCAACATGACTTCACCTCGCCTGATGGTAAGCTGAGGCAAAGTGTCTAGAATGGGAGTCACCATTGCAAACACCGATAGTGCCAAAATGGTGGCTCTCAGCTTGACGACGCTTAAAGGACCCGGGACTGTATGAGGAAGGAAACACGTGAGCTGGTAAAGAATTCCAGGTTTTGATGGTGCGGCAAAGGAAAGAGGCTAAGTTAAATAAGTAATTAGCCTAACATTATAACAATAATAGTACCTACCTTCATAGTAAATACTACCAGTTAGAACGTACACTATGAAATATATATTATCCATTTCGCTAGCTACCACTAGATAAAATATCTTGCTATCTCGTTTCTTAAAATCACAGTGATACCTAACTATTTATGTGATTCACTTTAGCCAGTTTTTGTTGTTTATTTTCTATTCATACGCACACAACTCTAACGACATCTGCAGTGACCGCCCGTCCGAAGAAAAAAAAAATTAAAACTTTTTTATAAAATGACGCTCACCAAGTATTCAGTGCGCCTGCGTGCATAACTGTCAAAATTATACGACAAATCACAACCCAGGGACGCGTGTGCAAATTTTTATTTCCAATAATTAAAATATTTAAAAAGATCCCTTAAGTGTTATTAATATTAATAGTAATAATGGGGCAAGACAAAACGGCAATTAGTTTGGATAAGATCCTGAAGGAATTGGGATCGTTTGGCACGTATAATATTATTAACTATACTTTGTTATTATTCCCGTGTTTTTTGGCGGGAATGTATGGATCTGTGTTTGTGTTCGAAGCATTGGATATAGATTACAGGTGAGTTAAAATTTGTTAAGAATATTATAATACGCATTAACAATTGACACGTGTAAAGATATAATAATAAAATTACAAAAATAACTAAAGCTTCGTACGGCTTTTTGGTGTTGTGTAATAAAAACTTAATAAGATTTTCTAGAAGTGAAATAATTTCGGCATCTTCTATTTTTTGGGGTTATATAATTATAGGTAAGTTAAAGCAGTAAAGAAACTACGTAGGTACCTACTTAAGGTTCAAAAACACTCTCACACAGACGCATGCGTCTACACGAACCTCACCGGATCTCTCTATGTTGTCAGCCACGGTTGCCGTGGTCACGTTATTTTATCTTGCATCGCACGTGCCTTTTATAATGTATTTGTATAATAATAATTAAATTTAAATTAAGTTGTCAACCCTTACGCTTCTATAGATCACAATGTTAAAACAATTAGGCCTAGTTTCCGTACAGTTTTTTAGCTTATAATATTTACTGTGCCTCGTGTGATATACCTACCTACCCGCGCAGGCGTATTGAATGTTGTCCAAAAATAGGGTACGCACGAGGTAAAACTGACCTGTCCTTTAAGATGGTATGCTTAGTTAACTATAGCTGGTGTCAAAAGTCGATAATCATTTTCAAATTTCAAAATTAGGTTTTCGAACAAAGTAATTCATAGATATTACGTAATGAAAATGCAATTTTGAAAACAGATTCCCATCAACATCGGGCATTGCTTTCATTTGCTGTCCCGTTCTGAATGTTAAATTTTTACGTACTTTATTTGAAGAAAAAGAACTAGCTAGGTACTTATTAAAATCTTAAAAATGGTTACAGCCAAAGCAAAAGATTGCACCGATTTCAAAATTAAAAATGTGAATCAAACCTAGCAACACTATTACTAGCTGATGCCCGTGGAGGTAGAACTGGCCCACTAGTAAAATTATATTTGGGCGAATGTGGTATTAACAACTCGCCTGCAGGCAAGATATCAGGAGGGCGACATGTCGCCTATCCCGCAGAGAGTAGTTATCGTTTTTTGGTTATGAGTTCGGTTATACTTAACCAATTGTAATCACATCATATTTTAAGTCTGACCAAGGCTTAAAACTAAAAATCTTTATTTTACAAACTTTTATTCTATAATAAATGTCGGTATGTACGCGCGGTGCGCCGTTCCCCACACATCTCGATGTACCTACCGACTTAATACAATAATACGTACATAGTAATTTACCGGTTGTTACACTTTTCCGCATTCTATCAATGGCGAAGATTATAAAATAGGTACCGTGCAATTTAGAATGTTAAATACATTCGACCACAATAAGCAAACATGGAAAACATACAAAGGCCGGTTGCAAAGTTGATAGTGGCTCGGCGGTATCTGTAATATTAGAAAACTTTTTTAAAAATATGTTTTGAAGATGTGTGTTACCTAACGAGTATGCGAAAACAGCAGGCTGATGACCTATAACACGTTGCGATTGCGATTATCAATAGTTTACGGTGTGCACAATCACCTTTAATGTGTTTATAATAAGTGGTCCACAATGGAGTACTGCTGCTTTTAGGTAGGGATTTTATATCACTATTCCAACTTACAGTTACAACTAACCCCTTTTTCTACTGACCCTACCCCCTACTATCCCAAATATCGGGAACAAAAATATTCTAAGTTATTTTCGAATACACTTAATAGTTTAGTTAAAATAAAATGTTATTATTGAAGGAAGGTGCGAAACCGGGTTTCTGTAAGGCATGACCGGTATCATTTGCATTAAGTACGTGACAAGATTGAAAAAGAAATTAATGGTTTGGTTGATTTAGGTATTTTAGAACCCATTGAATTGATTCTGACTATGCGTCACTAATAGAAATAGGTGCTAATATGTCGAATAATTCATTATACGCAGATTATTCAATGAGTATAAATAAACAACTTTTAACAGAACAATTCCCACTTCCTATAACTAAATAATTATTTTCGAAAATTCACAGGGGAGGACAGATCAGCAAACTAGGTCTGTCTATAGCTTATAACCAATTTGCATTAGACAACTAGTCAAAGAACTTGACTTGTATAATGTGAATAGACGCTTCTCCAAGCGGTGTAGGAGCTGTCCTATCACAAATAGAGTCTGCTGGCGTTGAAAGGCCCATCTCGTGTATGTCGCATACGTTAAACTCGGCAGAGAAACTTATGCCCAGATCAAAAAAAAAGCTAAAACCATTGTTTGTGCGTACGTTACGGCAGGTGTAAGCCATTTTTTCGCGAACGGACCACAAACCGTTATTATCAATGTTATACAATCATTCTATAATGTTATACAATCATTATATAATGTTATGCAATCATTATACAATGTTATATAATTTAAATATGTTATATACTATTCAAATTAATAAATGTCCGTAACCCGGCAGCCCGTAGCCGAGTGTCGTAGCACACGATACCGGACACCAAACTTTTGCTCCCCACTTTATACTCATAGCAGGAATCGTAGGCTGTAGATGCTCGTAGCCGAATTGATCGTAGCGTGATGTTTAGTTTAGGGTTACGGTCAAGGCACGGCTTGGAAGTCCGGCGACACAGGGCGTGAGATCTTTCAGAACCACTTGTAAGCACTTTTGAAAGTAATACCTACATGGTAACAGTGGTAATAAGGGTCAATGAACACATTGCAGCTGTAAAGAACCTCTAAACGAGCAAATCACAGATTGCAGAATACCTAGAAGCAGGCAGGAATCACTGGATTGAATATCACAATACGAAAGTTATCTCCACACCTTACGTGAAGCGATTGAAATTAAGCATTAAGCATTAAGCATTTAAAAAGCATCAAAATTTCAATCGGGAAGATGGGTTTAAGTTATCTATAACATGAAATCCAGTGATAAAAAACTTACTGCCTTGCTTTTCTGCGCGGTCGAGTAGACACTGGGACGTTTGCTTAGATAATAGGGACACTATAAGGCAAGTGTGGTATGTGACGGTGAATGGAGAAAAGAAAATTTCAAAATTATCGAGGAAGTGAGGCTGGATAAAGAACCTGCTACCTCACGGAATCGGCGACGGAGGACGTGCACTGCTGAACTAATCGGCCTATGACCACGGCCGGTGTAATCTGGTCGAAAAGTCAGGTAATCCAAAGGTATAATAACCTATACCATGATCGCGTTAATTCCAGTTAACACAGTAGGTATATATCATGGAAGGCGAAACTTTAAAAGTTAGTATAGGTATTTATTTATTAAATTTGGCTTTAGATTCTCCATTGCACATACCAGAATCGACGTTGAAAATGTCACTAATCAAATAAAACTAGTTGTAACATTGACTGTAATAGTAAAAAGATATTAAACATTTATTTTTGAGATAACGTCCATTATAAAAAACATAAACAGGGTTTTTGAGATAAGCATCCGTAGTATAAGAGATAAAACACCATCCATATTTTTGAGATAAGCATTCTTGCTAAATGGAAACAAGATTTTTTATATGAAGGTCGGTATCGCCACCAAATTTACTTATAGTGTGTAGCTAGCTTATAGCATGGTTTTAACATAATACCTAAGAACAATGAAATATGCATCGATAGATTACACGTTGTTACAGAATGCGTTGAATAAATAAAGGCTCACTGCTCGTTCCTCGATAGCGTGATAATATGTAGCCTATGTGTTGACCCGACTTCTTAATAATATTCGTGCCAAATTTTAAGTAAATCCATGCAGTACTTTTTGAGTTTATCTCGGACATACAGGCAAACAGACAAACAGACACCCAGACAAACAGACAAAAATTCTAAAAAATAATTATATTTTTGGCTTCGATATCAATAATTGTAGATCACACCCCAAGTATTTTTTTTTTCAACAATATTTAATGTACAGTTTTGACTTTCCTATCGTTTTATTATAATGTATACTTAGATTTTATTCTGAAATGCATGCTTACATATAACTGCCATTGCATGACAGGAATAATTTGGAAACAGCTAATTATTAAGCCTAGACAATAATCAAAACATAGCATTTACACAGCGTGATAGATGTTTACATGAAACATGGCAATTTACAACTACTTGCTACACTTATATAACTAAAACCAAACTAAATATATGAGATTGTAACACAAATATTGTAACAATAAAACTATACTAGTGTTTAAGAACAAATTAATTTTATAATACTAAATGTAACAGTCAGTATAATACTTTAAGTGTATACTTTATTATGAACGTTTTCTCAGAACTGATTACTACTCATACATTGAGATTAATTAATCAAATAATCGCTTTCCAGGTACCTCTTTATGGCGCAACAAAACTCACTCGTACTTACATAGTGTTGTTTATTGACAGTTTTAATTGATACTTTACTCAAAAACTAATGTTAATAATCTGAAAATCAGCTTTTGACGCTGACTTTTTTTATATGAGACAAGTCAACATGACTTCACCTCGCCTGATGGTAAGCTAAAGGTAAGGTCTCCGGACCGCGGGTCACCACTACACACACCGATAGTGCTACCAGTGGCGGCCCTCAGATTGACGGCCTCATCAAATGCTTTTTCACGCCCCGCTTAAGGGATACCCATACTATACCTATTTCATTATGTACTAGCTGTTGCCCGCGGCTCTGCCTGCGTGGATTTCGAATTCTGTTTCAAATTCCTTTTTTCGTGCGGAAGTTCCTTCACATACCACTCCCGTCAGCCAGCAGGAGTGGTTAAGTCTGACTCAGGCTTGATAAAAACTGCACACCGTCTCAAGTCTTCAGTTGCCGGAGTGTTAGATTGCTTAGAGGATTATGCCGCGTTCCCCAGTTGACCCTGGGCCTTCTACGGTTATAAGGTGCCTCAGGAGTTTGAAGCATGAAGTCCCTACCGAACCCTGGAGAAGAGGGGATGAGGGGACAGGGGGTGCAGAAGACCGCAGCCATAATGAAAATGAAAAATATATTCATTACTGCAAAATGTTACATAGGTACACAATTTATATATAACAGAAAACTACAGTGATTTTGGATAACACTGATCAGATTTTGTGTATAATATGTATTGTTATGATGGAATGAGAAACAATCTGCAGAGAGCTTATTTAAAAAAAACTAGATCTATCTATGGTTTCCTCACTAGGCAAGCCTGTATCGAGGAAACCTTAAACACATAATTGCTTTATCCCGTAGTTGTGTGTCTCACCTCAGCGAACAATCAATTTTATTAGATTATTATCCACATGGATTGGTAATTAAAGTTACATATTTATATCAACATTAGAACCTGCATATGCACTTACATACTAACATGAAGATCTTTAGAAGATCTTCGGTAGCGTCATAATTTAATGTCCTTATAATAGTCATTGTGTTGTATTCCCGCCGGTAATATTATGTATATATAGACCTGGTATAGACTTTAGGTACCATATACATCTAAATGAAGTTGAGGATAAATAGACGATTGATCAAAATTCAACAACTACAGGTTCTAAGATAGGTTGTATAAATAAAGGTCAACTAGTTCATAAATAAATACCTGTATAGGAAACTTATTAAGCATAATAATAATAGTTATTCTGGTCAACAAACAAGATATGAAACAGGATTGTGATAGTATATACCTATTAAGATCATATTTTAATTATTTTGACCCGAGACCGTATATTCATCCATATTTATTCTTAAAGAATGATTTATTATGTAGTATAACCGCGGTAGCCTAGTGGTTTGGGTAATAGACTGCTGAGACGAGGTCTCGGGTTCGATCCCAGGTTCATCATGGCACACACCAATGACTTTTCGATGCTTTTCAAAGTTATGTGTGTATTTATCGCAGGTTTATTAGTGCCTCGGAGAGCACGTTAAGCCGTCGGTCTCGGTTGCCATACAAACATCTATGGCAGTCGTTACGGGTAGTTGGAGCCCACAAAAGTCCAACCAGTCTAACTTGGAACTTCGATATCGCGATTGGTTATAATGACCATTGGTTGTGGAGGTCAGGTGGCAGTCGCTCCACGGAAAATATCTAAGTTCAGCCGCATCACAGTTAGACAGGAAAGCCGACCCCAACTGGAGAGCACATTAAGCCGTTGGTTCCAGTTGCCATACAAACATCTATAGCAGTCGTTACGGGTAGTTGGAGCCCTCAAAAAGTCCAACCAGTCTAACTTGGAACTTCGAAATCCACGGAAAATATCGAAGTTCAGCCGCATCACAGTTAGACTGGAAAGCCGACCCCAACTGAGTTGGGAAAAAGATTCATAGAATGATTTATTATGTAACCTTGACTTCTTGGAGAAAATGCCGCGATGGAGTTAATTGCGCTGTTTCTTCTCCAGTAGCGATTAGGAAGCGCTGGTTCTTCTTCTTCTTCTTTTTCGTATCAATGGCATTTTTTTAAAGTATTAGAATGATGTGCCCAGCCCAAATTTGGCGACATTGATCGCTTCCTCGCTTGCTCCGTTTAAGATCTACAACTGTGCAGGTGTTGAGGCTCAGTTGGCACGCCAGTAGATGACTCATCGTTTGCTGAGGTTCCCCACAGTTACAGCCAAGGAAGCGGTGGTAAACTTAGGTTTTTTTTAAACTACTGAGGTGGCAGACGAGCACACGGCCCTCCGAATGGGCAGCACTAGGGGCTGGAACCTCCACGCGGTGCACACGGGTAACGGAGGCGAGCAGCGCCTCTCACTCGCCATGGGAGACTCAGCTGCCTGCGGCCAATCCGGCTAGGGTGGGAGTGACCCTCTAGAGGGCTATTCCGAGGCTCTCCACTTGCCCCTTTGCTTAGTGATATAAAAAAAAATCTCAATTAATGTCTGCCGATTGCGTATTGAGGTAAAAAGTACCATTTTCAAAATTAGCAATAGTATAATAGTATTGATAAACTAAAATACGCTAAACAATGCTGAGTGAGACTAATCTAATTAAACATGGATACAATTAATATTATTACAATAAGTAAACTAGCATTGACCCAATATGAACTTGAACGGTTTGAAAGAGAATACTTAGTAGAAATGTGAACTATTATAAATTATATTTCTACTTGCTCATAGGGTCAGGGAATGAAGAAATAAGTATAATATGTAGTTACTTTTGCGAAGATGTATGTATGTAACATACATACGAGTATACACACCTTTTGCCCTCCGGGGTAGGCAGAAACAATAGCCCACCATCTGCTTCTATCCTAATTTGTACTTCCTAAGCTTTTGCTACTATCTACTATCATTAAACCTTTCATGCAAGCTCACAAGTTTTGAATGCCTTTGTTAGTATGCTGAATAATAACTAAATTTACTAGTATTACCGTTAACCCTTCCAGCAAAGCTGAATCACTTGTACTAGGAGTGTATACACGTCGCTAGTCATAACCAGGATTGAAACCCGATACTTCTCGATTTTTCGTCGATTTTTAAATAAGGTTTTCTTTTGTTTCAGATGTCAAATCAACGAATGTGAAGGAACCAATCAGACGCTATGGCTACAGTACGCCATACCAAAGGAAAAGAATGGGCTCTCAAAATGCTCGAGATATTCCTTTATTGACAATTTCACAAGTAGTAACAGTAGTTCTTGTGACGCCCAAACTTTTAATTCGTCTGTACAAGAGTACTGTACTTCATATGTCTACAATGGTGACTCGGCAGTCAAAGATGTGAGTATACTAACTTCGATGTATGTTAAGATTAACGTTTGCCCCGGGGGACATACTTAATCACTGTATTCTCACAGCAAGAACCATCTTTGTATGAGTATTGAATTTAAGAAACCTTTGTGAAAGAAATGAACGAATGAACTTTACATGATAGAAAAAGTTTGATGATGCAGAATTTGATTTTCATAATTTATTCCAAATTTTCAAACTTTTCAATTATATATTAAATAAACTATAAAAAGCTTATATTTGAAGCTTATACTGGCCATGTCACCCTTTTTTGTTCGGAAATCCCCGCAGATTCCACCCCCATCGGCCATCGGGGGTGGTTATATCGGATTCGAACCGAAAGAAAAGATTATACCGAGATAAAAGATTTTTTTATTGTATGGTGAGCGAGCTCGCTAGTATTCGAATATTTTAACACATGAAGTAGTTTTTTTTTTTCAAAATCAACGGGGTATCGTATTTTTGGGCACATTCCAGTTTTTTTTTTAAATTGCCGCCGGTGGAATGTTTCTGGCACAGGGGTACAGTGAGCTCGGACAGGTTGGGGACACCGTGGTTCCCACACCCCTGAGGGGGGCCATCTGAAACCGTAAATGGTAGAGGGTCAGTCGGGGTACGAGGGAAATGCCTTATGGGCCACCTTATTATACCCCGGCGCATATAGACCAAAGAGAGCCGTGCGGTTTTAGTCGGTAGGAGTCCGACATAACCTGCCCCGCCTAGCCGCGGTTATTACGGAACACAACACGATGGTTATTATAGCCGCGGTCTTCTGTAGGGCAGAGGTAATCCCACAGTCGGACAGCTCATATATCGGACGGAAGATACCGTCGTGTCCTCTATGTGTCTATATAGTTAAGTACGTAGTTTCTTTTTACTGCTTCAGCATATTATGTTAACTGTGACAACGTACACCTGACAGGCACTTATCTTGTCGATTGACCGATAATGTCAATCGGTACAGTTCGATGTTAATCATATTATTTTTTATTTACTATGGATACGCAAGACACGTGCTAAGTTACAAATAAAATGACACAAACACCGATAATAATTGTGTAGATAATATGAATTTCATTGTATGCCAACGGATATGTACTCGTATGTGATATGCTAGGTATGCGTTGCAATGTATTTTTTACATGAGTGTCCAAAAGGAGTGTTTATTCCACACTAGCATTAAAATACTTGAATAGATTTGAATGTATCTGGTATTTTAAGTCAATCATTTTAGGTTGACTGAAATTTTAAGTTTAAGTAAGAAGAAAAATTAAAAAAAAATCCGATCAGAAAATCAATCATTTTAAGTGACATTTGCTAGTTTTTTTACCAGTAGTTAATAGTTTACCAGTCTGTAGAGTTTGTTACCAGTGCAGTAGTGTTTGCTTATTCCGTAAAAGGTTAAATATCTGAAATTTTCTTGGTGAAATACAGATATTACATTATCTCTACGTAGATATCACACAAAATTTCAAAACCCTATTGAAACCGAATCAAACTATGAATGATACTGAAAGCTTCGTAAACTCTAAAACGTAAATTCAAATTCATTGATTGCCGAAATGCGGTAATCATTATGATTTTACATTGGTTTTGTTCAGCACATCTAACATTTAATGGCATGCAAATATAGCTTAAACAATATACCGGTATATATCGAACTAGAAGCTGATCAATTTTATCACAAACTTAGTAATACCTACAATAAAATAATACAATAAATATTCATGATCTAATTTTTACATTTCATTATGTAAATGAAATGTAAAAATAGCTTAGAGAAAAAATAGTGGAATGTCAACGTAATAATAATCAATACATCATCATCATTATCTGAACCTTTTTTTCCCAACTCAGTTGGGGTCGGCTTTCCAGTCTAACTGTGATGCGGCTGAACTTCGATATTTTCCGTGGAGCGACTGCCATCTGACCTCCACAACCAATGGTCATTATGACCAATGGCGATATCACAGTTCCAAGTTAGACTGGTTGGACTTTTGTGGGCTCCAACTACCCGTAACGACTGCCATAGATGTTTGCATGGCAACCGGGACCGACGGCTTAACGTGCTCTCCGAGGCACTATTTTTACTAGTGCAGTAGTGTTTGCTTATTCCGTAAAAGGTTAAATATCTGAAATTTTCTTGGTGAAATACAGATGTTACATTATCTCTACGTAGATATCACACAAAATTTCAAAACCCTATTGAAACCGAATCAAACTATGAATGATACTGAAAGTTTCGTAAACTCTAAAACGTAAATTCAAATTCATTGATTGCCGAAATGCGGTAATCATTATGATTTTACATTGGTTTTGTTCAGCACATCTAACATTTAATGGCATGCAAATATAGCTTAAACAATATACCGGTATATATCGAACTAGAAGCTGATCAATTTTATCACAAACTTAGTAATACCTACAATAAAATAATACAATAAATATTCATGATCTAATTTTTACATTTCATTATGTAAATGAAATGTAAAAATAGCTTAGAGAAAAAATAGTGGAATGTCAACATAATAATAATCAATACATTATCAATAATATTATTAATATAATCATAATGTCCATAATAATTAACACAAAGTCTATTACATTATTAATAATGTCTACAATAGGTATTTTATAGTCAATAAATAATTTATTGTCAATAAAATATCCTTAGATTATTAATATGTCTAGATGGAGTATCGCGCTGCAAAATGACAAGAAGAAATGGGACGAATTTTCCTTATTAGTGTGCGTGACAGCTTCGTCTTACACTCGCGTTATGTCAGTTTGCTTTTTAGTGTGCGTGTATAAATACATACCAGTTGCTGAAAACTGCCTTAAAAATAGGGAAAATTTTATGTATTAATTAATAATATTAAATTTTAATGTAAGTATATTCAGTTTAGAAAAAATATATTTTATTCAACTTGGCTGCATGGATGTAATGTAAGTATGTATGTTTGTTCGTTTCAAATTTTGCTACTGCATTTTGAAGCAATTATCCTAACCGAAACCTAAAGCGTCCAAATATAATTAAAAATAGGTATCTAATAATTGTACCCGTTTTTATGGAATACTAGCTATTGCCCGCGGCTTCGCCCACGTGGATGTCGGTTATCGCGACCAAACATAGCCTATGTCTCGAGGTCTAATCTAATCTGCCCCTATACCGAATTTCATCAAAATCGTTTCAGGCGTGAAAGCGTAACAGACAGACAGACAGAGTTACTTTCGCATTTATAATATTAGTATGGATTTGAATATTTGTTTTGACGTGATGACCTATTATAATCTTGACTTGCAAAAATGACATCAAATTCGTACTCAGCATACCGAAAAACCCCTCATACGATACTCATAATACTGTATTTCACATTATATTGCATAATATACCCGCTAGGCCATGATTTTTTATGGGAGTTTTGACTTGAGTAACTAGCAACACACCCGTTAAGTACAAAATGGCGACAACAATATTAAATTATTTTAGAAAAAATCTAATGGCTTATTCTGCTAAAATTAGTACGATACAATGGTACAAACCGATGATGGGTAACTTTTTTTATTTATTTAATACGCCCTGAATAATTTCTGCACACTTTTACCACCCATATCGTTATTTTTAAAATCTCAAATTATTGACAGTGCCCACTGACAGTGCATCTGACACTAAAGCAGGAAAATCGTTTACACATCAACCTTTGGTGAGTATTTTTTGGGTCGCTTTCAACGCTTTGACAGTCTATCTAGACATATTAATAATCTAAGAAAATATCTTATTATTAAAATATTCGTATAACAAGTAAAACGACTTCTCTAAAGCCAAACTTTAAATTTCATTGTTGACATACCATACGGAATACCAAAGTTTTTTTTCTAATCAAAATTTGAACGCAATTTGAAAACGTAGCGTTACTGAATAAGGCCCCAGGTTATTATAAGGGTGTATATTCAGTGTGCTTTCAATAATAAATAATGATAGTAATTTATTGTTTCAGTTTGATCTGGGTTGTGTGGACTGGAAAAGAACTCTCATTGGAACGATCCACAATTCAGGTCTATTCATCTCCCTTCCTCTAACGGGTGTAATGTCAGATAGGTATGGGAGAAAAATAGCTTTGTCAGTAGCTGCCCTCATGAACAGTATATTCGGGTTGCTGAGGTCTTTTTCAGTAAATTACTATATGATGGTTGTGTGTGAGTTTATGGAGGCTGCTACAGGAGCAGGGGCTTACGTCACTACCTTTGTTTTAGGTAAGAATAATTCTATGATTAACACAAATTTAACTTAAAAAAATCTATATGGATGTTTTTAAAGTGCTCAAATAACTAACATCTGAGCTCTTATTTGCTTCTTCTTAATATTTGCATCTTATTTTTGAAGTTGCAATCTTAATGCAATGCAATATTAATATTGGTCAATGCAAATAAAATATTTACATCCAAAACAGACGCGTTCATATTGACCGAGACATCAAATTTTGAAAAAAAAAGAAAAATTGGCGTTTTTCTTACCTATATTTTAGGGAATCCAATGTTGCACATAGGTAATATGTTTAGAATACCAACAACACGTCTATTCTACTCCTATATAGCATAAATATAGTAGTCTTGTAAATAAATTACGATAGAGCTAAGATACTGCCATTTAGTAAAAGCCTCAAAAGAAATAAAAATACGTTAATCAGTAGTAACTTCGGCAGACAAATTCTGACGAAACAGAATTTGCTTCTTTATATAATACCTAGCTGTTGCCCGCGGCTCCGCCCGCGTGGATGTCGAAATCCGTTTCAAAAACTATCCTATCTCTCAAGTTGGATCGAACTGCACATGGTGTGCGAATTTTATTATAATCGGTTAAGTGGTTTAGGAGTCCATTGAGGACAAACATTGTGACACGAGATTTATATATATTAAGATGGCCTTAGTGATTAGTGATTACCGTGGCATTTGAAGACTAGTAACATAAGAGATCTCAAAAACTCTGTAGATATGAAAGAGATTTAAACCAATGTACCTTAAATAAGGAAAAGGGAAGGAAGGTTTGGCGGCCTACAAAGGCTAGCAACAAGAGATGTCACACACTCTGACGAGATGCAGCAGATGGGAACAATAATATACATAAAATAAGAGATAGGACGAGAGGTCTCTAGTGCTTAAGTTCAATTCGAATACAATTTAAGAAACTTTTAGTAGGTACAATTAAATTTTGCATTAACCTAAAGAAATTGGTGAACAATACAACGAATTTCATTTTGCATACGATTAATTTAAAATTTTTGACATACATTTCAGACATTTCTTCTTAAATTTTAAGCAATCTATCTAATCCTTAATCTTTCCTTTTCAGCTATGGAACTTGTTGACCCCAAGGGCAGAGTCATCGGAAGCACAGTGTTAAATACAATCGCCGTATTAGGTTTAATGTCATTATCTGGTCTATCTTGGATATTAGACGATTGGCGAACACTCCTCAGGATCATTTATGCCCCATCCTGCCTCATCTTCTCATATATATGGATTTTAAATGAAAGCGTACGATGGTTAATTAGCAAAGGGAGAAATGACGAAGCTTTGAAAATTATAAAAAAGGCTGCTAAAATGAATAAAATAGAATTAACAGATCAGGTTCTAGCCCCACTTAATAATTTAGAAAAGGAACATTCTGAAAATACTAAAAATGGCAACGAAACTGGACTGGACAAAGAAGAAGAGAAATCATCTTTATTAGTGAGAGTAATAAAGTCTAGTATTATTAGACGAAGAGTGTTCACTTGTTCCTTTTTATGGATAACCTGCACGTTTGTTTACTATGGATTAAGCATAAACTCTGTGTCGTTAGCTGGCAACATATATTTAAATTTCATGCTGGTAGCTTTTATTGAGATTCCGGCTAACTTATGTTGCCTGTTTGTGTTGGACAGATTCGGAAGAAAAAGGGTGTTGATTCTCACCTATATATTAAGTGCGATTCTCTGTATCAGCTTATCATTTGTACCTAAGGGTGAGTTTATTTTTATTCTTCTTCATTTTTCTTTTTTATTTTACTCCTTTTACTTTTTAGACACAGGTTTGTGCATTTACCGCTAAGAAAACCCCATTTATTGTAGCGCCCCAATTCTTGAACACACCACTCACCATCTCCTCCAGCATTGGGATCCTCGGTGTCGACATCTCCAGCGACGTCCAGTTCCACAGTCACCTCGAAGATAAGGTCAAGTTGGCTTCAAAAAAACTCGGAGTGCTCAACAGGGCGAAGCAGTACTTCACTGCGGGGCAAAGACTTACTCTTTATAAGTCGCAGGTCCGGCCTCACATGGAGTACTGCTGTCACCTTTTTGCCGGGGCACCTGCATACCAACTTGACCCGTTCGAGTCGGTTCAAAGACGTGCGCTGCGGATCGTCGACGATCCCCTACTTGTAGGCGGTGTGGAGCCGCTCAGCCTCAGGAGAGACTTCGCCTCGCTGTGCGTCTTCTACCGCCTATATAATGGTTTATGTTCAAATGAATTATTTGATATGATGCCTACAGCCACTTTCTATCATCGCACCGCTCGCCACAGGCAGGGAATTCATCCGCACACGTTGCATCCGCCTGCAGTGCGTACTGTAAGGTATGAAAGAAATTTCATTCCGCGCACGCTTAGGCTGTGGAACGATCTCCCTGCAGTGGTTTTCCCTGGCGGCTACAATATGGGGTTCTTCAAGAAGGGCATTAGAAGGTTTTTGCGGGGTCGGCAGCGCGAGTGTGACGCCCCTGGTATTGCACGCGTCCATAGGCCACGGTAACCGCTTTCCATCAGTGTGGGCCGTGTGCTTGTCTGCCACCTAAGTGGTATAAAAAAAAAAAAAAAAAAAACTCCATTATTAATAAAAGACACAACTAATACATTGTATGCAAATAAATAAAATTAAAGTGTCTGTTTTTATGGTATTTGTATATTAAAACAACAGCTTCTTAAACGTTTCATCTACCCTTCTGTTTTAGCGACAAATCTCCGCACCAATTTTAACGAAATTTATACTGCGGATAACTGGTTTTATAAGGTGTAACTCAACTTTTATTTTAGAATGAAAATAATATATGCTTTCTTCAACAGGTTTAGGGTGGTTGCGTCTTATCGTCTACTTATCGGGCAAATTCTCCATCACCGTCGCTTACAGTACTGTCTATATCTACGTGTCTGAGCTCTTCCCAACTAATGTTAGACAGACTTTGCTGGCAATATGCTCATCTACTGGACGAATTGGATCTACTTTGGCTCCACTTACCCCATTGTTGGTAAGTTCTTCATTTCATGTCAACAATGTTGAAACCTCGCTTCTATCTCGTTTTATATTGAACCCGCGATCTACTAACCTATCGTCCGTCAGACGACGATATTGTGATATACACCAATCTACTAAACGTTTTTCTGCGACAAGTGCATAGGAGTCACTAATAACGCAAAATATTCAGGTATTGAAAGCGGGCGGGATGGCAGGGGACGGGATATTTGGTACCGATACATCAAATGCACAGACTACTGGTAGTCTGTTAGACGAATGGTTAGTGAGAACAATGGTAGTAATATATCTAATATCTTTCCTCAGGCTTTATACAATGAGAACTTGCCATCAATATTCTTCGGCACCATAGCTATCATAGCTGGTCTACTGGTCTTCACCCTACCAGAAACTCTCAACCAGCCTCTACCGAACACCATAGAAGAAGCCGAAAAATTAAGTAAAGAGAAAAACCATCGCGAACTTGTTACGTAGTATTTACGTGAAAATAATGTTGTCTTGCTTTCGTCAATACTTATTAATGTTATGGAATATGGACGTTTAAATCGGACGGAATGCATCTCGAAGAATACAACATAATATATATATATATATATATATATACAAGTAGGCACGCACATACTCACATGCTACTCAGCCACTACGCGGAAAAAGTAATTAGATTTAATCTTACGTGGTGAAGAAAAATACAGATTGTCCTGTGTAGTGAAATTGTGTAAAACCGCTATGACATTGACATAAAAAAAATCCAAGAATTCACATTTTCAGGTTGCAACCAAAAATTCACTCACATAATATGGTTAGCTACCGCCATTATTGTTACACATTATCGTCTTGAGCGCGTTCCGTCCGATCATTTAAATGTTCATGCCGTGAAAGAGATGTATAAATATATTTTTTATTATTTTGACAAGAGCATTAATAGATATATTATTACGGGTAATACTGGAAGGTGGGGTAAACCTAGGATTGCCCGTGTTTACTTATAATCACCTTATTGGTTAATGTCCGAATCACCTGAGTGTAGCCATTGTCGACTGGGTAATTCTATTATACTCAATACTATAAACTGAAGAGTTTGTTTGTTTGTTTGTTTGAATGCGGTAATCTTATGAACTACTGGCTCGAATTGAAAAAATCATTTTTGTGTTGGACAACAACTACCCAGGATAACGGAGCCATGATCATATTATGTCAACAAATCGGGCAATATGTAATTGTAGACATAATAAATTACGGCACGGATAGGATAAAAGGGTGCCATATGAACGAAGTATGCCGCGGGGCACGGCTAGTGTTAAAATAAATTAGTAGAATTAAAAACTAAGTGCATAGATCAACTTTTTTATTTTGTAGTATCACACGTATCGTCCTGATATTAAATAGAAAATAAGCTTAAAACTTTTAAAGATTAATCACATTATTGTTCTCGTAATTAAGGATTTTTTGTAATTAGATATATATATTCACATATTATTGTAACTTTAAGGTGAAAATAAATATTTTTTTGACAGCTGTTTCGCATAATTCGTCGTGATGGCACAAAATAAATATTATTTTATAAATTAAAGCTGTTCTTTATATTCGAATCAAAGACAAATTCCGTGAATTTTTTATGTTGTAATAACTATCACGAATCAATTAGCCTATTGCAGTCCACTGCTGGACATAGAATGGACCATGTACCGACGATTTGAAAAAGGAAGCTGGTATAGACTGGATGCGCAAGGTGGAGGATCGGGTGCTATGGCGTACATTGGGAGATGGAAAAGTTTCGCACAGGAATATCGAGTGAAGATGCAGTAATAGAACTAACACAGTTTGTTACCGAGAACATGGATAGGAAAACTTACTCCCTGGGTTATACATAAGAAGTTAGTGTTCGAACGCTTTAGATAGGTCATGGAATATATTCCTTGACTTGATATCTCTAAAGCGTTTGAGACAGTTCCTGTCACTTTACTTATTTCAAAATTAGAACTCATTGGCGTGAGGGAAATTGCTCTCGATATTTCGAAAGTTATATTCACAATTTTGTTCCCAATGAGTCAAAATGAATAAATATCTTAGCGACAAGGAGACGGTAATGTATGGTGTGCCCCAGGGAAGTATTCTGGGCCCGATTTTGTTCCAAATGTACGTTGATGTCTGTAACTTATACCCCTTAGGTGGCAGAAAAGCACACGGCGCCCTGATAGTAAGCAGTCACTGTGGCCTATGGACGTGTGCATCACCAGGGACGTCACACTCCCGCTGCCGACCCTGTAAAAAAATTCTAATGCCCTTCTTGAAGAATCGCATATTGTAGACGCTAGGGAAAACCACATTTGGCATTACACAGTCGACTGTTTTCGTTTGCTAATATTATTTTCAAAAACATCTACATAGGTTAAACATGTGCCTAATATTTTAAGTTTTTTTTTATAACACTTAAGTGGCAGACAAGCGCATGGCCCACCTTATGGGAAGCGGTCACCGTGGCCTATGGACGTGTGCCACACCAAGGGCGTCACACTCGCGCTGCCGACCCTGTAAAAACCTTCTAATGCCGTTCTTGAAGAACCCCATATTATTGTAGACGCTAGGGAAATCATCTATGGAAAGGGTCTATGGAGGTTGGAGGTCCAATCGCCTACAGAAATTGCTGAACACTAACAACGTTACAAACGACCTGTATGTACTTACCTATATTCACTATTCTAATCTTCAGAGGCTAAATTTAAAGTTTTTCAAATTTCGTTTAATTTAATATTTTATATAAAGTTTTAGATAGAGCCGTTTTTAAGTTTTAGTAACTTGTACTTAATGTGTTATGCTAATATCAATGATGAATGTATCACTGTTGTCACCCCGAATGGGAAATTAAAACGTTCAAAAAACCATTAACATTTGAACTAGTCGCCAAACCTGGTTCCGAAGGTCATCAAGTTTAATAAGAAAGTATGTACAATATAATATATTGTATTATTACAAATCATATAAATCTACTCCTAGCATTATTATTTGAATGAAATTAATGACTATTTTGCTTATTCGATAATTATTCTGTTTATATTTTGTTTTAATCTAAGTAATGATTCTTTTTAAATTGATAGGCTAGCGTTTCACCACAATTTCATCTGATGGTAAGTGCTAAAGTGATAGACAAAGGAGCATGCTTGCCTAGAAGCAACCTATTCACTCTTTACTTAAACTTGCAGATTATAGCTTTCCGGAATCAGACGGTTAAAAATTGCAGCATATATGGATCTCAAGTAGGTACTGATACACTGATTTTTAAACAAGGTTATTATAACTTGTGCGAGGGAAATGCACTTTTGGCCACCTTACACCCGGCGTGCGGTTTTAGTCGGTAAGAGTCCGACATAATCTGCCCCGCTGCGCTGGCCGCGGGGTTGGTATCCATAAGGAATTCCGCACGAAAAAAAGCTCCAAACTACAAACTTCGGATGCAACTGGGCAATTGCTATGAGAATAATTTCTCTCATTCTTTGTTCCATTCACTTAGCTTCATCCTATTCACAGATCAATGCGTGTCTTCTTTAGCGAACATGATTATTAAAATACTTTAAGTGATGCGTGAAAAAGTATTCGATGAGGGCGTCAAGCTGAGGGCCACTATTGTAGAATTAATTGTTGTACCTAACCCCCAATTTCAAGACTTTACGTTTAGCTTACCGTCACGCAAGGTGAAATCATACAATATCAAAAAATTGTCCCTAACTAAAAATTAAACCCGTACGAAAGTGTACTCATAATAAAATAAAGGTGGGCGTTGAGGTCAATTTAGTAAATTTGTCAAACTAAATATTGCTATATAACATTTGACAGGCGCTTTCACATAAACGCCTGACAGTAAGAGTATAGCATGTGGCGTAGCGGTAGTGGACCGGCCGCTGCGCAGGAGGCGCGGGTTCGATCCCCGCTCAGTGCAAATATTTTGTATGCATGAATATGGGTTTTTGCATTGGTCTGGTCGTGCCTCGGAGAGCACGTAAAGCCGTCGGTCCCGGTTGCCATGCAAACATCTATGGCAGTCGTTACGGGTAGTTGGAGCCCTAAAAAGTCCAACAAAAACGATCTAGCTGCAATGCTTCGATATCGCCTAATGTCACCATTGGGTTGTGAAGGTGGCAGTCGCTTCACGGAAAATATCTAGGTCCACCCAAATCCGCAGTTAAGACTGGTAAAGCGGACCCCAGACTCCGAGGTGAAAGCTTTGGATGCGACTGGGATTAACGCTAGGTTGAAGAAGTAAGATTACAGCAATGTAACATTAATAATACATTAAATTTGCTTATTGTTGTTAGGGCTCCTAACTAAGTGGTTCAGCACAATGTAAGGTTAAGCTACATTATCCAGGTCAGTCTTCAGATGGATCTAACCTAACACATTGAAACCCCTCCGTGCTTCGCAGAGCATATTAAGCCGCCGCGCGCCAGTACCAGTTGCCATACGAATATCGGTGGCGTTTTAAAGGGTAGTACTAAACAATTGAACATACATAACATAACATAAACTCACGCCTATATCCCTGAAGGGGTAGGCAGAAGTGCTAGCACCCACATTTCGCCAGTTTATGTTTAGGTCACAATGTAATAGGTGGCGAGCCTATTGCCATTAACCGGGCACTTATAAACCTGCGATAAATACACACATAACTTTGAAAAGCATCGAAAAGTCATTGGTGTGGGCCCTGGTGAACCTGGGATTGAACCCGAGACCTCGTCTCAGCAGTCCATTACCCAGACCACTAGGCTACCGTGGCTTTGAACAATCTGGTCTAAGCTCACTACTGTAGATCCTGATTACAGGTAGTGGGGCTTAGCCCCTTTGCAAAATACTTGATAGCAACCCATTTATGTCCCACTGCTGGGCGCGGGTCACCTCTCCTCTAACAAGAGCTGAGAGGGTTTAGACCTTAATCCACACACGCTGGCCTAATGCGGGTTGGTGGATGGGACATGTCTTAAGATGTCTTCTAGGGCATGTGGGTTTCTTACTCTCTTTTTTCTTCACCGTCAGCAGATGTTAAATTGTAAAAAAAACCACAAGGTGAAATTCACATTGGTACTGTCCGGCCGGATTCGAGCTCGATACCTCGTCCGCCGAGGCCGCGTCCTTATCTATTCAGCTACCATCGCCAAAATACTTAAGTACCTATCAATAAATATACTAATTGTTGCCCGCGTCTCTGCATGAAATACTGATACCGTTCCCCAGATCCACAAGAACATATTCGCAACACAAAAAATAGCCTACTTACGGCCTATTCTCAGCATTTTCTGACTTACGAAATAAACATGAAAATTTTCATCAGAATCGGTCAGGCCAGTTTAGAGTAGTTCGATCACACGGAGTCACGAGAAGACTTCAAAAATTACAAACTTATCATAATTTATTCTTCTCCGCAATGAACATCTGGTACAACAAATCTATTTTTAACACAACTCCTTAGTCTTACTCACTACACAAGTTGAGCAAGATATGGCCATGGATACCATGACTCAACAGTTACTAACTGAAAGGTTCTAAGCGACATCAACGGTTTAATTACAAAAAATTAAAACTGGACTATACTGCTATTGTATTATGATTTATTTTTCTTTTAAGTGTTAATATTGCTTAGCAGGTTTTGGTTTTCAGTAGACGAATAATAATTTATAAGGTTTGAATATAAAACGTAATACAATGGTTTATGTACATACAACCTATTGTCACTGAAATTGTTTTCGCTGCATGTCAATCATCTGCTTATAGGCCTGCCTATCCAACTAATATTAAAAACGCGAACGTTTGGGCGTATGGATGTGAGAATATTTGTTACTCTTTCATACAAAAACGGCTGAATGGTAATGTAATTTGATACAGAGATAGAGTATAGGCATAACACATAGTCTACTTTTCATCCATCATAGTCTATTTTCATCAATCATAGTTCCTATGGGGTGTGGGAACAGTATAAGGCAACAGCTACTAAATATAAAAAGAAAGTCCTTAAAACGATAGAGCCGAGCTATAAATAGTAAGCCGTAAGTTTTACAAAAAAAAAAGTAAAAACAAAAAACATGCGAAATTTTATTCTCTACACTATTGGTTTATGATTTTTGCCTTAGTAAAATTCTTTGCCGCAATTTCAGACAAAAACTTTATTTCAAGATGATTGATTTACAGGAGGTAGGACACGACGGTATCTCCCGTCCGAAATGAGCTATCCGACTGGGGTAGTACCTCCGCCCTACAGAACACCGCGGCCATAATAACCATCGAGTTGTGTTCCCGCCGGTAAGTAGGGTAGCCAGAGCTCAATGTACCCTCCTCCTCCCATCCCTTCCTAGCCTCCCCACCCCTTCCCAACCCTCCCCCCTTCCCTTCAGGGTAGGCAGCGCGTGTGTGACACCCTTAGTGTTGCACACGTTCATAGGCCACGGTGACCGCTTCCCATCAAGTGGGCCGTGTGCTTGTCTGCCACCTAAGTAGTATAAAAAAAATGGCGTCTGAAGCTCCATCGGCATCTGTCAGCATTATTATGATGTTACGCTCCGCATAGGTACAATCAAAATTAACACAAATTGAATCGATTCAGTGCGAAGTTGACAATAAAAGCGTCTATTTTAGCTGGTTTAAAATTCTTCATTATATTTAAACTCTAAATGTAACTACATAAATGACATGACGGAATTTAACTAAGGTCGCTCCTTGACCGCCATACCAGACAGGCGAAACGAGACGGCTCTGGCGCAGCCGCCATAACTTTAGGTACCCGTCAGAAACACCTAAAGCAATCCAAATACACATAATTCATACATACAAATATTTGCACTGAGCGGGAATCGAACCCGCGCCGAAGGCACTACCGCCACGCCACAGAGACCGTCAAATAAGTGTATCATGCAAACTTGTTTCGCATTACGTTTGACATTTAAGTACCTATCATTATAATAATAAGATGCGAATCATGTGACCATTCTACACATAGTTACTACGTCATTCGATCTTAGGCGCTGCGCAAACGTAAGCAATTTTTGTGGCCGGCGCCACACACTATCAGTGACAATGTTCTTTTTTATAATAGGACACTTCAGAGTGACTTTACCTCGAATGATGGTAAGCTAAAGGTAAAGTCTCAGGACTGGGGTCACCACTACATACATCGGTAGTGCTACAGTGGCGGCCCTCAGCTTGACGGCCTCATCAAGTGCTTTTTCACGCCCTGCTTAAAGGCCAGGGACTATAGGATGGGATCACAGGAAACTGTGTCCTATCGCCGCTATAGGCCACAGCGTCATGTTAGCGGCAATCGAACACATTTGCCCGTTGCTACCCCTGGTGGCCTAGACAAAGCCACATTCTACTAAGAGTCACTTCGAAGTGCTTATGCCTGCGCAGGTTATAGTTGATTTTATACATACATACTTACATACATACAAATCACGCCTTTTGTCCATTGGGGTAGGCAGAGGCAACATCTTGCCACTTTCTACGATCTTGGCATACTCCTTTCGCTTCTTCAACTTTCATAATTGTTTTCATACATACTACACGCCGGTTCCGGGTACTCTTGACCTGGCCTTTCTCCAAAACGTCCTGGATGTGATTAGAATATGTACGCGTAGGTCGGCCTTTACCGGATTGCCCATTCACCCTCGCCTCATATATCTGTTTCGTCAGGTATAGAAATCAAATATTAATTGGCAGCTTCTATCCGACATGAGACACAAAAGTGTCTATGTTTGCGCAGCGCCTAAAACAGGACATTATTTTATTCGTTTTAATAATATAACTCTATAAATAATCCATATTTATAGCAACTTTACAACCGGACAAAAAGTAGCAACCCTAGCAAAGATAATTAATTTGATATAATCTCTTCTATGTCTCTTCTAGATTCTACGGAATCGTGATGTGTAATTTACGTTGTGGGGTGGCAATTTACGGGGCTTAATTTTAGTAAAAATAAATTTTCCCAATACGGTGGAATTTCCGAAAAAATTAAAAAAAACCTGAAGTCATAAAATACTTATAAATCTGTATGTAACATTATATATACTAGCTATGCCCCGCGGCTTCGCCCGTGGCATACTTCGTCCCCGTGGCAGGCTAAAAAGTATCCTATGTCCGTCTCCTAGTTCTAAGCTACCTCCTCATCAATTTTCAGCCAAATCGGTCCTGTCGTTCACACGTGATGCCCTGACTAAGGGAAATAGGGATACATTTTTATATGTAGGTATATATAGATATATGACTATTATTTTGGTTTCCGAAAATTGCCTTATTTGAAAAGATATATCTTTTCAATATGGTTTTCCCTAGCGACTACAATTTATGTGATCCTTCAAGAAGGGCATTAGAAGGTTTTTACACGGTTGGTAGCGCGAGTGTGACGCCCCTGGTGTTGCACACGTCCATAGGCCACGGTGACCGCTTCATCAAGTGGGCTGTGTACTTTATGCCATCTGAGTGACATAAAAAAACATTATTCAGGTCTCTTTGTCTTTATCTATGCGAATAGATAAAATTAACGTGTAACATTAAAATAACAGGTTTTAATGAATGCATGAGATATACCTACGACATGTATAACAAAAAAGCAACTTTAAAAAAATTTTGTCTGTCTGTCTTTATGTCCGTCTGAATTAGGTATATCGGGAACGGCTGGACCTGTTTTGACGGGACCTTCCCTGGCAGATAAGTAATAATATAAGGTGTAAATAGACTGCTATGATTTTAGAAAATAAGATTTAGAGTTCCGCGCAATAAGATAAAACTTTAAAATCTTAATTAACTCGGACGAAGTCAGAGGTACAACAAGTTTTTTAATATATTTATTTTATTCGTAGTAGCAGTCGTTATGTTGTTCATTAAATCATTCATAATTTATTCAACGTCACGTCTACAATCTACAATCTACGATAGGTACTCTAAATCAATATTATATTTAGAAGCTGTAAGATTATCATCTATTTAGCATTTTCCTGGTTGTATCTGTGGCTTTTCGCTTGGAGCCCCGGGTACGCTCACACACACACACACACACACACACACACACACACACACACACACACACACACACACACACACACGCACACACGCGCACACACACGCACACACACACACACACACACGCGTACACACGTGTGGCTGTGGGCTTGTCTGCCACAAGCAAATAGCAATTTTTTACACCAATTCATAATATCAAATTATAATTAATTTTCAATTAATAACCATTATAATTCTGTGCGTCCTGTGAAAAGGGGTACAAGTCAACTTATATCGAATTTGATATTATTATAGCACCTCAATCAGAAAAAAATACTCTATTTTTCTATCTATTCACCATTTTGATACATCTATTAGTTTCTGAGATAGTGTGGTACATCTAAGACGAAATGGCATGATTTGATAAAATATGACTGTGTAAATAAATATATGTTGACATCTATCATTCATAATATTCAAATTATTTGTGTGTAAAAATGTATCTCAAGTCATATCATTATTAACATTATATTTATTACCTTCTAATAAGGTGTCATATGGTACATGTTTAGTTATATCAATTGACACAAAGTAAATTCGTACACTGCATCGATACAACTAAAGTTGTATTATTGCTCACATACATAGGAAACTAATATTTTTGTGTAAACTAATTCAACTAAAATTATATCAATAATGACGAGAAGATTAAAACGGTTTTGATCCAAAATATTGTGCAAAGTAATACATGTTACGAACGCGAGCGGTGCGCGGGATGCAGGGGGCGCTACTGCGAGGGTACCGCCGCCCGCGCGGGGTCAGCGTCGTAAAATACTACTGGACAAGGTGCTCGCGCGCGCTCTCTGAGCAATCCAACATGGCGCACAATGTACCTATTAGATGTATCATTTTACACACATTCTGTTTATTATTCGTATATTCATAATAACAAGAACTAATAACCATTTACACAAAATAATTACTCCACTTATATCAATATACAATAAATCTATTTATTAATGTGTAAAAGTGAAAAACATTGCAATTTACGTAGATGCGCCCCAGTATTGCTCCTAAACACCTAATTATATAATAAGAATAATAATAAAACTCTTTATTGTACACCAAGGATATAAAAGTAGTAACAATAATACTTAAATTAAAGTATTAACAATTGGCGGCCTTATTGCTCCGTGGCAATCTCTACCAGGCAACCATATAATGTGCGTATACTTCCGCTAGTATTTAAGTGTTATCGGTATACCTACACTATTTATCTATAAGTGCACGCGCACACAAACCGCTGACAGTTGGCAGATGACGCTAGTGTCTATCGAACTGTACCCTGCGATCCCCCCAACCGAAAATAGATGGAGCAAAGCGTCTTCGTCGTTCAAAGTGTCGATTGCACTATCTGTAGGTAATGAATACCGTTATTATTTTACTTAGTTATTTATGTTCTATGATAGTCTATACTGTAAAATTTCATTGTTGCAGCATCGTTCTTGCCGTGCAAAACGCATGTTGACTATGATGCTCGTAGCTGCTCATGATCTGCCGAATATAATTTCCATATACCACAAGTTTTTAACCCCTGGTTATTTTTTTATATACTATGTAGGTAGCAGAACGGCGTAACTCTCACGTCCACGCTTAACTTCAGGTCATTGAAGCTAAAGCTTAGCTGGCGGCAAAAAAGCTGGGCATCCTATCTAAGGTGCGACAGTACTTCACACCGGAGCAATAAAATTGCTTAAGTTTTTGTACCAAGCGCAGGTTCCATCCTGTCTGGAGTACACTACTCGTATCTGTGTGATGACTCAACTAAATACCACCTTGACGCGCTGGAGACGATCGAGAATCGAGAGACGAACCAAGAGGCCCACGCTCTCGACTAGTGCAACGACGTTGCACTAGTCGAGAAAAGGCTTCAGAGCCCTGCCCATAGACGCAAAGTTGCAGGTCTATCGGTCTTCTATCGGATACATTTCGGAGAGTGCGTTCTGGAATTGCACAACCTGATACCCCCAAATCTTTCCATCAGCGAACGACCAGACGAACAGCGACGCAACACCGCTTTATGGTCGATATTCCACTCATACGCACAAAGCGCTTTGCCAACTCGTTCATCATGCGTGCAGTTAAGGAGTGGAATTCCTTGCCCGAGTCTGTGTTTCCGGAAAGCTATAACCAGGAAATATTCAAGTCACGAGTGAAAAGATTCCTTCTAGGCAAGCGTGATTCATCGTAGACCACATCGTCACTTACAATCAGGTGTGATAGTAGTTAAACGTAAGCTTATCTTGAATAAAAATAAAAAAAAGGTAGCAGACAAGCACACGGCCCACCTGATGGGAAGCGGTCACCGTGGCCCAAGGACGTGTGTCACACTACGGGCTTCACGCACGCGCTGAACCTACCCTGAAGGGAAGGGTAGCGGGCTAGGAACGGGTGGGAAGGCTTGTATTCCAACCCTGTGGGGGCAAGGGGAAGAGGGGTACAGTGAGCTCTGGCTACCGTACTTACCGGCGGGAACACAACACGATGGTTATTATAGCCGCGGTCTTCTGTAGGGCGGAGGTAGAAACTGTTTTTCGTTTATGTTGTATTGTTGACTTATGTCCTTGATGTTTATTTCCTTTTTAACTAAATTAAAATATTCCAACTTTCAAACCAAGTGACACTCAATAACACCTAAAATAAAAGTGATTATGTATTTTTTTTTCTTTTTTATTCCTCTATTTTTATACCTTTTTCTTTAGATTGTTTCTTGTATCATATTACACAAACTTGAGTTAAGATTTAAGTCTACTTATATCAAAAAACACGAACTTTATTCACGAGTAAAATGATATAAATAATAAAAAATCTATTTTTACGAGTTTTGTGCCTACAGTGCTTTCGCCAATTGAAAAATATTACTTGTTTGTTAGACAGCTTTGAACAGGAGATGATTAGTTTCATATAAAACTACCTGATAATACAACAAATATCACCTTTCACCAAACCTTCACATAGCGTGTAAATCGATTTATCTCATTTAGAATCATTATACGCGAACATCCATATGGTGTGTTTTGATACAACAAATAGTTTTGTTTAAATATCTCGTCCTATATTGAACACTCTTGAGCAGGAACCTAGTAGATTGTTAATAATACCACAATAAAATAAAACATGTCACTAGTTTTGAAAACAAATTATTCTAACAAATTTTATGAATTTTTAAACACAAAAACTAGTCTACTGTAAAGTTGACTTTTTCGACATGTACCGGTTTTCACAGGACACACAGAATTTATTGTTCTTTAATATTTAATATTTTTTTATTGTTGATCGCGGTCACCTTTTAAGCAAAAAATGCCTGTGATAGACAGGTGACCACGCTTCCATAGTTATGAAATTTCAATTTTTAGTTTATGGTCTCTTGTTATATATTAAACAGTTTTATTTTATTATTAAACAGTTTTATTTAACTCAACCTGTTTGTTTGGGTCAAAATCTAGTAATTGAAATTTGATTGTCTTTCAGTTGTCTGATTTGTCTGATATTTGGCAGAAGTCTTTAGTTCTGATGACAATACAATTTAAAATTGTTTAACTTAAAAAAGATTTTTTCATAATTTATGTATAGTTTGCATGGGTGTGTGTGGGAGGAAGGGGTATATTAGTGTAGATATGGGTAATGTGTGTGTAGCTAAGTATGCGTGTGTATGGAGGGAATGTGTGGGAAGGGTGTTCGTGTCTATGGAAATTGCGCATTTATGTTTGTAACTTATCTATTTAATTATATGTAAATCAATTCTTGTAGGAGTATCTTATTACGGAATTAAAAACGCTTATTATTATATTTCACAAGTGAAGCAGGAATATCTATCTCGTTTTGCTACACACGTGCCGTGTCAGTTGATAAGTTCGCTCGCTATCTTAAAACGAGTGACTCATCTTATCAGTAACTGTCTGGTGCTAACTTTTGTCAGACTATAAAGCACTTTATTGTGCAGTTAACAATCTTGTTTGATAGTTTGTGATATTATTTTATTACATACACTTACGATTAGGATATTTTATTCTTTTTTTTATTCATGACAGGCTAACGTTTGATCTCCATCCCACTTGATGGTAAATGACGATGTGGTCTACGATCCGTGTCTACGATGAATCACGCTTGCCTAGAAGAAAGTGAATAGATCACTTGTGACTTGATTACTCCCGGGGTATAGCTTTCCGGAAACACAGACTCCGGCAAGGAATCACAATCCTTAGCTGTGCGCATGATATTAGCTGTGGCCTGCGGCTCCGCCCGTGTGAAAATCTGATAAACAACAAAAGTGTTCGTGGTTATAGCCAGATACAACGTCAAAAAAACATTACCCTCCTTTCTTCGGTAGTCGGGTAACAAAAATAAATACAACTGAACTGAATCAACTGTCTTCAAAATACAGCCTATATAGCCCTTTTTTCATGCGGAAATCCACACGGATACCTCCCCTGCGGCCAATAGGGCAGGTCATGTCGTAGTCGAACCGATTAAACCCACACGCTGTCTATGGTCTTCTAGCGCCGGGGTGTAAGGTAGCCCAAAGGGTATATCCCTCGCACAATTACTATATAACCTAGTTTGAAAATCAGTGTATCAGTACCTAACTTGAGACAGGACTATACTGCAATAAAAAATTTAACCCACTTCAAAAAATAAGGAGGTTTTCAATTTGACTGTATTTTTTTTAATGTTTGTTACCTCAGAATTTCCCACTGGGTAAACCGATTTTTATTTTTCGTTTTTTATTTGATGGCTGGCGATTAACGTATGATCACATTTCAATTTAGTCTGTTAAAGTTGGTTTTATTTTTCACAAAAATTTTGGTTAATCTCAACCTGTATAACCAAATAAAAGTTTTTTTTTCATTCGTTTTGGAAACCTGTTCCAATGTCAATAATAACTGATTCTCTTTGAGCAAAATGACCGTGACAGCTATACTGAAGGTTGTTGGTGGGTATCAACGTGTGACGTCATCAACCGCTGCAAGTAACATGCATGACTTGTTATTTTGCCCATGCGCATGAAAGTGAACGCGACCAACGCGATGCTGGGGAGCTAAGCATTTTTTTCTTTTTTTTTGTGACAGCGATAGCAGAACTTTTGAAAATATTGTGAGACCGGTTAGGTTTTTTGTCTATCTATACTAAGATAAAATTGTAAAGGATTTGAGATAAGCGTACCTCAGGCTCCTAAGTGCAAACTTTGAACGTAACAGGCATCTCTACAATGTTGATGATGAGAGCATTTAAGAGATGCAAAAAGGGCAAATCAAAAACACTCGAAACCGGAGGGCTTGCATGAAAGGCTTAATGACAGTTATAGGGGAAACCCGTGAAGTATGTCAGGACAGAGGCAGTGATGGCGGTCTGTAAGTTGTCTCTGCCTACCGCGGAGGGAAAAAGGTGTGAGCATATGTATTGTATGTATGTATGTATGTAAAGTAATTAATAGTATGATGCGGTTATTTGCAATTATTGTATGAGGAAAATGATTCATACATATCTCAGGATCAGCAAGTTGGCGCGTGGCGCTGTAATTGAGTTAACTATAAGTTTTATAGGCGATTATGGGTCAAAATGACTCATACTCACAAGATATTTAATGCTTAAAAGGCCAGAGGGTCAATTCTCGTAATAAAAATGTATTCAAAATTCAGTCTTCAGTCTTAGTCTAGTCTCGATATCATGTCAATCTTTCAAATGTCCAAAAATATATATAATTCTTTTGCTTATTATACAATTCGAAATTCAAAGACGCTGACAAAATAAAAATAGAGATGTGTGAAAATAATAACGGATTGCAAAAAATATCGATAACGCCTAAATTAACAAAAGGGATGTAACTAGATATGTAATATGGTTTGCAATAATGGTCACAGACACAATACGAAATTCGAAGACGTAAGAATTTAATAGAACAAAATAGGGTTGCTAAACTATTCATAATGAAGGGTGAATCTTTTTTATTTAATCGTTTTATTCTGTTCGTGGGACTATTTTTTGAAGTGTATTTTGTGTCAAATTACACGTCTGAGGGTCAGATTAAGAACATAAATCATTCAAAAACAAAAATTGGGTAGTAGATAGATATAATAATACTTACCCTTTAACCCTTTATTACATTTCACAAAATATTTTATATCTAATACATAGCAGGTAGGTATAATTAAGTCTCATCGCTAAGAGCAATAAGAAAAATAGAAAGATAACTGAGAAGTTAGGTATAATGATAATGTTAAAAGTATTACTAAGACTACTTTACGATAATTATGATAAATCATAGAGTCAATCATACGCTAATTCGATTATAGCTTTTATCGCAAACATATATATACCTTTCATTTTCCTTATATGCCACTTCTAAAATTTTGATGACCTAGGTAAAGATTCAGCTTATCTGATCGGCACATCTACTAACATCTAAGAGAATTAGATTCAATAATATTTTAATAACTATGACCTTGATGAACATACATAACTCATTTTTTTTACTTTGTAATATTTCAAACCCTACATAATACGCTATCATCATAAATTAAGTCAATAGACATTTCTCAGCGTCTTGTGATTCTGTGACATGAATTATTTCAAATTTTACTTTAGTGTTCAAAACAGCTGATTTCGCATTATGTTCATAGCAAAGTAAACCGTAACATAACGTATTAACGGTCATATCAGTCTAACCAAATAACACGTGGTTTTTCAGCATAGGACTACCACTATCACGTGACTATCACGCCACTCACGCTACAACAAACCTCACCTAAAAAATATTGGGTCATCGGTTCACTTTCATTGATTACCGTAAAACAGAAATTTGATAATGTTTACTATTAGCAGATATGATTTATAATCGCATATTTACAATCCAATCTTGAGTTTCATCAACGCTCATTTGCATTGTATACCTACTAGCGGCGCTACAAATACTACAAGAGCATTTTACTAAAATCACAAATGTTTATAAATTTAGTGTCGATTGCTGTTTTAGTGAGCAGATGTAGTCATGAGTTTCTATCGGTAGCGAGATTGTAGACTGTACTTACGATACAGACAAATTGTAAACGAAGAAGCGTAGGCGCGTCGCGTCGTCGTACGATATCATGACGTTGACGAACCCATTCGTTCGGAATCGTTCGGCGCCGATGCAGCTGCTATAAAGTTTCGCTCACTTCGAGTCAGTCCGACGCGTACGCTTCGCCGGCCGGCCATTCTTACTTATATATCGCACTAAAATTTGTACAATTTACAATACCGGTATTGTAAGGCTAAACCCTGCATTCCCGTGTATAAAACAGGTGTGTTACAGTGTCCACTACATTCAATTGTTTGTAGGTTATAATAAACTGAACATTCCAACGTGGTCCTTCTGTGAATTGGGTCATTCATAGTGTTCATTTGAACCAACTTTTGTAAGTATTCTTTATATTTTAAAATATCGATTGCACTTGGTATAATTTGTGCTTCAATATAATCAAATATATTTTTTTTAGTTATAAATAATTAAGTTTAATTTAAAATTATCACTCATAATTTTGATTTGACTTTCGTATTCATATATTGTACCTACCCGAGTAGATAGTTTAAGTTAATTATTTCGTAACGCAACTTAAAATTACTGAGAAAGTTAAAAAAATATTTTCTTGTTTCGATAAAATATTGCAATACTTGTGTAATGTAAAAACCAGTCCTCGTTTTTGATATCGAAATGATTCTTTTCTTGTCCTTGCTTTGTCTCTATGTTAATTAATAAATTACCAATTATTATTTAATATTTATTGTTTTGCGTATGCACTCTTCTTCATTGTACTCGAGAAATCGATTCGTAGTATTGTTAAAATTTACCCGACACGTAGGTGTACTTACGGGTTCAATAACACAACTCGCTGTGGAAACGCAGTTGCATTATGAACAGACGTATTTATGATATTGATTAAGAATATGACTAGAATTACCTATGATAGTCGATATTGTATCGAAATTTAAATAATGATATCGATAAATCGGTTTTTGCTATTTCGATCATGTACATCACTATTATATTCATAGGATTTACTGGTGACATTGGTCTCATGATTTATTTTATAATAAAAATATCATTATTAGTCTTCATGGTTTCAAAAAAAATACGCTTTCTCTTTTCAAGTTTACAATAATAATGTTATTACTGTATTACTTTATCTGTGCCAGCATTTGCTATCAGAGAGCATACATTATTCATATTTATTATAAAAATAATATTTATGGTAAGTAATACAAAAAATAGCTGAAATTTCAAGTTGGAATTTCCGCACGATAAAAAAGATAGGTAGGTACATACGTAACAATACTGCAACCCTATCTACAGTAAGTCACAAATTATAAATCAAACAGCATATTTGGTTAAACATAAAACATAAAACAGTAGAGGGGGCTCTTGTAGCTATTTTTAAACGGTTTTATTTAACTTGACAATATTTGTTTGAGTCAAATCTAGAAATTGAAATTAGACCCCCTTTCAACTGTCGAATTGGCATAATAATATTTGGCAGAAAACCGTTATTCTGATGACAACACAATTTAAAACCGTTAACCTTAAAAAAAAGTTTCCTAATTTATTTCAATATTTGATTAAGATTATGTTTAGGGAGGGCTACTCCTGCCAATATAGGACCCAGCTACAGTAACTGTTTTCTTATTCGAAATCTTTGGGATATTAAAAATTATTAATCGAAACGTAATAGGTTCATTTTGATGCACTAGGTACATTCCAACGAATTTAAACATAACCGAAACGTGACAAATCGATATCCAATTTGCCTGATACGCACGACAAACCGAATTAAATATCTATGTATGCCTTTGAAATCAATCAAATCTAAAATGTATAATTGATTGAAACATTATTTTACAAATTGAAATTATCAAGAACCGCGGTAGTCTAGTGGTTTGGGTATTGGACTGCTGAGACGAGGTCTCGGGTTCGATCCCAGGTTCACCATGGCACACACCAATGACTTTTCGATGCTTTTCGAAGTTATGTGTGTATTTATCGCAGGTTTATAAGTGGCCGGTTAATGACAATAGGCTCGCCACCTATTACATTGGGACCTAAACATAAACTGGCGAAATGTGGGTGGTAGCACCTCTGCCTACCCCTTCGGGGATATAGGCGTGAGTTTATGTTATGTTATGTTATGAAATTATCAACAACATTTACCCTTTGCAGATTTAACTGTTTCCAGATCCGATAAAAATCAGATCCGGCAAAACGTGGCTCCGTTCGAACTTAGGGTTAGTGATTCGCCGATGTTATAAGCTCTGAAGGTTAGTCTCATCCAACGCATCACTGTTGATAAGCCTGTTGACCCATCTTTCAATTGACTCAAGTGGTTCGGTTTCGTTGTTAGTTGATATTATCCAAAGTTTTATTTTGTCGGCGCTCATAGCTTTCAATCTGTTTTCAACATTATACAACGAACACACCACACACTGTTATTCGAATTCTTGTTATTTACTCTCTTATACTCAGGGTAAAAAGTCTGCAAGCACATGCTTAAAATAGTTGTGAGTAAATGGCTAGACTAAGAACTACCAAAGACGATATAAACTAGTTATCATGGTCTTTGGAACTACACAGAAACAGAGGATAGTCTCACTATTCAAATTATACTAGATATGTACGAAGTTTAATTTACTCCTATTTGCAATTAAAATTTTAATATGTAGGTAGTACACACAGGAAAAACTATTACTTTTATTCATACAAAATCATAGTATAAATAGTGCTTTTGATTTTTTTTTATACCACTTAGGTGGCAGACAAGCACACGGCCCACACTGATGGAAAGCGGTTACCGTGGCCTATGGACGCGTGTGACACCAGGGGCGTCACACTCGCGCTGCCGACCCTGCAAAAACCTTCTTGATTTAAATTGTACAGTAAAAGTGGAGTGAAGAATAAAGAGGAGAGTGGAAAGGAGAGTGGAGTGAAGAGTGGAGAGTCGAGAGGAGAGTGGAGTGTAGAGTCGATTGGAGAGTCGCGTGGAGAGCCGAATGTAGATCCGAGTGGAGAGAGCAGTGGAGTGGAGAGTCAAGTAGAGATTCGAGTGGAGAGTCGTGTAGAGAGTAGTTTTATTAAAATAGACTTGGTTACGATACCGACTTCCACGCGGGCGGAAGCTAGTTATCTTATTAAACACACAGCTGCAATTAACTTACCCATTATTATGCGGCAAGCATTTTAGTTTTTTTATATAGGTACTTATCTCAGTTACTTCACTGATATGTTTGTGTTCTACGTTTGTCAATCTTTTGATCATGTCCAATGATATTATACATGTAAAAAGAGGCAGATATGTTACTAGAGCGCGCCAGGTGAAGACTCGAAAACGTCCCAATTGGGACGTTTTTTGACGGATAATGTTTATCTTTTTTACTCACGTGCTTATCCCATCTTTCATACTACTTTAACGCTAATTGTCAACAACTGTCAACGTGGATCAAATCTGAGGTGTCAGTTACTATGAACGTAACATATCTTGTATATAAAATCATTGATCATGTCCTAATGACCGAATATAAATTTTAATAAAATATCACTACTTTGTAATTGCGTCACCCAATAACACAAGTTAAATCTTATCATAGTTGCCAGAGTTGAACGTCTGTCTGTGCAATGTTACCTATTATTTGATCAAGTTCATGTTTTTATTATTAAACGGTTTTATTTAACTTGACCTGTTTGTTTGGGTCAAGTCTAGTAATTAAAATTTGACCCCCTTTCAATTCAATTTAAAACCATTTAACATAAAAAAATTACTTATTGTAAGCTAACTATTTAGTGAATAAATGATTTATTACTGACAGCTCAGAATACCTTGTTACTCGAACAAACAAAAGCGATTGGTCGAACGCTGAATCACGATATAGGATTGTCACATAATATTGACTACTAGCTGTGCCCCGCAGCTTCGCCCGTGGCATACGTCGTCCCCGTGGCAGGATAAAAAGTATCCTATGTCCATCTCCTAATAAGTTAATATGGTCGTTGAGTTTTCTTAAATTTTGTAAATGTCCCGCACAACTTTCTTGACTTTTTCTTTCATAAGAACCTTCTCCAGACAATAACAAACACAACAAAAAAAGAATTAACGAAATCGGTCCAGTAGTTAACGCGTGATGCTGTGACCAAGGGAAATAGGGATTCATTTTTATATATATACTAGCTGTTGCCCGCGGCTCCGCCCGCGTGGATGTCGAAATCCGTTTCAAAAACTATCCTATCTCTCAAGTTGGACTGCACATGGTGTGCGAATTTTATTATAATCGGTTAAGTGGTTTAGGAGTCCCATTGAGGACAAACATTGTGACACGAGATTTATATATATTAAGATAGAAGATAGATAGAAGATAATTATAAAGTCTCTCGTTGAATACGATACGCTTACTATTTGAGAAAAATTTCGTACTTAAGGCGGGATACGTGACCAGATCTTGCTCAAAGAATTAGCATTGGCATTGCCATTGTGGCAGTATTGTCAGTTTTATGAGAACAGGTTAATGATGTTGCTACTCATGCGACAATTTAGTTTTATGATGCATGCATGTAAATAGCTGTCTTTTATTTAGTTTTAATGAACTTTTTATTTAGTTAACAGTAAAGTAAAGTAATTAAATGTAAATAAGCATGAAAACATTATTGTTGGTAATGTGTAAACCAAGTGTACGTGTAAAAAAATAATCAAGCAACAGTTTACAGTACTGTCAATCTTTTTATTTAATGCATGAAATAATAGGCTTTTTTTCTTTTGTTTATTTATTTATTTGAAGTAAAGTAATAAAGTAGTAAAAAAGAAAACAGAAATAAAAAGAATTAACAGAGGCCATACTTACGGATAATGTCAATTCTCATTATTGGGATAAATATTGCGTTGTGTGTTAACGCGTTAAATGCAATGGCCACTCTGTCGATTAACGACAATGCTTTGCGTTATTATGGCTTTTTTTTATATTGGACACATCAACATGACTTCACCTCGCCTGGTGGTAAGCTAAAGGTAAAGTCTCAGTATCGGGGGTCACCACAACATATACCGATAGCTCATCAAAATAATGCTTTTTCACACCCCGCTTTAAGGACCCCGGACTATAGTTAGTTGGCAAAGAATTCTAAGTCTTTATGGTGCCTAATTTAAACATCAACGTGAATGTCATTGTCAAATCAAAGCGTTAGTTCATGGCTACACGTACGTTAAAAGACCGTTATCGCGATAATTAACGGTATTCCTCATTACTTTGGCCCCAGTATGAGAGTAATCATGTTTAACTATGGACGACTTTAGCTGAGATTATGATAAGACCAATACACGTCTCATAAAACGACTACAAATTAATCTTATTATAAAAGTTCCTTTCAATGCTCTAATCAGAAACAGTAATGTCGTTTAAAATTTTATTGAGTCATAAAGTATACAATGAACTCAAAATGTAGCGAGAACAACGCCGGTTTAGTTTGTAACTGTTTTAAAAGTAAACATTGTTTAAAACTTGGTGAAACATATTTGGAATTGTCCAAGCAACTGTCAAGCTTGTTGCAATTTTGTTACAAACCCTTCGGTTAATTATAGTTCTGTTGTTGTTAAATATACTTTGAAAGCACCTACATGTTTGCAAATTAGAGTCATATCAGAGTTTCTGGAATAACAATATTGTTTTGTTGAGATGTAAAAAAATATCTTTTGGTTATACACTAGTATTGTTTAGGGAGGCGAAATTAAAATATAAGGAATAACGCCATAATCTCTACTACTTATTAAACCCTAACTCTAACAAATTAGTTCTGGATCCACATTCTATAATAATATACATAAAAAAAATATTCCTATAGGTGTGCCACAGGGCATTATCTTTAAACTTTCATGAACAATAATGCAATTACTTGTCCTAATTAAGTTAAAGTCCTCATTGATTTCATTCTTAGAGTTATTGTGATCAAACCAATTGTCAATATTAGTTTTTTTATTTAAATCACTCCTGATTCTCTCTCGTAAAGTGTCAATTGTAGACTATCATATGATATAATCAAAAAGAAGCCTTTGAATGGTTTATCAACCTCGTTATAAAGAATAGATCAAACTCCAATGCATCAGGTGTTACAAGAATCAAACAATCACAGAATAGTAACAATTATCAGTTGAACATGCTATGTGCGATATGCAATGAGCAAGGGAAAGATGGGATGTGCAATAATAGTAGTGTGGTGTAAGTATGGATGTGGACAATTTCAAGGAGAGAGAAAGACTCAAGAGAAGATGGTTAGCTTGTCTGAAAGATAAATATGGCTAGGGCGGGAGTGAATGACGAGGTAACTGCATGCAAAGATGAAAAAAACAAAACCTGGTAAACTTCTAGAATCTTAATAATATATCGTTGTCTGCAAAATATTACCTATTAAATAATGATTTAATACATTCATGCCTGTGATAAGCAGAGATAAGCTCACTAGTTGTTATAATCTGCTCTTCCATATTTTACGAGCTTTTGATATTAATTTTCTCATACTGACTCAAACTGTGTGTTATTGACTTTTTTTGTCAGAACGTTATCATGTTCGTCTGTGTATGTTTTAAAAGGTCAGCCACGGCCGTACTTACCTGCTTACATTTTCCTTATACCAATAATTCATTTGTCATTAGAGCCATTCGTTTCATGTGTTGAAATGACCTGAACATACTTGGTTTAATTGTAGTCGCCCTTAGATACACTGCAATAAAAATAATTAACTTAACTTTAGTACCTATATGTTTCGGTATCTCCCGACCGACCTATCAGTCGAAATTCCACTCCTGAGAAATCACTTGATCACGTCCACAGGAACCTATTCCCAGGAAGAAAAGTAACCTTACTTCTATTCCAGGTCAAATTGTACCTGCAAAATTTCAGCTATCACCATCCAGCCTTTTTTGCTTGGAAGAACAGCAAAATATCACAAATTCTACCCGCTCTACCCGCTGTAGGTATCCTTAACGACTCCAAAATGGGGTTCTTTAAGAAGAACATTAGAAGGCCTATTGGGTGAGTGCGACGCCATTGGTCTTGCACACGTCCATTGACTACGGTAACTGTTTATTATACGTAAACGGGAATTAACGCGATCATGTCAGCCTGTGACCACGGCCGGTGTAACCTGGTCGAAACGTCAGGTATCCAAAGGTATGTATATACCTAATACCATGATCGCGTTAATTCCCGTTTACGTATAATAATCATGGAACGCGAAAGTTTAAAAGTTAATACGGTAACTGTTTTTTTTATATACTACGTAGGTGGCAGACAAGCACACGCCCACCTGATGGGAAGCGGTCACCATGGCCTATGATCGTGGGCAACACTAAGGGTGTCACGCACGCGCTGCCTACCCTGGGAAGGGGGGAGGGCTGGGAAGGGGTGGGGAGGCTAAGAAGGGTTGGGGGGAGGAGGGGTACAGTGAGCTCTGGCTACTATACTTACCGGCGGAAACACAATACGGTGGTTACTGGTTATTATGGCCGCGATCTTCTGTAGGGCGGAGGTACAACCCCAGTCGGACAGCTAATTTCGGACGGGAGATACCGTCGTGTCCTACCTTCTCAAACAACTTGTCAGCTAACTGTTTCCCACCAAGTGAGCCGCATACTTGTCTGAAATCTAATTGGTATACAAAAAAGTATTGGTTGGGATTGCTAATTAATAGATTAATTATTATTCATCAAGTTCATCTATAAATACATGTTCCGTATTTACATTTCATAAATAAACATTTTGATTAGATAAATCTGATATGTTTGTAGTATTATTAAACACACACGTACGACCGAATCGACCTATCTTTACATTATTGCACTTGCTGTGATAATTATTGTTTGTTTTACTGACAGTGGGAAGTCGTTTATTTTAATGTTAGGTTAACGATAAGTTTCCGTTACGATATCGGATGTTTCATAAATAAATCATAAGTAACACACCAATGACTTTTCGATGCTTTTCGAAGTTATGTGTGTATTTAGCGCAGGTTTATAAGTGCCCGGTAATGGCAATAGGCTCGCCACGTATTACATTGGGACCTAAACATAAAACTGGCGAAATGTGGGTGCTAGCACCTGCCCCTTCGGGGATATAGGCGTGAGTTTATGTCACAGAACAAAGAAAAATCCTTAGGACGTTTATGTTATGTTATGTATATAGAATAGAGATTCTTACAAACAAATTAGAGTACACAGTTTAAAAGTATTATGGCTGATGAACGTGGCTCCGACCGCGCGGAGGTCGGTTGTTATTTTTTGTTCATATCTCCGATTCTGCTTAATCTATTGTAATCAAACATACGTCTGATTTTAATTTAAAACCTTTCAAATAAAAAAAAACGCATCAAAATCCTTTCAGTAGTTTTTGCGTACATTGCGAACAAACAAATAATTAGACAGACACGAATTCCAAAAAAAAATAGTTTCGTGTTAAGAATCGTTCATTGAACTAATCCAAACTTATTTTTAATATCTCCAATATACACTGCTACTGTATAATTTTATAATAGTAGTATAGACAGATAAATTGATTCGTTTATTAGTCACCCTCTTTGAAAATACCATAGGGGTGCTCGAATCAATAACAGTTATTGGGTTTCATTCCATTCACAGCTGAGTTTTAACCGAACATATTAACGTTACATTGTGTGAACGATTCTAAACTCAAAAATATTTTTTCGAATTTTATGTTTGTTCGCGAAAAACTACTGAGCGGATTTGGTGATAGTTATTGCTGTCGATTCGTAACGTGACATTTCACTAAACTTAACTAAAATCTCTAAATTAGATTTCGATTTTATCTCATTTCACTTGCTTCAGATTTTTTAAAATCATTTTAACATTACCACGACTTGCACCGAATTGTTTTTGCCAATTTTGAAAAAAAAAACAATGTTTGAGTTGGATTTGAAGTCAACATAACATTTAGATATTTTAGTTTAGTTTAATGAAAATACACAATAAAATTGACACCATTGGCCAAACTTATGATTTGACTTAAGTGTTTGATTGCAATTCGTTAAGTATAGCCGGAGATAATGACCAAAAACGCCGGGGGTCAGCTAACGTTAAATACTACTTCCAAAAACAAGTGTATACTTCACCACTTTAAGGTATCGCATATAGGAAAATAGTATTTATAGAATAGTGACAACGCATAATGGTATGCCACAAGGCATCGTTTAAGGTCCCATTCTTAGAGGTGTAATTATTAATTTTCATCAATGATTCCTAATACTTCTAATACTAGGTATTTATAACTGTTATTTGCCTAAAAACCGTTGTCCTCTTTGTTAGCAATGACTTTCATATGCATGCGTCATCGACCAACAAATATTGTGATTATGTTGTTTGCTTTATGTGTTAACAAGTAAAAAGTGTTGTTAGTGTGCTCAAAATTTTTTTGCATTAGAATTTACACATGATAACTACTACAAAGAAACATCTTAGATTGTGTAAAGAGAAGAGATATTACCATTTATCTCCTCTATGGTTAATTTACATAATGTTTTCAAACTATAGCTTGGATACCTACTCTAATTTTTAACAAATAAAATATCTATTCTATATACCACAACTACTTATACCTAATTAGTTCACCTAGATTAAGTATTGGTATTACAACACAAATATTGTTAGTAGTAAAAGTACGTTTTAAAAAATGTACGCCTCTGAAAACTTATAGATATTAATAAAATTGTTCAAATTCTAATTGAAAATTACTAAAACTGTGAGTAATTTTAACCCTGGGCGCACACTGGGTGACAGGCAATAGCGACAGCTCGGCGTCTAGACGCGACGACAGGCTGCGGCCGAGAATTTCATATATTTAGTTCTAAGCTTGGCACACTGTCAGAGACGCGGACAGCGACAGACTGTCGTCGCGTCTAGACGCCGAGCTGTCGCTGTTGCCTGTAGCCAAGTGTGCGCCTAGGGTAAAGGTTAAGGACCTACCTTTTATTTTGACAGATCATACCAAATTGCAAAGTTTTTTTTTTTTCATTTTTTCTTCACACAATTTGAAATTTCAATTCGATTAGAAAACGTGGCGTTACTGAATCGGGCGCGTTTTGATTAACCTTGTAACCTTCCTACTCAGTTAACACTGAACCACGAGCGCCTCAATACGTAATTATGTATGTCAGAGTATTTATGATTAGATATAAATCGTAAATCCGTTGACATACATTATATTCTAATGAGGATTAGTGATTGACGATTGTATGATTCTCTGCGTAATTTATAATAGATACATGTGCGTTGCTTATCCATTCTCCATATGATAGTAATCGCTCATTGTCACCCGGTATGACCCCCAAGATTGTGATTCGGGAGGCATATTGGTGGCAAAATGAGGCTCTGGGAGAGCCGTCTTAAGTACACCAAAAAATATTTGAGCACTTTTATATTTTTATACAAAAAAATTACTGTTCCAAAATTATTTGATAAAACTGTTTCTTATGAGCCCTTTAGCATAATAAGCACTTTCATTAAGTCAAAAAATTAACGTTTCAAAATCGTATTTGAAGAAACTGTTTCTAATTTACATTATCTACAATACTTTTTACCATGGCGAGTGTTCCGGTTCCGAGTGTTCCGACGAGCTCTTCCAATTAGTCCCACCCTCTCCTTTCCTATACAGAACAACACTTGCAAGGCTGAGGTATAACCCTCATACTGTGCAAACAGTTCCATCAAAAACCAAGCGGCTGTTCTTGTTTCAAAGACCTGGAACGCTTTACCAGCGTACGTTTCTCCTTCCTCCTATAGTAGACCTGAAGACCTCAGATGGCGTGCAGTATTAGTAGGTTCAAGAAAAAAAATTAAGATAATAAAATTGTATAGATCAATTTTATTCATTACGACTAGAGATAATGATATAAATGATACAGTATACTACATTCTGTGTGATTTCTCACACTGTGTGTGTGTGTGTGCGTGTGTGTGTATGCGTGTGTGTGAGTGAGATATTAAAATGTGCAAGCCCACGTTAGTAAATAATGTTAACGTTTGAACAAGCGAATTGTTAGACTGGCTTCGTAATTTATTCGTCCTTCAGGAATTTGTAGAGTAGATTATACATGTTTTTTTTTCATTTTATTTTGTTTCATAGTTTTGAGGCGCAATTTAAATAATTACTTACCTGATAGTCGACTTCATATTAGAATTAACGAGACCGCGAATTGACAACTATTACTATTTGGTCGGTTTTAATTTATTTATTTTTTTCAATCTTGCTTGCGCGGTCTTGCATGAAAGGTTTGATGACAGTAGAGGAAGCGCCGAAGAAGGAAAAAAATCTTCAATGTACAAACCCGTAGCCTCCTTTACAATTTTATAAAAGTTTATACCTATATTATGTTTTCCCTTTTGAAGTACAAAACCCGAGGGGCATCTATAACCGTAGATGGCCCAGGGTCCGTCGGGGTACGAGGGAAATGCCTTATGGGCCACTTTATACCTCGGCGTGTAAAGACCCAACACAGTGTGCGGTTTTAGTCGGTTCAAGTCTGACGTAACCAGCCCCGCTGGCTAGCGAGGAGGTAGGCTCCATGAGGATTGCCGCACGAAAAAAAAGTTACCTTAAAAATCTGTGTCTAAAATAGTTGCAGAGTTAATTTAAACTTCTCATTGCTTTAACTAGCGGTAGCCTAGTGGTTTGGGTAATGGACTGCTGAGACGAGGTCTTGGGTTCGATCCCAGGTTCACTATGGCACACACCAATAGCTTTTCGATGCTTTTAGAAGTTGTGTGTATTTAACGCAGGTTTATTAGTGCCTCGGAGAGCACGTTAAGCCGTCGGTCCCGGTTGCCTACAAACATCTATGGCAGTCGTTACAGGTATTTGGAGCCCACAAAAGTCCAACCAGTCTAACTTGGAACTTCGATATCGCCATTGGTCATAATGACCATTGGTTGTGGAGGTCAGATGGCAGTCGCTCCACGGAAAATATCGAAATTCAGCCGCATCACAGTTAGACTGGAAAGCCGACCCCAACTGAGTTGGGAAAAAGGTTCAGAGAAAGGATGGATTGCTTTAACTGCACTACCAATATCTTGGTTTTCTTCATTACTTAACTACAATCTCTTTCTGTACTTTCATCTGTTATCAAACAGGTATTACACTGTAATGGTTCATTAACTCTTGCAACATAGATAAACAAGATAAAAATAGATAATACAGTATCATATACATACAGATAACGTGATATTTGAAAGCGATAATATTTGTCTATCGATAACTAAGGCTTTATAAAGGCACGGCAAAAGTTTCAACATTTTTATTGATTCAATCAATCAATTATTGCATTCCACTGCTGGATATAGGCCTCTTCCAATATGCGACATACCTCCCGATCTTGGACAGAAGGAGGTAGGACACAACGGTATCACCCGTCCGAAATGAGCTGTCCGACTGGGGTAGTACCTCCGCCCTACTTAATACCGCGCCATAATAACCATCGTGTCGTGTTCCCACCGGTAAGTAGGGTAACTAGAGCTCACTGTACCCCTCCTACCCCCATCCCATCCTAGCCTCCCGTCATCTTCCTAACCCTCCCTCCTTCCCTTCAGGGTAGGCAGTGTGCAGTGACACCCAGTGTTACACACGCCCATAGGCCACAGTGACCGCTTCCCATCAGGTGGGCCGTGTGCTTGTCTGCCACATACGTGGTATAAAAAAAATCCTCCGCCTTCCACATCCAGTCTATTCCAGCTACCTTTTCGGGTCGTCAGTCTATTTGGACGGCACCTTCCGTTTGCCGACTCGTAGTCTCCACTAGGTCTTTTATTGAATAGTCCTTTTCAAATCAAACCTAATATAATCATTGCTATATCATAAATCAAATAACACTCAATTCTCCATATTTCTGACAAAAAAAAGTAAAATTAACATCTGAAAATGCTAAAAAAAATTCACTGAACATGCAACTCAATTAAGTCCAATTTACAGAGGTGAAAAGTCTAAAACCTTTCATAAAAAATATATATTACTATATAATAAAATTGTAAATTAATTTTACTAACATGATTATAAATGAACGATTCTGAACAAAACAATTGTTTTTATTGTCTGTTCGTCTTTTCGTTCGTAATGGACACATTTTGATGCGATTTTTTTCTATTAGAAAGGGCTTGATCAGTCTTGCCGATTGTTTGTTAATAATAAGTTAAGTAGAACTTGACTTGACGACTTTGACTTTGACTTTGACTTTGACTTTGACTTTGACTTTGACTTTGACTTTGACTTTGACTTTGACTTTGACTTTGACTTTGACTTTGACTTTGACTTTGACTTTGACTTTGATAGCTAGATATATGAAATCATTAACGACACACTTTTCCTATTTTCATACATAATTAAAATAGTATCCATAAAGGTCAAAGACATCAGCTATATGGTACAGTCAACATAAATAAAGAGATAGGTACGTAGGTAATATAGATGTTCTGTGCCTAAAGTGGAACATACCAAAATAGACTCGGACGGACATAGGTAAGCACATTGACATGAACTATGCTAAATATAGAGCTCTTTACCATTGCATAATGTTGCATTCATGTGTCGTGAAAGGGTTTTATGTATTTTCATGATATATTTATTACCAGCTGATGTCCTCGGCTCCGCCCGTGCGAAGGTGGATTAACGTTTTTTTATTATATCTCCGGTACTACCATATCAATTGCATTCAAACATACGGCAAATTTAAAAAATAGAAAAATATAAAGTATTTTTTTTTATACCACTTAGATGGCAGACAAGCCATCCAGACCAGATGGGACAATTTTCTGTAATTTGTAATTTGTAAATTGTAAATTGTAATTGTGGGAGTAATTTTCCAAGGCGACAGTATAGTAACATTATTTGTACACAAATCATATTAATTAACTCACTTGCACATGCATAAAAATTATGTAATTTTTTTTTATATATAGGACACGTCAATTTGACTTCACCTCGCCTGATGGTAAGCTGAAGGTAAAGTCTCAGGAAAGAGGGTCACCATTACATACACGTACCATGTTAACAATGGTGGCACTCAGCTTGACGGCTTCATCAAAAGAGGATTGTCGTCGCAGCACCGCGTGACACCCACCGAGATTTCATTTAAAATTAGATTCGTTAGATTTCATTTTAACTTAATCGTGAATTTTAATTGTTTGTTCGTATTTTATGAACAACCTAACGACTTATGCGGCGGTGTCCGCTTGTCTTGAAGGAATATTGGCCATGTCTGTTCTGCTTGATTCTTAACTCTTGCATTTTTACTTTATGGAAGAAAATTATTATTATTAATAAAATTATCCGACTGCAATACAACATTGTCAACTTATTAATAGCACACAATTGCGTTTCGTTTAACTAAGAATAATATTGGAGTTTGTTTATTTAAGCGTCGTTACTGTTCTTCCTATTGCAATAAAATATTATCAACTTATTAATTACTCAAACTTGCGATAAGGTTCATTTAATTAAGCATATCATTGGAGCCGGTTTATATAAATACCGGTAGCTTAGTTCTTACCTTACGATCAAGAGATACCGAGTTCAAATCCTGGCTATGCACTACCGACGTAAACCTACTCCTAACAAACAATTTAGTTTAGCTGGGAGGGTTAGGGGGAATTCTAGTAATTTCGATCTTACTAAATTCTGTAAAAAAAAATAACGAAATGTTTCGATATCGCCAGTTTATGGGGTATACTACGGGTTAGGTTATCTTCAAGTCACGAGTGAATAGGTTCCTTCAAGGCAAACGTGATTCATCGTAGACCACATCGTCACTTACCACCAGGTGCGATAGAGGTCAAATATAAACCTATCATGAATAAAAAAAAACCAGATGGGTGGAGATAGAGCTAGTAGGTACTTAGATATATATAAAAAAACTAGCTGTTGCCCGCGGCTCCGCCCGCGTGGATGTCGAAATCCGTTTCAAAAACTATCCTATCTCTCAAGTTGGATCGAACTGCACATGGTGTTCGAATTTTATTATAATCGGTTAAGTGATTTAGGAGTCCATTGAGGACAAACATTGTGACACGAGATTTATATATATTAAGATAAGAAGATAAGATAATTCTTCCAAAAAAAACAACTTCAATTGGACCAAATTGAAATGACCACATGGGAATCAGCAGCTTTTACGTAATAAAAGAAACATCAAAATCGGTTCATCCAGTCGAAAGTGCGGTTTCTTCTTCTTTCCTCTTTTTGAAGTTGGTTAAAAATACATGAAGCTGGAAGAAAATAATTATGTTCATATAATATGACTGGTAATACGACACCGAATACCAAGCACATGTAGTCGTGATACTCGACAAACAATGTACTGACGCACTGGTTCAAGAACATCGCTATGACGTCACGACCACAAATGGATGTATTGGATAGATTACACACTACATTGTATGTATGTGGTAGGTAATGGTTATCATACATTGAACGGAGATAAGAGAAGTTATAGTGATGCAGCCCTGGGCCTCGATTCTGCTAAAGGCAAACCACTATCATGCCACTGGCAGTCTAAAAATACCATTTAATTATGGACTTTACCGTTGTACAGTTAAAGTCTAAAATCAAATGAAAAGAATTCATTAAACTTTTTCATTCGCTCTACAAAATATCATTTAATTTTAGACTAACTTGATAAAAAATAAAGTCCAAAATTGAATAGCATTCCTTTGAAGAGTCAGTGGCCTAACAGTGACTTGTTTAACAGAATCGAGGCCTTGATTCGACGAATTATTGCTTCGCGGTCAATCATGTTTGTATGGCAACCCGGTTGTCAGACAATCGTGAGGTATGACAACCGCATTGTTATATGAACGTCTGTCGTAATCATTACCTACGGGTAGATTTGACCGTTTTGTAGTTAGAAAAGCCGACAGTTTCCTAGCTACCAGAATAGATTTTTAAGATTCCAATGATGCCGTTTTATATGAGCAAATAACACACCAAGTATGTATGATAATTGGGTAGGTAAGCCAGGTTCAACCTCGCACAATACGAGTATACACTGAACAAATTAATGAAGTATTGAAAAAGGATAGCTAAAAGCACTCGACACCGAAGGTATAAAGGTTTTATGACAGTAGATGAAGCTCGTGAAGTACTTATGTTAGGATTGATGCATAATTGCCAGGCTGTCGTCTCTGACTACTCCGTAGGGCAAAATCGTGGTATAATGTATGTATGTATCTCAGACTAGAAGAATATCTAGTCTGAGGTATGTATGTATATAAAAACCGACCGCAATTAGTGGAAAACGCTCGAAGGATGATGACTGTCCAATCTTCATTTTGAATTAATAAAGTTTTGAGTACCTTTATTCACAAGTTTGACAAGTGTTCTTTTATTATTAGAACATGATCGTGCGCTATCGTGTTTTTTTATTTAATACATCAAAACTTTGACTGACTTTTTTTATTTGGAATTTGGTGTTTCCCGCAAAGTCCTGTTTAATTGGTTTTCGTTTTTTTTTTAAATCAAAATTACTACTTCTTTAATCTGTGGATCTTCCATCGTGGTGTAGTAATTGGTTTCACGGTAGTGCCGCTACTTACGTAAACAGTGTGGTGGCATGGTAGAGCTACAGCCCGAGCATAGGTATCGCTCTTCGAGAAGGTTTACTACATCCCCCTAAAACAACTATACTTAATCGATATTTAAAATTAACGGATAGTTTCAATCAATCAATCAACTCCCTGAAACATTTGGAACCCGCTTAGTTTTAATTGTAAGTACCTATACAATTAAAACCAAGCTAGTTCCAAATGTCCCGTTTATTATTTCACCAGCTATTGTCCGCAACTCACAGGAACCTATTTAAAGTAACCCATGGGATATTCCAGAAATGAGCTGTCCGACTGGGAGGGGTAGTACCCCCCATCCCTTCCTAGCCTCCCCGCCCCTTCCCAGCTCTCCCCCCTTCCCTTCAGGGTAGGCAGCGCGTGTGTGACGCCCTTAGTGTTGCACACGTTTATACGCCCCGGTGACCGCTTCCCATCAGGTAGGCCGTGTGCTTGTCTGCTACCTACGTAGTATTAAAAAAAAGGTACCAAAATCTTGCCGAATTTCATCCAGATCCGATCAACCGTTTTTACGTGCAAAAGTAACATACATAATAGACTTTCGCGTTTCTAATATTAGCAGTATTTGCAAATAAATTTGTTTCACTGTACCCTAGCACAGATTATATAAATAGTTACTGAATACCTGTAGGTACCTACTACTGTTGTCGTAATTCCTATAATCTGTCATATCCTACATGTAAGGTGTACAATAAATATTGTGATACAATGAATAAACGTACTTGTAGTAGGTACTCGTAATAAGCTCAACAGTCCTAACACGACAGTTGTTCAAACTTCAAACAGTTGTCAAGGTTCATAATAATTCATATTTATGTTAACCAAATGTTTAAGAAATAAACCTTTGCCAGAACGGAGAACCTATTAAACCACGTTCACACGAGCATGCAACCTCATAATAGTAATCGATTTATTATTTTAGTCTTTGTACTTTCTAAGACTCCAATACAATATTCCCCTTAATAAAATGTTATGGTAGCCTAGTGGTATGGGTAATGGACTACTAAGACGAGGTCCCGGGTTCGATCCCAGGTTACCATGGCACACACTAATGACTTTTCGATGCTTTTCGAAGTTATGTGTGTATTTATTGAAGGTTTATAAGTGCCCGGTTAATGGCAATAGGCTCGCCACCTATTACATCGGGACCTAAACATAAACTGGCGAAATGTTGGTGCTAGCACCTCTGCCTACCCCTTCGGGGATATAGGCGTGAGTTTATGTTCATGTTAAATCTTATTAGGTGTTTTTTATACCACTTAGGTGACAGACAAGCACACGGCCCACCTGATGGAAAGCGGTTATGGACATCTGCTACACCAGGGAGTCACACTCGTGCTGCCGACCCTGTAAAAAGTCCTTCTTGCTTGAAGAACCCCATATTGTAGACGCTAGTGAAAACAGCAGGGAGATCATTCCACCGAGGGGGCCATCTCGAATCCGAAGATGACCCGCGTCAAGCCGGGGTGCGAGGGAAATGCTCTATGAGCCACCTTACACCCTGGCGTCAGAAGACCCTAGACGGCCTGCGGTTAGAGTCGATAAGAGTCCGACATAACCTGCCCCGCTGGCCGCGGGGTGAGTATCCATGAGGATTTCCGCACGGAAAAAAGGAAGATCATTCCAGACTCCAAGCGTGCGTGGAATTAAATTTCTATCATACCTTACAGTGCGGACTGTTGGCGAATGCAACGTGTAAGGATGAATTCCCTGTCTGTGGCGAGCGATGCAATGATAAAATGACCTTGATCACTGTTTATTAAAATCATTTCCTATAATTGCGCATTGATACAGCTCTCAATATGATAAACGAAAGACACGTGTCATTTAAAACTGCTCCGTGTTTAAAACTATTAAAATAAAGTGCATAAACATATTTAAACTCAATAACTAACGCCAACACCGTAAAATCACGTGCCATTTTATGAATCGCTTTTAGAATAGAAATGTGTAATAAATGTTGTTTTTATGGCATTACTTCTGATTTATTAATGCATTGTTTTACTGATTTGAGGCGCTTGAACTAATTTATTAAGGTTAACCTGTTTTAGAGACGATTAAAGATTGGAGAACGCTGCCAACGCATTTGATCACTACGACTAGGTTTTGTTTGAAGAGCAACTTTTTTTATTATTGGACACGTCAACATGACTTCCCCTCGCCTGATGGTAAGGCAAATTCTCACCACTGTTTACATCGATAATGCTACGCCCTCAACTTGATGGAATAAGAATAGGTATATTTTTATCCATTTTCCTATACTCAACACAAAATAAAAGGCCCGTTTTGACGTTTGTTCTCGTGGCGTAACTAGTTATGTACCTATACGATTCGGTATTCGATACTCAGGATGAATCGAATCCAGTTTGCATGGGGATTTAATCGATTTGAATATGTATGTAAACTGCATTGGATTAAAGTTCTGATTAGAAAAAATTGCTTAACCTTGGATTTTGTAGGTATTTTAAAACAATACAATGTTATTATAGGTCAATTTACTTATATTTAATATTTTTTTTACAATAACATTCACTCAATCACAAAACAACAATAATAATTAAATCAGTCTTCAGAATCAAAACACAAGTATTCAAATAAATAAAAATAAAAGTGCGCGTCGGGTTCGAAATAAAATATCTCACTCGATATTATCTTTCCTTAACCGATTATTAATAGTCTGTGGACTACATGAAAAAATCGTTATGCACAGCACTTAGCCGAGTGGGCGGTACCTGTCAATGAAAAATGTAATTACCCTTAGAATATTTCAATTGATAAACAATTAAGAACTTCATGGGCACGAACTGTCAAAGTGGGCCTTTTATTTTGTGACGACTATAACTGGTTAAGAAAATCAGTTAGGAAAATGGATAAAATATTCTTATTTCTTAACCAGTTAAGAAAAAGCGAATAAAAATTCTTGTTTCATAGTGGTTAAGAATATGGACTAAAGGTTTTTCACGCCCTGCTTAAAGGACTCGAGACCATAGGGGCTACACACGTTGGACACCCTAAACTTGATACCTTGCATGCATATGTATGTATACACGTGTTTAGGCAAATAAAACAATTATCTTATCTTATTTTATAGGATGAAGGAAACACATCGGACATAACTTTCGGAGTTCGATTGTATAGCGAGTCGCAAATAAACATAGTGCTTTGACGGTTAAAGTGACGAGTGAAAGAGATTGTCGTAATAAAAATTATTTAATTAATCTTTAATTAATTATGGCTCCAAGTCACATTTGTTTCTGTTAGGATTCGTTAGGGTTCAACCTGGGCCGTTGTTATTATAGGGACTAGCCACCGAGGGTGTAGAGCTATATAGTTTTCGCCAATAAATAACGCCACAAACGGCTTTTTCCATATGTTAGTTAAAATGAGGAAATGGATAGTTACTTAACATGTGCGCGATTTTATAAAGTTAGTAACATTCATTAAAGAAATTAATACAATCTAGGGCGGTATGGCGTTTTTAACTCGGTACAATTTTCAATTTTTATCCACTTTTGAACTTATTAATGCCTAGCTGTGGCCGTACCACAAATTTAGATTTTTAAGGTTTTAATTCGGAACCCTAATTCTCTTTCCAAATTAACCTGTGTTACACCTTATTTTATTACGTAAACAACCGCAACTAAATGGAATTGGCTGCTTTCGAGATTAGCGCGCACAAAGATCCGGCGCGGACAAACAGACAAACAGACAAAAATTCTAAATATCATTGTTTTGGTATCTATTACATTCATAAAGTCACCTAATAATGTTTTTCTAATATATATTTATTGTACAGACACCGATCAATTACATATTTATAAATGTATAGATTTGCCAGCAAAAGTCCCGTCACAATCAGCAAAACCGTTTCAGAGATTACTTCTTTCAAATAGGCAGAAAAACAAACAAATAATTTTGAAGTTTGTGATTTTTGATATGTATCGTACGTAAATACACTCATACGTATTAATTCAAAACCTGTTATTTAAATTTGTACATAATTAATATTTTCTCATAATATCAATATTTAAGATAATTTAATAGACCAATAAATAAAAAACTGATAATATACTCCAAATATCATATTACTAATAGATACTTTAATTTTATTTATTTATATGGATACGGAATCCTTATACGCGGTTCAACTCGCACTTGTTCCGTGTACACGGAAGTAAATACCATCTCAAGTCTTAACTTAAATTATGTATTATTTATTTTACATCACAGTACGGCGCGGCTGCTATAAAGTTTGTCAGAAGCTTAATGAATGCTTTATTTGCTTTCAATCAAATTACATCAAGTTAAATTTACACAACGTAATGTTTGTGTCAATCTCATCTCATTTGTACCAGTTCTGTTGATGTTCGTAAATACTTGAACTTGGAGAATGATGTTTACGCTTATATATATTACTTTTGCTATTAATGGATTAAATAGAAGTTGAAAATTACACAGCTATGACACACTTTGTAAAGAAAATCATTAAAATTTTTGCTATTTTCCTATCATGACAAGATTATACTAGATTGGATTTTTGTACTTGTCTTGATACCTACGTGTTATTAGTTCACATAACATTACGTCAGAATTCTACAATACTGGGGCCTGGTTCACTAAAATTACATATTGAAAACGTGTTTTCAAAGTTTGCGAAATCTTATAAAATTACAATTTCTAATTTTAGATGCAAACGAATCAAACTATGTGTGATTCTGAAGGCTTAATTATAACACGGAAACATTTGTTTTGACAGATCATGCATGATACCGAAGTTATTTCTCCGTTTTCTGCGTTTTGAAAACGTAACGTACAAGTAATTAATGAAACTCGATAAAATTCACACCATTCGCTCAGAGGCCAATATCATCATTCACCCAACTAAAACACTCACACGTATGTAAATAGATAATTACAAGCAAGAACTTATATACCTACGGACAGAAAGTGCTAAAGATGAGACTTTATCACAAAAATGGCGGTGGCTAGCCATCTGTGAGTGAATTTTCTGTTGCAAAGTCTTACCAAAATTTGATTCAAACATGATTCCTATTCAGGAATCATATTTTAATAAAATTTTGTTTGTTTTTTGTTTAGTTTATGTTTAGGGCTACACAATTTTACTACACAAGACATGCTATATTTTGTTTTATTTACGCTTATTAAGCTGGCTGAATCGGACGTCATTTGCCACGTAGTAGCTGCCTAGTGTGTTAGTGTGTGCTTGCCGACTTGTACGTATACGAAAGTCGCCGATTCTAGTGTCATCACTTAGTAATGTTCAACGTGCTCCATCCATTGGTTTGTTAGGTTCATGGATAATTATAAGTATTGTGGAGTGAACATCAAAACGTATGAGGGGCAAATGAATTCGTCACGACATTTTGAATGTGTGACTTCTTTTTGTAGGCAAACAGTTGCATGATGTTTAATTTTTTCATGAGTATTTTTGATACGAAATCTCTGTCACAATATTGATAAAACTTTGACTACAATTATCACAGTTTGTCGACCTGTTCCTAAGTGAGTTTTAACCCATTTATTTTGTGTATCTAGTAGTCGCTCACGTGATTGTCTTATTAGCAAATTATATGGAACCTGCCTCAGATAAAAAATCTGATAATGTAAGGTGAAGTTTGAAATGAAAGAAAAAAAAATTCTGCGATATTCTACACAGCGCTTTCTAAACAAAAAGTAAACATAGTTTAACTAGCTTGTGTTATGGGTTCTAGAATGCGGATAAACATACCTTTTTTTCTTTTTTTTTCTGATCTTATCTGCTATCAGTACACAACTATAAACAGATTGGTTGTATGATTTTCTTTTTAAGTCGAGTGCATCCTCCAAAAGAGCGACCTATCTAACAACCTTTAAATTGATAGCAACTGTCTAGCAACCTTTGAATTGACAGGATTGAGTGGTAGTTGTAAGTATATTGTTCTAAAAAGTAAAAAAAAGTTAACATTAAATATACGAAGCATATTTAAAACGATAGAGTTATACTAGTCCATTGCTAAAACAGGTATTTTTGTTGTTTTTTTCTTTTGAGTTTATTGCAATACTTTGAAACATCTACCTTTATCTATCTTCCAAATAAATAACATTGAAGTGTAGAAAAAAAATTGTAGGTGAGTACCTACAATTTTTTTTCTACACTTCAATGTTATCATCATCATTCCTTTTTCAACAGACAAAGACAGGAGTCTGTCTTTGTCTGTTGAAAAAGGAATGATGACAGAACGGCTGGGCTGATTTGAACAGGACTTTCATTGACAGATAGGTAATATTATAAGGCTTACTATAGGCTCCTTTCATTTGAAAAAAGAATTAGGCTTCCGCCAAAAAATTATAACCTTAAAATCTAAATCCTTCGTGAGTGATATCGCGGGTACAACTAGTTTTGTAATATAAACAAGATTAACATTCCTTAATACACAAGAGAAAATGTATCTAGTTACTCACGAATATGGAAAGAAGAAGAAAGAATAAGATTTTATTCACAACACAGGACAATGTTCAACTCATACAGTTAATATACGGATAGCATAAATATTATATGCAAATAACCTACAATCGACTTTATTATCTGTTGGTCAAGGTTATTGTTTATCTTTGAATCTGTCTCCGTCTGAGAGGATTAAGATAAAAGAAAAATGTTGTCAGTGTTAGTCATGCCCATGTTACGGAGATTGGAGAAAAGAGAGAGAAGCAGGCCAAGAAAAAATAAATAAAAGTACAAAACACACGCACACACATACACAAACACACACACAAGCATACGTGTACACTCTTCTCTCAATTTGATACCAAATACTTTTTACTGTAAAATTATAAATCATTGCACATTATGTATACGCGTACATGTTACATCTTGTAAGATCACTGGCTAATAAAATACAGGAATACCTAGTATAGGAGATAGGGGCTCCATTGTGAGAGAAAAAGAAAAAAAAATGAACAAATCAAGGAAAATTAAGCGTAAAGTATTCATAACGAGAGACTAGAGACAGTTAATATGTATCGCAATCCGGTCATGATATTTATCATATTGATATGCAAAATTGATATTATTGATGTGCAAACAACGCGATTGGTCGAATCATTATTTAGCATTGTAATATTATATTGATTGTCGCGAGTTTCTCGTTACCAATACAATAAAACTTACTATTCGAAAGAGCTCTTCAATTTAGAGAAAGGGTGCGTTAGTCAGACAGCCTGCAGGTCAGTTAGATAAAACTGGGGTCATCAAACAAACAACGTCATACAAACTTTCACATTTATAATATTAATAGGATATAGGAAGTAGGAAAAGATAAGACGTAGGAAGCATGATATGATAGTCTAATAAGATAAAGAGAACCAAGCATGAGTAGAAAAAAAGTACAAAAGTTTTCAATTTTCAAGGTGCTTTCATGATATTAATCAAGGTAAATTTCAATTTTGGATGTGTATCTTTACTAAATTTGAACCAGTAACTAAAGGCAGGTAGAAGTACAATTATAAAGAGAGATTATGATAGTGTGGTGAAAGAAGATTGACGAAACAGATTCATGAGAGAAGGGTGCATTTCAACATACATAAGTAAGGGACGTTAAATGAGCTCCACACTAAAAGCAATCCGTCGTCGAAAAGGGCAATTACATTTGTTCCCAATGGTAGTAGATCCACCCGCATATCCGGCATTATCAGTCTCTTTTATAAGCAGAATTCTCACAAGCATTCTGCAGTGCTCACCAGCGTAGCAATAAATTAGTGCGAACTTTTAATTCCAATGGAACCTTTTCGATTGCACTCTTGGAACCCCGTTAGCTTGGCTTTCTGCCACCAAATTCTAATTTAGCTTTGTTTTAATTATTACGTCATGCTGCTGTTAATAGAAATCAATTACTGGATACGTCAATTCGAAGCATTTTTAACACGCGTCTATCATATAAACAATCGTTAAAAATTGAAACAAAAAACTTATTTTTGATTTAATATGTTAAAAATTTTGTATGTTTATGACATAACGATACGTTAATTTGTCCACCTCCATAATTTAATGATCTAGTGCAGAGTTCGGCCAAATCCGCAGTTAAGACTGGCAAAGCGGACCCCAGACTCCGATGTGAAAGCTTTGGATGCGATTGGAATTAACGTTAGGTTGAAGAAGAAGAAGTGCAGAGTTCGGCAAACTGCGGCCCGCGGGCCAGAAGATTTTCTTCTGCTATTAATGAATTTTGGAGTAAACATATTTCAGACAATGAAAGATACCAGAAATTAGCTACAAATCTGACCACATGCAAATATTTTTTCTCAAAAATTTACATAATGATCGACAAAACATTATCGTACAAGATTTAGGCAGTGATGCCTGACCTAGTGGATGTAATAACGGATGAGAATGTCGACAACTAGACTCTTCAACGTACTATAACTTGCTTTCATCGTAACGCCACACAATATTGGCATTCATTCATTAATTAGGTGTTAATTATACATAGGATAAGGCGTAAGGCATAATCTAAGTAAAATGACGAGACGACACGATTTCACTCGTCAATCTCAATAACTGTATTTAGATTACGAAAATGATTGTAAATAGACCAAAAAAAACAGCCCGCTGAGTTTCTTGCTGGAATCTTCTCAGGGACCGCGTTTCGAACCGGTGGTAGTCCATTTGCTTATGTCTTAAATATTTTTAATTTTGACGTTTTGTAGGTTCCGTTTAATGGTCTATACAAAATAAATGAGTTTTGACTTTGACTTTGATCGAGCTCGATTTGAGCTCGCCTGTCACTCGCTTTTAGTTTTTTTCTGTATAATTCACACCTAAGTCGTTATTCACTCGGGTTGAACACAGCGTCACGCGAATATAATAATCTATTAAAACATAAGTATAACGTAATTCACAAGAAGATTGAAAACTACGAAATCACCGGATGCTCGCTCAATTGACACACAAATAAGTTTCGCGTCCCATTGTTTATGCTATGCAGTAAAGCGTACCTATCATTTGTGTCATTACTGCTCAAGGTGTTCTGTCGTATATAAATTTGAGATATAGACTCAGAACAGCCCCCGTAGACAAGTTTCACCATATCTACCATACAAATAATAACTTTGAAGTACGAGTATATTTTACTAAATTATAATACAAAATGATGCATCATTTGAATATTTGTTTTATGACTCAAAGCACTGTATACATCAGCACTTTCAAAGCCTTGTCATTCATCAATTAAAAGGTCAATTGGAGATACCGACCTATTAACCATTTTAACGACCACTTGAATGTGCAATTCAAGATTAAATTGGATTAGCGGGGCTAGTATATAGAATAAGAAAACTTCCACTATTATAGAACTCCTTAAAATAACAAAAGAATTAAGAAACATTATAATTATTATGATGTACCTAATTGTCTGAATCTCGTTGCACTTCCTTACCAAGGAGAATCAGTTGTTGACTCAACCAGAACGGGAGAGCAATAAAATAAAGTAATAACAAACGCATAATAATATAGTAATTCAGTAATATAATATTTACAGTGTATTGAAGGTGACTGCCGGCAAGCGCTATATCGTAATTAATTTCTATTTATAACTATTATTAACATTACAAATAAGATGAACGTACATTGTACACTACACGAGTATACTAATGAATTTGATTTATATATCCCTACTTTCATAAATTGGGATAAAATGTAAAATAAACATAATAAAGAAGCTAATCTAATTAAGGAGTCAGGAGCAGCCGATATTGGTGAATCTGTACGAAATCTAAAAAGTATGAAATAGTGACTACATTGCACTATAAAATGGTAGAGCAAACTAATGAGCAATCTATATGAAGTATCTCTGTCAACCTCGGTGACAAAGGGACGCAACTATAAGAAAAAATTAAATCAATTAAAAGGAACAAACTTTACTTTACTTTTATAAGACCCTTGGAATTTCGGAATTTGGGGACATGGGACTAATATACGAGTAACAACAAATTTTACGTCCGATTTCTACTTACTTGTTTAACACTTCTTGCGCTTTTTGATGAGTTCAATTCAATAGATTAGCTTTTTTGGTATGTGCTTGACCAAAAAACATATTACTGTGTTACATTTTTTGAACTGTTACAGTTCCACACGTACGTCCAGTTCTTTTGAAAGTTACCAAAACCTTCTCCCTCGAGAATGCATGCGTGGTACATGCCTTTTCTGTCCCGGTTATTAGTTCTACTCTTATATTATTCTTACCATGTTTTGGTTTCTTTAAAAAACCCGATAGAATGTGTTTCTGTTCCTTACAGGCCAGTATTGTTGTTCAAGTTCATAAAAATCATTCTTAGTTGTCCAAATTCTATTGAAAAGTTCTCTAACCAATGCCTCAGAAAACGAATATATATAATTGCGGGGGATCGGATATTATTCAATCGGAAAATATCGATGTCCAGCCAAAATCCGCAGTTAAGACTGGTAAAGCGGACCCCAGACTCCGAGGTGAAAGCCTTGGATGCGACTGGGATTAACGCTAGGTTTAAGAAGAAGAAGGATTTTATTCAATCGTATAAATCTTCTTATTTTTGAGACTAACTTATTGAGCAAGTCATTTCACTCTACGTGAATTCATTTGCAACGGGTAAACTCAAATGATGTCACATCACCTACTTGGTCACCACAGACAATGGCCGGTATTTTCTTACCCAAGGTTGAGCTGAAAATTATGTTCAGTTTCAATACTGTTTTTTTCCATTGTTTGGTAATTGTGATTTCCTCGCGTTTTTTATACTTCACTAAACGATGTAAACACATTAAAAAACATTTTGGTTAGTGATGGCAAGACAATGTTTTGCCATTGTTTTTTTGCCGTGAAACACGTGGGTTTCGAGAGGGATATGAGTTCACTTTCCTCCAAACGGAGGATTATAGTAAAAGTTTGCTTGGCTAGCAAGTGAGGTTTGATCAAATGTCTAAGATCTTAGGCCCTGTATACTCAACTAAAACATTATCTGCAAAGTAAAAATGCGTTAAAAATATTCACCTTAAATTAGTCATATTATAAAGAAACAAATAGGACTATTGAGAATTGTAGGTCGTTTGAAATTGTATTCAAAGTTATTCATGTGTTTCGTGTATTTACATAAACCGATATGTGTAATGATTTATTGTGACTGCAATTTTAATGTAATGCGTTTTCAGGTATAGCAATGATATCAAATATTAGTATCAAATAAATCAATATCAAATATTATTTGGTAAAGTTATTTCATGTTAAAATCTCTTTATTGAAACATGAAAAATGTAATAAAATCTACAAAATAGAAAAAAAAAATATAATGAATAACATTTTCTCATCTTTTCAGGTAATTCAATAGCTTCTAAACGATGGAGGAACTAAAAAAGGAGATCAATTTAGAATCAGTGTTAGAGAGCTTGGGTCCATATGGGAGATATAATCTCTTGAACTATGTGCTGCTTCTCTTTCCTGTTCTCCTCAGCAGCTTCTTCGAATGTGGGTTCATCTTTGAAGCTCAAGAGCAGATGTATAGGTGAGTGAAATATTTTTAAGTGATAAAGATTGGGTTGTTTTCCCATGAAACATTTAACGACGTTAAAGGAAACCTGGCATGGCATAACCCGGGAGTATTTAAGTCAAGAGTGAATATATGTTGCTTCTAGGCAAGCGTGCTCCATCATCGACCACATCATCATATCCCATCAGATGAAATTGTGGTCAAACGCGAGCCGATCAACTTTAAAAAAATCTTATAAAACCCACTTTCCAACTTATCAAGATGTTTCTTTTTTGTCCGGTTGAAATTTGGCACAGAATAGATTATAGTATGGAATAATATACCGGCTTTTTATTGAAGGTATACTCCTATCTAAAGTCCTTTAAATACAAAACAATAAAATCATGAAAAGTTCACCAAGGAATCCATATTTAGATGCAAGTCCACGGTCATTGACATCTGTGCAACAAAGATGTTTACTTACGACTAAATTGTTCCTTTATTATTACTTATCGGTCCTCGTATTTTCATTTGAATTAATATTACGAGTAGCTCTTTTAACTACAAATGATTGTTTTGACGGACTGTGAGATAAATTTAAAAGGGTGCGTTTAGATATTCAATATACGAGTAGTGCTGTGTAGTGTCTACGGAATGCAAATCTCGCTAGATTAGGGCTCAAGCGAGATCTAGCGAGTTTATGAATAACAATACTGCGAGATCTCACCAATTTCGAGATCTTGTGTGAGAGAGAGAACGAGATTGCATTCCCTAATCCTGACAATATATTATCTTGATAATATTGGCACAATATTGATGTGCTAACACGATTTGTGTCTAAATTATTGGATCATTATACTGGATCGCACCGTATTAAGACTGTCATCGCTAAAAATAATGTCATTTATCTTGGCATAGATACCTACTTTCACTTTTCATAACGATCGTTACACTTATTAATTTATGTTATAATAATGAATTCTGCATAATCTATTTACCATAACTGGAAGAAGCATATTATGCAAACGGAAAATAATAGTAAAGCATAAAATAAAACTAATAATAACCTTGACCGAATAGTCTTGAACTTGAAAAAACCACGAAGCGTAGTAAAGCGCAGCGAAGCGTTATTTTAAGCTACGCTTAACTAGTTATTACAAATTAGTTAAGATATGTTAGCTTTGGATCCAGATCTGGATAATTATAAATTATAAATCGTTTTTTATTTAATGAAAAAAATGTGTATTTAAAAATTGTCTGTGGATCCAAGTTTGCCACTGCTAGAATAATAGGTCGAAAACTTGTAGCAAGTGCTCTGTCGCACTGTGTTTCCCAATGTATCGAGGACCTATGTAAAGCAACTAATTACAACAGATATAACCATGTTGCTAAGTCTTAGGCCAACAAAATCTAGGGAATATTACTAGCCATTAACTCGATGAAGAAGAAGATTTAATTTATATGTCGTATTATTATTTTCATTTCTTGTTTTATTATTTTCATTTTTATTTATGTGTAGGTATTATTATTAGTTATGAGTACTTAATATTAATTATTGCCTGTATTCTTCAACAGATGCGAAGTGAACGGCTGCGAACAATTCAGCGACACATCATGGCAGAACTATGCCATACCTACCAACGTAAAATTGGACAAATTAGAGTCTTGTATGATGTACAAACCTTATAACAACAGTGAATTCAAGTGCCTACGAGAAAACTTCTCCAATGAAACAATTTTCTGTGATACCTACGTATATGAAGATAACAACTCGCTTGTTAAAGAGGTCAGTAAAACTTTCTACATTATCATCATCCAATCAAAGCTTCAACCTGGAAGTCTTAAAAGTCTGGAGTGAACAAGCCCCTTACTATGAGCTCTTATAGCAATGCAAATGCGATGCAGCTCAACTCAGGGAGAGAGATGGAGCTATGCACTGTGTATAGCGCCATCTCTCTCCCTGAGTTGAGCTGCTTCGCATTTGAGTTCCTATAAAAGCTCATAGCAAGACCACAGGTTACTTCTAGGCAATCGTTCTCCACCGTCGACCACATCATCACTTACCAGCAGGTGAGATTGTGGTCAAACGCGAGCCTATTACCAATTTAAAAAATTCTCCGAGTCTTTTTCCAACTTAGTTGTAGTCGGCTTTTCACTACGAAGCGGCTGAACTTCGATTTTCCATGAAGTGACTGCTACCTGACCTCCACAACCCATGGGTGATGTCGAAATTTTATAGTTAGACATGTTGTCAGACTATTTGGGTTCCAACTACTAGTGACAACTGCCATATTATGTTCGTTTGGCAACAGGAACTGACCGAGACCGATGGCTTAACGTGCTCTGTGCGGCACTGAGAAGGTCTGAAATATTGACTAGGATAGGGATGCTTAACTTTACAATGTGTTGACTTATTCAGTCACCACTTAGCCACGAGTCCCTAAAAACTTTCTCCATCTCTTTTCCTTTCTTTCTTCACTGAATGACACCTTAATTGTCACAAGCGTTACTCTTATCTACCATGTGCTTCTTGGCTACTTTAGTAACACAAAAGTCTTTCAGCTGCTGATACGACCATACAGCTCGTATGATGATCGTAAAATTAGTTGAAAGACTTTTGTATCAATCTCTCAATAATTCTGTTACCTTAATTCACGAAACCATGCTCAGTATACAAAATAATGAAAATCCTGGATGGACGTAGGTCGAAACCCTTTTAATAGTGTATGACGATAGCGATGTATTTATAACGCAGACTTCGTGGCGAAAACAATAATAAAATTTCACAAATATGAAAGTTTGTTTGTTAGTCACTTATGCGACGAGTTCTCAACGATTGTGTAAATAATTGCTTTTGATGTTATTGTGATTTTATTACCACCTGATGCTTATTTAAATAAGCATCAGATGGTAATAAAATAACGATTTAAAAATACATGTTTCAGTTGGAATCAATACAAGAACTAGTTTTTGCATATATTTTTTATATTGGTCACGTCAATATGACTTCACCTCGCCTGATGGTAAGCTAAAGGCAGTCTCAGGGACGGGGTCCCCATTACATACACCGACAGTGTCAAAATGGTAGCCTTCAACGGGACGGCCTCATAAAATTCTTTTTCACGCCCCGCTGACTGGACCCGGGACTGTAGGAGGAAAGAATACAAAAGACAATGATCGGGTCGTTGAAAAATCAGTTGATTTTCTATTAAATTTCCCTTAAACTACACTAAAAGACTACTAATTATTATAATGGTCCATTAATTAGGAAATTACTCACGGGGAATTCGCGTATCCATCTGTACATTTCAACTTTCTGAACAAGTAGGCATCATTCCTTTGGATGTGTGATGACCCTGAAAAAATTACCTAGATCAAATAATATTTGCTATCTAAATCGTGACTTAGTTTCTTATCCTCACTGAATGCTGTAGAGATAGATAAGGAATTATCATCACATCGAATAACGAGAAATGCACATGAAGAATAGTTTGGCTGGCAAAATTTTAGTTCCCTTTACAAGGCAGCAAAAATTCCGTCATCTAATAAGTGCATGTCTTTCAGTTTAATCTAGGTTGCCAGGATTGGAAAAGAGCCTTGGTTGGCACCATCCACAATTGTGGCATGTTCCTAGCCATGTTGTTCACTGGGGCGGTTTCAGATCGCTTCGGAAGGAAGGTGGCAGTAGGCTTCGCAGCGGGGACCAGCCTGATATTTGGCTTCGCAAGAGCATTCTCCCCAAATTATCTGACGTATGTGGCGCTGCATTTCTTGGAAGCCGGCTTTGGTGGAGGGCTGTATCCTTCGGCATACGTTTTTAGTAAGTTTTCTATTATTATTTCAACCTCTACTTATAAGTTATCTAAAGTAGGAAATTACAATAAACCATGATAAATATTTTCGGCAACTTACGTAAAATATCTATTTTTAACAAAATCTATCGCGAATTATTTATTTATAATTTGTACTGATCCAGATGTTTTGGTTGCTTTAAATCAGCCATGGTCAGTAAAAATCAGTTAAAAGTAGTTTAAACTAGTTTTATGTAGAAACCTATTTTATTTCAAACTTTACTCATTGTAATTAAAGTCATAAATCATAGTATATCATAATATGAAATTAAAATTCTTATAATTACATAAAGTTAGTCAACTCTCTTAGGTATTCCCATCTAGTTTGAGACTGAAGAACTTCGCAACTTAAACAAACTCGCCTCGATATATTTCGCATGTCTCAAAAAGTTTTCTACGTCTAAATATTAGGTATATATTATTCATAAGTTTCCAAAGTTATTAAGTCAAAGGATGAAACTAATACATATTCTTATTATGTTCGTATTATAAGTAGTTATTATCATTACGATTTTGAAATATTCTTGCATATTTAATGTCCAATGTCCAAAAATTAAAATCTTTCCTATGTCGTAAGTCTTCATAAGCGAATGTCATAAATAAATACTTTATCATTATTTTTGTCATAAAAACATAATTTCTTACAGTTGTCGAACTGGTTGGCATCAAGCAGCGCGTTATTGTCTCCGCTATGTGTAACATGACCTTCGTAATCGGCGTAGTCCTCATTGCACTCCTTGCTTGGTGCATCGACAGCTGGCGTACCTACATAATGGTCATCTACAGCCCAGCTATAATCGTTCTCATTTACATTTGGTTCACTAATGAAAGCGCAAGATGGCTACTCAGTAAAGGAAAAAGAGAAAAGGCCATATCAGTTCTTAAGAAGGCAGCTAAAATCAATAATATGGATCCGAGGAAACTTGAACTGGAATGCTTAGCAGATCCGCTACTAAAAGTTGAGAATCAAACAACAGATAAGAAATCTCAATTGTATAAAGCGGTAAGATCAAGTATAATTTGGAAGAGATTAATAATCTGTTCGTTTCTTTGGATGACGTGTTCTTTAGTGTACTATGGACTATCGATTAATTCTGTGTCGCTAAGCAGTAACAGATATGTGAGTTTCATGCTTGTGACTTTGGTGGAGATCCCGGCATATATCGTGGTTGTGATAGTTTTAGATAAATATGGAAGGAAGAAGACCTTGATGGCGACATACATCACATGCGCTGTTACAATGACGCTATTCGCCTTCTTACCGAGATGTAAGTATTACTTTTCATTGATTTATTTGTTAATTGTATTCACAAGTTAACACTTATGAACTTGCTTATATATTTCAATTTACAGTGAAGATTTCCATTACATAAAGCTTCGATAAAACAATAAACTTTTTAGAAGTAATGCATTTTCAATTCGCTAAACTGATTCAATCGTTACTATACCTAGGTCTATTTTAATCTTTTTACCTCTTTACTCATAAGAAAAAGGAGATAGAAGGCGCATCCATTTAATATTTGGCATCATGACAGAACTCTTTATAATAAGGACAGAGAGATGAAGATTTCTAAGATCCCTACTTAGAAAAAGATCACGGTGATCAGCTCAAGGAATAAGTAGAATGCGATATGATAAGATATATTTCCTTACTTATGTTATTCAAAAAGCGATAAATTTATGATAAGTTTGACCTTAAAACCTACCGTCATTGACCTAAACCTACATTTTATGTGTGCATGCCCTTCCTCATACATTTACAGTGATGTATGAACTTATCACAAACAACTTAATTAGTTGATATATAATTACTATTCACATTTATGCAAGATAAATACGTTTATGGAATACCTGACAACATAACTAAGTAATACCGTGAATACCTATCCGAATAAATCGGTTTTATTCATTTTTTCCTTAACTGATTAATATTTTTTTATACCACTTAGGTGGCATAATATAAAAAGTCAATCGATAGGAGTTCGAATTCTAGCCAGTATTCTACCGAAGCTATTTACCTTAGCTGGGGGTGGTTAGGAACAATACTAGTTGCAATTCTGAACCATCTGTTCCCCAAAAGTTTCTAAGCAAATTAATTCATACGATAGGTATTCGGAGTAATACATTCGATATTTCTGAAAGAAAAAACTGAAAATGCCCCCCCCCCCCCTCAGATGCGATAATCACGGTCCCCCTCTTGCCTGAAAGAGTCCCTTCTTCTCAGGCAACAGAGAGGAGCGTTCTTTACCAAAATTAAAAAATATATACATTTTCCTACTTACAAGTTTTCACGAAAATCTAAATTCCAAAATTTTTAAAAAAATCGATAGTGAAACACGAATGATAGACGGACAAGTGAGTGATCTTATAAGGGTTACTTTTTAAGCTTTTGAGGTATGGAACCATAAAAACGCCCCTGTTGTTACACACCATGGAGCTTCTTGCACACGTTCATAGACCACGGTGACTGCTTCCCATCAGGTGGGCCGTATGCTTGTCTGCCATCTAAGTTGAAGAAGCAGTAGATTTATGAAATAAAAACACAGTAAAAAGAAATACTGTTATTTAGTGTTGTACCTACTACATAAATAGCACAAAAACAAATACATTTGATATTAGATCGCCATCATTCGGATGTTTGCGCAACAAAACAAAGACAGTCCTATTGTTTCATAACATTTACAAGGTCGACGTACTGTGTTGACTTGGATTAGTACAACTACAGTCTTACGACTTACTACGGGACTAATAAATATATTAATTATTACTAGCTGTTGCCTGCGACAGCCTCTGTGGCGTAGCGGTAGTGAACCGCTGCGCAGAAGGCGCGGGTTCGATCCCCGCTCAGTGCAAATGTTGTATGCATGAATATGGGTATTTGCATTGGTCTGGTCGTGCCTCGGAGAGCACGTTAAGCCGTCGGTCCCGGTTGCTATATGAACATCTATGGCAGTCGTTACGGGTAGTTTAAAACGGTCTAACTGTAATGCTTCGATATCGCCTAATGTCACTATTGGATTGTGATGGTCAGATGGCAGGCGCTTCACGGAAAATATCGAGGTCCAGCAAAATTCGCAGTTAAGACTGGTAAAGCGGACCCCAGATTCTGAGGTTAAAGCTTTGGATGCGACTGGGATTAACGCTAGGTTGAAGGTTGAAGAAGTTTATATTTCTGTATAAATTCACGTCTGCATGCATGTTCATTAGTCAGGAGACTAATTTTAGACTAATTTTCTAGACTTAATAATTTCTAATCTTAGAAAATGTTGAGTAATACAACCATATATTATCAGATAGTGAGTTAATTCAACCGCACGCCCAAGATTTACATGATTACTGTCGATTTTTTTTTTTTTTTTTTATTCATGATAGGCTTACGTTTGACCTCAATCTCACCTGATGGTAAGTGACGATGTGGTCTACGATGAATCACGCTTGCCTAGAAGGAACCTATTCACTCGTGACTTGAAAACTCCCAGGTTATAGCTTTCCGGAAACAAGATTCCGGACTAATCATATTACCTAATCCAATCTGATTTACGTCTGTAAATTAGTCAGATTAGGTTCAGTTATTACAGGAAATATAATTTACTTCTATTCTATATCTAGAAATGCAAGACTATGATAAAGGCCTAGATCTAAAGCAAGATTGGTCTCACACCTATTGAAATAATTTAAAGATCATAACGAATCGTTACAAATAAACAGTTTATTTTTTTTATAAGTTCGCCAATAACCACAAGAAACAGTCTATCAGAAACAGACTCCTCCGGGTCATAGCGGTTCGGTGCCTTTTTTATTTGCCGCACCATAAAGACTTGGAATTCTTTACCAACGCATCTTTCCTTCCTCCTATAGTCCCGGGGCCTTTAAGCGGGGCGTGAAAAAGCATTTGATTAGGCCGTCCAAATGAGGGCCGCCACTGTGCACTGTGCAGCACTACCGGTGTATGTGGTGGCGACCCCAGTCGTGAGACTTTGCCTTTAGCTTACCATCAGGCGAGGTGAAGTCATTATGACGTGTCCTATATAAAAAAATCCCCACATTTACACCCTAGATTGCCCCAGCGGCAGGTGTGTGAGTAGCTGGCTTATGTCGTGGACTAGTGTTACTGTCAATGTTTTTTTTATACTACTTAGGTGGCAAACAAGCACACGGCCCACCTGGTGGGAAGCGGTCACCGTGGCCTATGAACGTGTGCAACACTAAGGGTGTCACACACGCGCTGCCTACCCTGAAGGGAAGTGGGGAGGGGAGGTAGGGGCAGGGAGACTAGGAATGGATGGGAGGAGAAGGGGTACAGTGAGCTCTGGCTACCCTACTTACCGGTGGGAACACAACACGATGGTTATTATGGCCGCGGTGTTCTGTAAGGCAGAGGTACTACCCCAGTCGGACAGCTTATTGTCCTACCTCCTACAAATGTCTATAAATGCAAGTTTAACGTTATTTAAAACTGTGAAACGATTACTAATAGCTAGTTTAGTGAGATGCACTGAGTGTTTCGCTTTCCATTTAAAGCATACGTGCGGTGAAGGAGTGTCGCATCTTGCCAATCTCGTTTTCTAATTACTACCATCTAAGATTCTTCAAGTAGTGTGTAAATATTACTCATTCTACAGAGCGCTACTAGACCCAAAGTAAACATACTTAGTTTAATAGCTTGTATTACGGGTTCTAGAATATGTATAATATAATGTGGATGATTATACTCAGATACTTTTTTTTTTGTTGAATTGCCATCTTATATCAAACGAGCTATACCTGCGACTTTGTCCATGTGAATTTAGATCTGGAATTTCAATATGTTTTACGACTTTCTAATACTGTTTATACATAAAATATAGTAACTAAAGTTTCCCCTTATAATATCAGCTATCTGCCAGTCAAAATCTAGTCAAAATCAACCCAGCTTCTTCGGTGATTAACCGAGGCAAATTTTTTTTTAGAAGACTAGCTATTCTCCCCTCAACTCCGGTTCGATCCTCGTGAACTGTCTCAATAAAAAGTAGCGTATATCCTATTCCAGACTATACTCTATCTCTGTACTAAATTTCATTCAGATCCGTTGAGTAGTTTTTGCGTGACAGAGCAATAAACATTTATACAAACATCTTTTGCGTACCTATGTAATATTAGTAGGATAAGATGGCAGTCACATATAAGGTTATTAAATAATCTAGTTAACTTTATATCAAAACGTAGTTCACCAGTCAGTTTTTCATTATAAACATACTGATATACCAATCGACTTCAACCCAACAATGTTATAATCGGTTAGTTACGGATTGCCGATTTGTTCTGCGCAAGTATAATACGTGCGTTATGTGCCGGAAATGAGACGGATAACAATTGCCCATCATGTAATCATAGATGTATCATTGAAAATGTGTTCAATAGAATGAAACATTTTGTTAGAATACCATTATTGAAGAGGAATATATGGAGGAAATGGAATGTATGGAGGAAAAGGAATGTACATCTGACAGGAATGTATGGAGGAAAAATACATGTTGCGCCGACCCCAAATAATTGGGACAAGGGCAGGTAGATGATGATGATGATCATTATTGAAGAGCGATCCCATCGAGACTTATGATCGTTTACCTGACTGCGCCAGCGAGGGTAATGTGTTTCGCGTGTATGTCATCTACAGGTCTAACGGCTGAACGGAATTCTATGAGTCAGGTCTCAAATGAAATCTTCCAAGTGCATAAAATGTGAGCAAAAAGTATAGGGTAGATTTTTGGTGAGAAAATGTATGTTGTGAAAAAATATTTTCACTCAAACTTGTTGACTTTTAAACTGAATTAAATTGCAAACTTGACACTATCTAAATACAGTTTCTGATTTTCATAAGTGTTACTTTGTGTATGAAACATATAAATTTTATTCAAGAACGAATTTTCTGATAAATACCTGGATGTCGGTTATCACTTGTACTAATTTAGCGTTTTCTTTCAGCGGACTACTGGTCCATCCCCCTGTATCTGCTCGCCAAGTGGGCCGTGACTCTTGCCTATAGCTCCGTCTACATATACGTGTCAGAAGTCTTCCCAACCAACATGAGGCAGACCCTCATCAGCTTTTGTTCCACGGCTGGAAGGATCGGATCACTTGTGGCACCATTGACGCCCTTATTGGTAAGTTGATAGAGTTCTTTATTCTTTGAAGTATATTTGTTTTTATTTATTAACTAGCTGATTCCCGCGGCTCCACCCGAGTGGAGTTCATCGGCGTGTATTGGTCATATCTCTATTTTAACTTAACCAATTGCAATCAAACATACAGCAGATAAGTCTAACCAAGACCTTTCTAACAAAAAAGTCTGTTCAGTAGTATTTACGTACATCACGTACATACCATTAACAGACAAACAGACAAGAAAATATTTATATCCAAATAAATATTTTTCCATTCAGAAAAGTTCATATTAAATAACCCAAGTTTTTTTTAATACCTTCAATGTCCCAGCTATTCCTCTGCCAATCGGGTATCTTACCGCCTCTTCCGCTTCTCCCAAAAAAATAGTTTTGGGGCCTCCCAAAACTATTTTTTTGACAATAAGAAAAAAATGCAGACGCATGATGCAGCTATATAAGACTATTTTTTTCTTATTGTCTTATAAAGACATTCATAAAATGTTCCCTAGATCCCACACTACTTATTGAGTTCAAGAAGTAAAGAAGGAAGAAATTAAAGATACCATTTTCTTTGCAGTCGCTATATCACAAGTGCATGCCAACCGTCATCTTCGCAGCCATGGCAACAGCTTCCAGTATGCTGGTCCTCCTGTTACCAGAAACCAGGAACCTGAGACTTCCCGACACGATAGAAGAGGCAGAAGCATTATCCAAACGAAGATCTAAAGTTTGAGGATGAATTTTTTGTAAACAAAAGACATTTTAAGCAAAGAATAGTTGATAATAGACTGATGACCGGTTTCTCTATTGAGAAATTGTAGTTATGTCTCGTCCACCCATAACGCACAGTGCGTAATACAAAACTGAATATATTACGCACAGTGCGTATGTATAGGACCTGAGTAGTATAAAAAAAAACTATGCGTATTACACACAGTGCGTACAGAGGCCTTACCATATGCTTTAATGGCATTCAAATGCGATGTATTTCAACTCAGGGATAGATATGGCACTATACACAGTGCATATCTCTTACTCTCTCTCACTCTCTTCTTAAGTTGAAGTGCACAGCATTTAAATTGCTAAGAGCTCATGGTGAAGCCCGATACGCAATACGAAACTGTGTGTAGTCCTTGACGGGACTCATTTACAATTTCTCAATTCAGAAACCGGCCATAAATAGTACTTAGTTAAAAATAAATCCGGACTTAGTTAAACATAGTATTGTGACGTCTGAAGCGTTATCAAAACGAGTTGATCAAATGTAAGTTATACCGAGACTTATCATGTCAGCATCAAATAACTATACTTAAGGACTATGTCAACGAAGATTACAGCTATCGTGAACATAAATCCAGTACATTTAGTTGGTCAAAAAGGAGGTACAGACTTCAAAAAAGGTTCTCAATGCAGTTGTTTGTTCACCGTTTTACCGTTGGACTCTGTCAATTATGAAGCGATTCGGATATTTTTATAGAAAGAGATAAAGACATTGCGCACGTAGACAAGTGTCTCAAGTCTAAGGAATAGAATAGATTAGGTCGACCAATCACACTCCAGCTCGTGATCCCGCCGCAGCGCGCGCATCGTACGCCGGCAACGTGCTTGGATGTGATTGGTCGCCCTAATCTATTCGATTCCTTAACGATTTACGCTGTGACACTTGTCTACGGGGGCTGTTCAGTTGCAGAACAGCATTCTTGGCTGTCCCATGCCGTATAGAACTTTATTGAAATCAGTTTCAAAGTCAGATCGTGAGTTAAACTTTGGCACCTTATATCTGACTGGCACCTGACCTCACCAGACGACATTGAGGTTTTTATGCATTTACCTAGCGACACACAGTACAATAGCACAATTTTGTTCGTTTACGTCACAGAAATAATAAAAATATAGAATTATTATCGCTAGCGTTTTCTAACAGATATTATGATGGGATAATTTTCTTTCAACTGCAGCAAAACTCATACAGAACTTAAACTTCGTTTAATGCCTGTTTGAGAATGCATAGATAGACATCGCTCTCGGATGTAAATCTCGGAATGCACGTAGCTTGTATAAAATCTAGTACATCTCGTTAAAGATGATGCGCAGTTATGAGCAGTTCATGCGCAAGAGCACCTCTCGCTTTTAACACGTTTATCACTATACAATATCTGTTATTCTTTTTGTGACGTAAGTAGAGTTCGCATACTGCACGTATTGTGCGTTTAAGTTGCGTACTGTCCTGCTCCTTAGACAAGTGGTACAAGCATAAATCCTAAACGAAAGGAATAGAATAGGTCGACCAATCACACACAAGCTCGTGATCCCGCCTCGCGTTGTACGCCGGTGACGAGCTTGGATGTGATTGGTCGACCTATTGTATTCCTATCGTTTGCTTTTGTAGAGCTGCAGTGCATCAGACTATTTTTTTTTAATCATATATCCAATATCCAGATAATTAAATACATGCATGCAAATGTCTGGGTAATCAAATCTCAGCTGTATATCTTTAGCTCAGACCAACAAAAAAAGTATAGACGGATTATTGCGTATTTTTTTTTGAAGCCCACCAACATAGTGTGATTTGATTAAGACGATTCGATAATCTTATGACGGAATTGTGACGGACGCTTGGTTCGGTAGTCTTTCGGTAGTCGGCCGAAGAGCTATTGTCAGCGTGTGACGTGTTTTGACTTATGCACAAGAAGCTTCACTTATTTCGTCGCAAATGTTCACAACGGCTCCATCTATACTTTTTTATTGGTCTGAGATCTTTAGACTAGAACTCCATTGCCCATTACTCGTTACACTGAATAGTATTAGTTTTGAATATACAGTGCGCTGTTACTTATTCATAAATTCCTTGGAATCCGATCTTTCCTTTACACTATGATATTTATTTGATTTCCATTAGTTTCTAATTTAACCTTACAATATTTAGTACTTAATGATATATTTTACTTTGTGTATATTTTACACTTTACAATTTTATATACTTATACTTTATATTAAGCCTATTTTGTCGAATGTTAAACTTATTTTGCTTGTAAGTTATGTGTGAGAGAATTATAAATGTAGTTTATTCACAATACGTTACAATTTTACTTAAATAAATACATAATCTCAATAGGGCTTATGTTGGCAACCAAGGATTACGTATACCTTTATAATGAGAAGGTACATATCAGTTTCCTTGGTTATTTGTACTTATCAATACCAGTACATCTCAAAATTCCATCAATTAGTACCGATTCTCTTGCAAAACTCTTTAAAATAAACTAAAATTCGTTTAAATTTAGTTCCGTCACTCCTGTACGCCAGAATCATCACACGCGGGATGATGGACAATGACACTCAGGGAGTCCCAGGGAAAATTAAACTGTCTTAGAACCCGCATCATAATTAATCAGAATTGGAGGGGTTAAAAAATATAATAAATCAACTTTCCTCCTTAGTTTAGCCAGTATAAAAAGTAAAATAAATTTGACATTTAATTTCATCTTTTTAAAGTCTAAATATCATCCAAAGCCGAGTTGATGTTAAGAGATACAGTTTGCTTTTGTGAGATGCACAACAGGATCTGCACCCCCTATATTTTTAAGTAGTTGACATTTTGTAACTATAGCGAAAACCGACGAATATGTATGTGTGTTAATAAAATGAACTTACTGTGTAACAATTTTTATTGACATTTACTTTAACCTCACCAATATTGTAATTATTTTTATTAAATAATAAGTTATTTTCATATATTAGTAGTATTCAATAACATTTTGCATGTTTATTTTAATGCGACCAATTTTGTGAGGGCGTTGATGTAGACGAAATCCCTTGAATATGTATGTGTGTGTGTATAGTAAAATGAATAATTGAAAAACATCTTTTTATTTACCTAATCTTTAAAATTTACAATTTCTTTGAAATTGACAAATAAATTAAAAACAAACTTCAAGAATTAAAACTTACCATAGTTTTATTTCTTGAAGTTTTTTCAATTTATTTGTTACTAGTTTCCTCCCGCGGCTTCGCCCGCGTGGAGGTCGGTATTGCCACCAAGTCTATTTTAATAAAACAACTCTCCACTCCACTCACACCTTCACTCTCCACTCTCCACTCTACTCTCCACTCCGCTCTCTACTCCACTCTACATTCCACTCTTCATTCTAATCTCCACTCCACTCGTCTAACCAATACCTGAAATTATTATATTATTATGCATTACTGTTATCATAAAGTATTTAATATGGCGTGAAACAGTAATCGCTTATAGCTGCTTAACCTTGTATCTAAAATTATGGTATTGTTTAGATACGTTAAGGACCGCATCAAATTGACTTCATTTCGCTAACTGGAAAAGAGCTGTAAATGAATTATCATCACCAAGGTCATCATTATAGATGCTGCCTTTCAGCAATCGGGTAAATCTTGAAATATGACGTATTCAGTTAATTCCCCTGGCGCCCACTACTTTGAAATTTTTGATAAATACACATAATTTAAAGCTATACAATTTTTGACACGCTGTTAAGTAGGGACCATCAATTTTTTTTTTCCGTTAGACACGTCAACATGACTTTACCTCGCCTGATGGTAAGCTAAAGGTAAAGTCTCAGGAATAGGGCTCACCATTACAAACAACAATAATGCTATAATGATGGCCCTCAGCTTGACGGCCTCATGTTATGCTTTTTTGCGCCCCGCTTAAAGGACTTGGGACTTTAGGAGGAAGGAAACACGCGCTGATAAAGAGCTCCAAGTCTTTATGGTGCTGCAGAGAAAAGAGGCACCGACCGCTTGGTTCTTGATGAAATTGGTTCCATTGTGTGAGGGGTGATACCTCAGTCTTGCACGTGTAGTTCTTTATAGGAAAGGCGTGCCAATCTCTGCACGCCTTGTCGTCTTCTATAACGTCAAACTAACACTTCATAATAGGGTCTAACCCAACTATTAGGTAATCACTGGTCTAACCCTCTTTTTGGGACCCAGCAGCGGACTCAGGTACCTTTCCGAATGCATCTGTTAGCGAACATGCATTTGGACGCAATACGGCCTTAAAAAGTGCGCGAATTAGTCACACTGGCCCAAGAATCCGTGTTCAATTGGAGGCACGTGTTCTCCAATCGCTCACGGGTTTGTTAATCAATAGTTCTTTTAAACACGAGTTCAATTTGGTGTTGGGAATTGAAAATCACGTCACGTTGTCGATAATAGAGAGGAATCTTGCGGTAATGGTCACCTTTCTAACCTAATACAAACAAAAATGATATCGATCACTCGCCGTGAACAAATAGGTCTACCGTGCAATGGAAGGATCAAAAAGAAAAGTCCGACAACTGATCTAACTACAGAACTTCGATGTAGGCAATGGGTTGTGGATGTCAGATGGCAGTCGCATCACGGAAAATATCGAAGTACACAGCTTCGTAGTCAGACTGAAAAGCCGACCAAAATCAGTTGGTAAAAGACTTAGAGAACACCTTTTTTTTATCGCGCGGAAATCCCCATGGATACCACCCCCGTCGGCCATTGGGGGTGGTTATGTCGGGATCGAACCGACTAAAACCGCTCGCCGTCTTGGGTCTTAATTACCGGGGTTTAAGGTTACCCAATAGGCATATACCTCGCACCTTGGTGTAGGGTGTAGGGTGACAGGCGGCCGTCCTGTCACCCAACCGTCGGCGCGCGGACAATCAACTCGCACTCCGCTCGCTCCCCACTACGCCCTCTGCTAGTCAGAGGGACACGTGGAGAGCATCGGAGCAGCCCTCTAGAGGGCCACTCCCGCCCCGGCTAGATTGGCCGCAGGCAGCAGCGTCCTACGTGGCGAGTAGGAGGCGCTGCTAAGTAAGTATATGTAAGTAAATGCAAATAAATTGTGTGCTATATATACCAAACAAATCGGTTCCATCAATCGCTCTGTGCGATACGCTTCAGTGCATAACAAATCCACAATCTCAAGTATAATTTACTTGGCCATTATGCTCTTAGTATTTTTTAATCATGCATGTAATACGTTACCCATACCACATTAATACACATAACCTACAACCTAGCGGCCAACTTACCTTTTCGGTCAGATCTTCAACGCCATCTCGTAGAGCAATTAGGTTAATTTGAAACATCGATAATGCTCAAACTTATAGAGGCACAACCTTATCTAAGTATCACACAAATGAACGTGTCCAACACTAAGGGTATTACAAACGCGCTGCCTACCCTAAAGGGAAGAGCGGAGGGCTAGGTAGGGAGGTTATGAAGGGGTGGGGGAGGAGGGGTACAGTGAGCTCTAGCTACCCTACTTACCGGCGCGGCGGCGGGAACACAACACGATGGTTGTTATGGGCGCGGTCTTCTGTAGGGCGGAGGTACTACCCCAGTCGGAGAGCTCATTTCAGACGGGAGATACCATCGTGTCCAACCTCCTCAAAATTTTTATATTGAAACTAAAGTAGGTAATATATATTCGTTTCTAATTTTATTAATGACACAATGGCGATACGATTTTCTACGCATTAACGTACGCGCGTGCTCATTACACTTTGCAAGAATGCAAGGTTATGTTTTGTATTATTGTAGCACTTGGAAACATCATATTTCGTTATGATTATGTTTTTTTTTCATATCACTTAGGTGGCAAACAAGCACACAATAATGTTTAATAATAATTCCCACCCAATTCCGCCCAATGCGGTATCCATGAGGATTTCCGCACGGAAAACAAAGGGTTGGCAGCGCAGCGCGAGTGTGACGCCCCTGGTGTTGCACACGTCCGGCCACGGTGACCGCTTCCCATCAGGTGGGCCGTGTTCTTGTCTGCCACCTAAGGGGTATTAGAAAGAATAATTTCTTAAAATCACGTTCACGTTATCACATCATTGTCACGATTAGACTTTTTATAACATAGGTACGTCAGAAATTGCTACAATGATTTTTAGAATCTATTAATAGGTAACACTTTTAGGAACTATGATTTCCAATCCTTGTTATCTTACCGCCATCTACTATTACCAAATTGTCATTTACTATTATCCAATTGTTACTTACTATTATCCAATTTCCATTTACTATTATAAAATGGTCATCGCCGATAAGGATCATTACTTTGATAAACTAAGTAAGCAATTACCTATTGTTAATTTATTTTATGTCATTACTTCGTCACTGAGTAGGTAATGATAAAATAATTCATAGATTTTTCAGTAAAAACCCTGTACTTAATTTTAATTTTACAACAATTTATTTAAAAAACAATATCAGTCATTATTCATCGTGTATAAGATAATAAGGGAATCTAATGTGAATATAATTACTTTTACGAACACAGAAATACAATCATTATTCTAAGTCTGTGAACATATATGAAGCGACTTAGTGATTAAGTATTACAATATATTACAATTTTTCAAAGAGTATTCATCCTAATCCAATCCAATGCCAAGTTTAGATGCACTTTAAAATCGATCATAATTATCTAAATTTCTACTAAATTTGAACTTTCTAAAAAACGCCGTTCATACATTGGAAGAGGCCATGTCCAGCGGTAAACGTTGATAGATTAGATTATCAACGTCTACTGCTGGACATGTGCTGGACATAGGCCTGATTAATTTATTGAGACACACACACACACACACACTCACACTCACACACACACACACACGCACGCTCGCACGCACGGACGCACGCACGCACGCACGCACGCACGCACACACACACACACACACACACACACACACACACACACACACACAAATCAGACAGTTCATTGACAATTACTCCAAAACTCCATTACAAGCAAACGTACTATGTGCAATTTTTTACATTCAACTATCTTCTTAATTATTATAGAATCGCTGAAAGAATGCGTTCCTGACAGGTTGTGAGCGAACGGGCGATGTAACTTTGAACTGGTGTATAATTTACGGCAAAATTTTAAATATCGTTTATTGACCTTATTAACGAGTGATAACATTAAAAATTTAATTACTGTGCCAATTTACAATACACAGATTAATTTTGGGCTAAAATGATTAACAATTAATTAATTAAAAATATAAAATCAATAGTTTTTAAAAGTCATACACATCAAACTGCGCTGTTTCAAGGTTATGTCAAATGTTCGCTTTCATACGGCTTTCATAGTGATGAGACAAAATAACAAGGCAATTGTAACCGCGTATTTTAGTAATCTTAATAATAATAATCTGTTGGTTGAAAAATATAAAATAGAACGTTATTTTGTATTTTTGTTAATGTGTGTTAATGTAAAAAAAAAAATGTAATTTTGTAATAAGCCCCTACCCAAGCTAATAGAAAGAATGAATCATATTTTTATAATGAATGAAATGAATATGATTTTTTTTATTATTTCAGGCAATAACCCATCATTACAATTAATAATCACAAAATTAAATAAGAATGAAACAAAATTAAAAATATAAAATTGGAAAAACAAATAGGGCGGATAGATAGCCAAATTAGAATAAAATTAAAATTAAAATGAAATCACGTTGTCACAATTGCTGACTGTGATTATTATTATGTTATTGTAAGTTGGGAACAGGTTTAGAGAACGGTTCTAGGTACAAGTTATTTATTGTACATAACTAGTCATGACGAATTGACATGTGTCAGGAACGCATAGTCTCAGCGGCCAAACTATAAATCTTATATCTGAATCTCATACCGATAGTTTAAAATACAAACATGCTAATTACAGAATTTTCAATTAGCACGATTTTCTTCTACACCGTCGAATATAGAAACCGTTCGCCGTCTACACATAAAACGTCCAACAGTGTGTAAATGATAATAGATTGTGAATTAGTGCCCGGAGCTACACAGCTAAAACCACAGCCTCCAGCAATTAATCATAGTCATCTCTGTCAAGACGTTATCTTACCCCTTGCATACTTAAGTAATTACTTAAGCTTACTTAAATATTTAAAGTAAGTTCCGACGGAGGAAACTTAAATGAACCACGAGACAGGTATGTTGTAGTTTGACTGTAACTTCTACGTTTATGGTACACTAGGTATGCCTGGTGCTTCGCCTGCATAGATTTAGATTTTTTTTCGTGGAACCCAAATTTTTTATACTACTTAGGTGGCAGACAAGCACACGGCTCAACTGATGGGAAGCAGTCACCACGTGTGTATCAACCTGGAGGGGAGGGGCGTTGAGGAGTTTGGGGGGTTGAGGAGGGGGGTTGTGAGCTCTGGCTACTCTACTTGCCGGTGGGAACACTTACAAAACTTACTGGTGATTTCTTAGATACCTCTTAAGACAGCAGAGAATTTTTTTTTGTTATATAACAAGCTGACCCATTTCGTCTTCGTACGAGAAAATTTCATAAAATAATCCAAATTGAAGCGCCATTGCACCGCGTTCCATTATTGTCTTTATTTTATTATTACTATATTGTATTATTGTACAACCTTCTCATTAAGTGTTAGCAATAAGTTGATCCGAGTTTTATTACAATCAGATGAACGGTCTAGAAGAGAAAATTTAAATGCGGCGGGCAAATTCGCGGACACAGCTAGCCTATAATATCAAAAAGATGCTGTTGTTAAAAAAACCTTTTTAAAAACAAGCTTTTATTATTACAATATTGCATTGTCATGCGCCTGGGTAACTAATTTTTTTTTTATTTTGGGATAACAACAGTCGTTTACAAGTTTGTATACCAGTATAAATAATTACATACAATGACCAATTATAGTTATCCACATGGTACATGACCAGACTAACAAAATTACCACAATTAACAGACTAATAAAACCTACGAAAATCTCCAAATTTAAAATTGTTTAGAACTATTTAAAACCATTAAATATTACTACGGCCCCCACCTGATTTTTTATTTGCCATATTTGGAAACAAAACAACGCTTGAATGGACTTTAAAGTCACTTAGATCATAGGTATTCTAGCCAAGTCCAACGAAAACGCACAACAGAATCGACACCAATAACCAAATAATAAGACAATCAGAAAATGTGAAAATGGCGGTAGCGGCGATAAAAAATAGATTGTGGTTGCTAGATAACTAGATAGTATCGGTACCTAGGTACAGTGCGAAGTTGGAATTTCGCACTGTACCTAGTACTGTAATTTTTAATAAATGTCGTGTAGTGTGCACTAAAATACATAGCAATAAAACAAATGTTGCAACATCAACACAAAAGCATTTTTAATTTCAGCAAAATTGCCTTCTAGAAACAAAACAGTGAGACTTTTTCTCCTATTTCTCATTTAAACGCAGACATATATGGCCGCAAACTGTTTTTTGGAGTGTGAAAACAGCCCACTGTGAACCTTAGCACTCTTTGTAACAATGCTGCTAAGAACTGAAAAGCTAGAAGTTTTAGATGTATTTTTTTGGATGCGGTAACTTTAACCGAAAACAATTTTATTAAAGTTGGTTTCTATATAGGCCCGAAGAGGACCATCTTGAAGCTAGAGATAGGTTCGTCGGGGTGCGACGGAAATGTCTCGCCGACCTCTGAAGCGTAGCGGTAGTGCATTCGACTGCTTCGAGTTCGAGTTCCGCTCAGTGCAAAAATTTTCATGCTTGAATATGTCTATTTGCATCGGTCTGGGTGATGTATACCTAATAATATATCTCTTTATGTCTTCTTCTTATTCGGTACGCTCTTGACAGAGCGGTCGTGATCGCTATGAGCTCGTAGCATTATTGGAGGGGTCAGATGTGATCCGCTTCACGACGTTTCGCCATTGCTGCCTGCTAGACGTCATCCTGCTGCACTCATTCAACGAGCCTCCAACCGCGGACTTGATCTGGTCAATCCATCGTGTGGGTGACCTTCCGCGCGGTCTAGTGCCTTCCACTTTTCCTTGAATGACAAGGCGTTCTATGGACTGGTTGTCACGCCGGGAAACATGTCCAAAGAATGTTAGGATCTCTTTATGTATGTTTACAAAAAAAAGTAAACAAGTATGTTTATCCGTGTTCTAGAACCCATAACACAAGCTAGTTAATCTATGCTTACTTTTGGTCTAGAGAGCGCTGCGTAAAATGTAGAATATTTATTTTTATGATTATTTATTTCTTTTATTCATTTATTGTTCAAATAACATCTCAAGGTTTTTTTTTTCATATAGATCTTCAATGTATAGACACGGCTACTTTTCAGTTTTATAACCACAAACATTGCCAGTCTGGCATTCTAAACTCACCTTATAACAACTCTGCTTATTAACTTTTAAACTTTCGCGTTCCATAACTATTATACGTAAACGGGAATTAACGCGATACACGTTAAAGGTATATACATACCTTTGGATGCCTGACGTTTCGACCAGGTTACACCGGCCGTGGTCACAGGCTGACTCTATCCAAAGGTATGTATATACCTTTAACGTGTATCGCGTTAATTCCCGTTTACGTATAACTCTGCTTATGATAATCTTCCCAAGAATGCCGTATTTTCGTACCTCCGTACATAAAGTATGAGTACAAAGCCCAGTTATCTTGATGCAACAAAGAGGTCTCACTCGTCCCTTTTGGGGCACAATGCAACAACACCCGGGCCTCGATGCCACAACCCGAAATATTGCACTTCTATAAATCGTCACATAGTGTTGTAGCCACTCAGAGTATCGATATAACAATTTGTGATAAATTTATTCCTCTACTAAAATATAGTTATATCGGTTATGTTTATTTGGTCATATCTCTGGTTTCACTTAACCAATTGCAATCAAAGATATTTTAAATTAAACCAAGACCTTTGCAATATATAAAACTGCATCAAAATCCGTTTAGTACTCTCTTCATCCATCGCAAACAACATGGTGACAACATGTGATAATATATTATGTTGAATAATTATTTCTTTTTTATCAATGCATTATAAACTATTTTATAGCCAGAGTCACGGATAAATTATCGATCAAGTTCTCTTTTCAAAGAAGAATAGGGTCTTAGTCACCAGTGTACAATAATATATTATGAAGGTTATCTGCACAGTGAAGACCATAATTCAAAGGGAAACTCTTCAACCGTTCTTTTATAACTAGTTGAGTATTTGTACGAAAATACCTACTTCCGCATAAACCATAATCCATTGCCGCATATAACCGTTTACTTAATTGTAAATGTTGATGTTAATAATTAATTGTATAGCCACATCCAATTTAGACTTGAATACTAAATAATAGCTAATAAACGTTTTACGAGTTATATGGCACCATGGTAATATAAATAGTCTATGTTAGTTAAAACGACACTTGTCATCACAATAGGTGTCAATAAACATGTGTTTAAGTCTTGAATAGACGTTTATTGTGATTAAATTATCGGTTATAAGCAATGCTGTTATATCGACAGTCGATATTCTTCTTGGTAACGGCTTTTCCCATCACTACAAGTTGACACCGGTATAAAGGCTCTTTGTGTGATTGAAGCGCTTGGTTCTTGCTAGCTATCATCTCACTTAGCCTGATGATCATAGGTTAGGTGCCCTATAGGGCAGGTTGACATAAAAATGCATCGTATTGTGTAAACTTTTTTTTAAAGGGTATTTTTTTTTAATTCATCCGAGCCTTAGCGCTGGCACTTCATAACCTGCGTACGGTCACCTACTTCTGCTTCAGCTTAAATTGCTTATCTTAGGAGTGGTTTTAACGTTAGTAATTTATATTATATTATATTATATTAGCTAGAGTGCATGGACCCACATCCACCCGCTAATCTAGGCACCCGCGGAGAAGATTTGCGGAGTCGCCAATTGAGAAAGGAGATTTTTCATGGGTCCCCTAATTGTACACAATACAGAAAAAAAGAGAAATAATACCGGTTATTGGCAAAAATACAATTATATTTATTCGCCTTCGAAATTCAAGGGCATAAATTAATAAAATACGAGTACATTTCGAATCCCACTGAACAGTAACATTGTGAATTTCACTTTGTAGAATTTATATGTGCTAAGCACATGATTTACCATCTGCTGACGGTAAAGGAAAAACAACGTGAGAAAACCCGCATGTCCTAGAAGAATTTCTAAGGACATGTCCAATCCACCAATCCGCATTAGGCCAGCGTGTGTGGATTAAGGTCTAAACTCTCTCGTTAGAGGAGAGGAGACTCGTCCCTAGCAGTGGGACATTAATGGGTTGCTATCAGTAACGTCAAGTTTCAGAGGCACTTAGAGTATAACTTTACGTAACAGGGGCCTTACTCCGAAAAACGAAAATATTCGTATCCGTTGACGTTTTGACCATTTAGCTAACCCGAAAGTGTTTCGTTTCGGATTTCGGATCCGTCTTCGATCGTTTGACATTGAGGTTGTCGATCGTTATCAGTACACCTCCTACTCCCAAAATACATTTGACGTTTTCGCTGTCGTTGTTTGACAAATTGTCCGTTTTCGTTCGATCCGAAACGTTCATGTTCGATTTTCAGAGTAAGGCCCCAGAGCCGAAGACTATTATTATTCTTCCATTAAAAACCGTATCGACATTCTATTATGTTTAAAATATCTTTTATAAAACTTGTATCAAAGTAAATCTGTTTCTAATACCATCGGAAAGCAGTTTGGAGCTCGCGCGCAAGAAACTTTGTCAGTAAGTATATTGCACTTCAAGAACAGTTCACTAACAACACTTGTAAGTAACCTCCTAAGGAAGCTTAGGTACTAATTTCGTGACAGAGGAATTTTACTGGTATAGATATTCATTCTCACGAAGGCGGGTGAGCAATTAAATAGTAGTACCTGTGTCTTGTAAATGCGCGTACATGTGTGTGCGAAAGTATGGTTCATTATATTGGGTGCGGGCCGGAACCTCCACGTGGTGCACCTGGGCAACGGAGGCGAGCAGCGCCTCCCACTCGCCACGGGAGACGCTGCTGACTGCGGCCAATCCGGCCGGGGTGGGAGTGGCCCTCTAGAGGGCTGCTCCGAGGCTCTCCACATGTCCCTCTGACTAGCCGATGGCACAGTGGGGAGCGAGCTGGGGGCGAGCTGATTGTCTGCGCGCCGACGGTTGGGTGACAGGATGGCCGCCTGTCACCTTACACCCCACCGTCGGCGAAGTGGCGCGATGCTCGCCCCACTCTCGGGGGGCCGAGGGGGCCATCTTAAAACCGTAGATGGCCCGGGGTCAGCTGGGGTGCGAGGGATATGCCCATTGGGTAACCTTACACCCCGGTAATTAAGGCCCGAGACGGCGTGCGGTTTTAGTCAGTTCGATCTCGACATAACCACCCCCGGTGGCCGACGGGGGTGGTATCCATGGGGATTTCCGCACGATAAAAAAAAAGGCTACCGCTTACTCAGAATTCTACGCAGGCAAAACCACGGGTTACAGTTAGTTTGATATGATACATAATATTTGAATAGGTCTGAAGGTCATCTGACATTGAACTAGAACTTCCACGCGAAACATTACGGAGTAACGTCAAACATTATCAATTTAATCAGGTGTTGGCTCACCGTAACGAAACCTTCTAACAAACATTATACGAATAGAAGCACGTTTTCTAAACGTACCTTATCTAAGAGCCATCGCGCATTGACCGATTCTTAGTCGGCCGATAGTTTTATCGTTCGGGCGATCACTGATAGGTAAATAAATAATAAAGAGGGTAGGATATGACGGTAACTCCCGTCCGAACTGAGTAGTCCGTCCGAGGTTAGTACCTCCTACAGAACACCGCGGCCATATAACCATCTTGTTGTGTTCCCGGCAGTAAGTAGGGTAGCCAGAGCTCACAATCTCCCTCCCCTCCCTTCCCTTCCTTTATCATCATCCAATCATCTCCTCCAACCCTCAAACTTCTCAACTCTCCCCCTTCCAGGGTCGGCAGTGTGAGGTCACGTCTATATAGGTCACAGCGACCATTGACCAACAGGTGGGCCGTGTGCTTTTCTGCCCCTCAAGTAGTATAAAAAACATATTAAATAATTTACGACATTGTACAAGCCCTCTCTAGACCCAAAGTAAGCATATTTTGAGTAATTTTTGATATGGGTTCTGAAAAGCGAACATAATTATATAGGTTTTTTGTAAATACCTACAAATATACTATACATAGAACCGTGACCAATGCAAATAGACATAATCATACATAAAAATATTTGCACTGAGCGGGCATTGAACCCGTACGCCCTGTTGTAGCAGTTGAATGCACCACCGCCACTCGACAGAGGTCGTCGATCTGATCCGGTCGACTGATCATTACCTACAGTGTTTACAGATTACGTATAAAGCTTACACTTAACCAGTGGGTGACCCTTCGGAGCCCTAAAGGACTGGAATGCTTGCGTCATAGCTAGAACCTCGTTCGTTTATGGACGAATCTTGAATTGGCCTGTTCAATTGATTTCCCTGGAGTCCATTTAACTTTGAAGATTTTTAAGAAATAAAAATAAATGTTTTAAAGGAGATGTTTCATTTTAGGCCCCCTACTTATACACAATACAGAAAAAAAAGAGAAATAATACCGGTTATTTGCAAAAATACAATTATATTTATTCACCTTCGAAATTTAAGGGCATAAATTAATAAAACATGAGTACATTTTTATAGTTTTAGTCCGCGATGTTTGTTTGCAAGAAAGTGTTTTATTTTTCTAAGTAGTGTACAATTATCGGGCCCCAGATCCATATTTGTGAAACATCTCCTATAACACATACTCAGGCGAGCCGTGTGCTTGTCTGCCACCTGCGTGGTATAAAAAAGCGTAGTTAGATTTTATTTTGACAGTTATAAATAAAATAAAATATTTTATGTCCCATTTTTTCTCCTAATCGAATTGAAATCACGTGTTTTGAAAACGGGCGCTAAAACACAACCTAATGAGTGCACCACTAATAGCTTCATTACTGATTGCCTCAACTACCGAGCAACTAAAAATCGCCGATGTGCGCTAACTCTTAGACACATGAGCACGAGCGCCTATGAGGCGAGTAATCGACATTGTGTTAAGAAAATATCGTGTCACACGTCATTATTATAAACAATTATTGTTTTAGGACATCTTTTCTGTCATTAAATTATTATTAACTAGCTTCCGCCCGCGGATTTGCCCGCGTGGAGGTCGGGCCATCGCCACCATATTTACTTATAGCGTTAAGCTAGCTAATAGCATGGTTTAACATAATAACAGCATTCAAATATGCGTCGTTAGATTACACGTTGTTACAGAATGCGTTGAAGAAATACAGGTTCACTGCTCGTTCCCCGTAGGTGATAGCGTGATAATATGTAGCCTATGTGTTGACTCGACTTCTTAATAATATTCGTGCCAAATTTGACGTAAATCCATGCAGTACTTTTTGAGTTTATCCCGGACATACAGGCAAACAGACAGACAGACAAAAATTCTAAAAACTGTATTTTTGGCTTCGGTATCGATTGTAGATCACACCACAAGTATTCTTTTCAAAAAATATTCAATGTACAGTTTTGACTTTCCTACCATTTTATTATATTATGTACCTATAGATAGTAGTCCAGTCAATGAATGCTCAAAAAGGGGGTCTAGATGGAAAAGTCGAAAGCAGAAACTTTGACTTAGGAACTTTGTTTGGACTAGTTAGGAGATAAACATACTAAAAGTCCTGACCCCTCCGAGGTGAGCCGGAGGGGGGGGGAACACAAAGAAGGTCCCGTTTTTTCGTTTTTTGCTTACTTCTCGAAAACGGTGCTTTGTACGAAATTGTGTTGTACAACATAATAAAAGCTAATTAAATTCTCTACAACTTTATCTTTTGCACTTTGTATCTATCTCCAATCATTACGTAGCTATGAGCTTCTAAATGTGGTCGATTTTCAAAGCGCTCATATCAATTTTCCCGAAAATGGAAGGGGCATCTATCGGAATTGTTCACATTTATGATTATTGCTCCACTCCCTTGGGCAGTAGCGTGATGATATTCAGCCTATGACATTCACTGATAATGTGGCTTTCTATTGGTGTAAGAATTTTTAAAATCGGTTCAGTAGATCCCTTACAATTTAACAAATATACAAACACAAACTTTACTTCTTTATAATATTAGTATAGAAGTGTAGATAACATAAGCTGGGAGTACCTCTACGCGGTGAAGGCGGAAACAGTTTGAAACTGGATCTACTGAACCGATTTTAAAAATTCTTTCACCAATAGAAAGCCACATTATCCATGAATGTCATAGGCTGAATATCATCACGCTACTGCCCAAGGGAGCGGAGCAATAATCATAAAAGTGAACAATTCCGGTAGATACCCATACATTTTTGGGAAAACTGATATGAGCGCTTTGAAAATCGACCACCTTTAGAAGCTCATAGCTACGTAATGATTGGAGATAGATACAAAGTGCAAAAGACAAAGTTGTAGAGAATTTAATTAGCTTTTATTATGTCGTACAACACAATTTCGTACAAAGCACCGTCTTCGAGAAGTAAGCGAAAAACGAAAAAACGGGACCTTCTTTGTGCTCCCCCCCTCCGGCTCACCTCGGAGGGGTCAGGACTTTTAGTATGTTTATCTCCTAACTAGTCCAAACAAAGTTCCTAAGTCAAAATTTCTGCTTTCGACTTTTCCATCTAGGATCATTCGTTTACTAGACTATAGGCATAAATAAGACTACTGCGTGATACTTGCTCCGCCCAAGTTTCGCAAAAGCCAGGGTGAATGTCGTGCTGACGATTTTCGGGGCGAGCCTGCGGAAATGCTTGTCCAAGTGTCACCTATGTCAATTACAAGGCCCAGATACTTGACCAGGACCCCCACCGGTACGAGGACCGAAAGAACCATGATGGCGCCGCGAGGCGGTGGGCGGATAAGGCCCGTGAAAACTTGAGTTAAGCTTAGATTAGCTCTTGCAAGCTCTTGCTTGATGCTTGATTGTTTTAGTGTTAGACGGTATAACTTTTCTAATATCGATGATCTCACCATAATACTTTAAGTTACTACATAATTTAACTTCCTATCGATTAGTTTTCAGCTCAAAGGCTTAGTCTTATGTACTTACGTCCCTAATAGTATGGAAGAAAGGATTCGTGGCTAAATAGTAATAGGTAGTGCGGTTAAGTACTTGAACCCTTGCGGAAGCCCCCCCCCCCCCCCTCTCAATCCTTTCCCGGCTAGCGGGGTTGGATATTTTGAACATCTCGAGTCGCAAATCGCGCGCCATCTCTGGTCTAATATCATCTTGGCTCGCGCAACCCAGCTCACTCTGGGCCATCTATAGCGTTAAGATGGCCCCCTAGAGTGAAAGTTAGGCATCAAAATATCAAACCACGAAGTTCAGAGCCAATATCAAGGTTTCTCGCATAGCCGACAAGCAAATGTCATACAAGTCTGTCAACTGTCTTTTAAGGAGGTAAGACACGACGGTATCTCCCGTCCGAAATGAGCTGTCCGACTAGGGTAGTACCTCCGCCCTACAGAACACCGCGGCCATAATAACCATCGTGTTGTGTTCCTGGCGGTAAGTAGGGTAGCCAGAGCTCACTGTACCCCTCCTTCCCCCACCCCTTCTTAACCTCCCCGCCTCTTCCCAGTCCTCCCCCCTTCCCTTCAGGGTAGGCAGCGCGTGTACTACAACACTAAGGGTGTCACCCCTTAGTGTTGCACACGTTTATAGGCCACGGTAACCTCTTCCCATCAGGTGGGCCGTGTGCTTGTCTGCCACCTGCGTAGTATAAAAAAAAAAAAACAAGGAAATCAAGATACAGTTACCTCCTTACACATACACAGTAAATGATTTCCAACTTAAATATTGGCACAGCTGTTTTGAATGAATTTACGTAAAGCAGTTGTGATGGTGTACGTATGTAATAGTGAATATCTGAACTATATTAACACAACAATAGATATTTGAAAATTAAATATACAATTTGAGTAGGTACCAACTGTTTCAGTGCCTAGTTTGCGTCATGCCCATATTGGTATATTAGTTGCAGCATCATATTTACTGATTTAATTTGATGGTAGGTAATGTAATTCTTGATGGAGGGTTCGTAGCTTGGTAACTGAGTCTATTAACACATTGCAAGATTAAGCAATACTAACCAGTCACATACACGGAGGTAGGACACGACGGTATCTCCGTTCTGAACTGAGCAGTCCGTCTGGGGTAGGAGAATATCGAAGTAGGCCCCACCGTTTGATGCGGTTTTCAGAAAAGTGTTCATTATACTCTGTAGAAGGTTTTGATTATAATTAACCAACTTAAAAAAGGAGGTAAGTCGTTCTATTTTTGTATTTACTGACTCGATTAGTCTTGATCCCGGCGTACACATTGTGATCCAACCGGATCTAAACCAGAAGGGCCAGGTGCTTGTACCACCTGCGCCTGCGCAAATGGCACGCCAAAGATAGCTTAGCCTGCAACTGTATAGTGTGGGGAGTTGTAACGTTGGATAGCCCTTCAATTTGATATCCATATTATATACAATTTATTTTGATTTTTTCCCCTAATAGCGTATTACAGCGGCCATGCTGTTTTATTTTCATGGCCGCTGTCATACACGGCCATGGTTTAAGTTGAATTATCAAAAAAGACCATAAAGACTTGGAATTCTTTACCAGCGCATGTGTTTCCTTCCTCCTATAGTCCCGGGGCCTTTAAGCGGGGCGTGAAAAAGCATTTTATGAGGCCGTCAAGTTGAGGGCCGCCACTGTAGCACTGCCGGTGAATGTGGTGGTGACCCCAGTCCTGAGACTTTGCCTTTCGCTTACCATCAGGCGAGGTGGAGTCATTTTGACGTGTCCTATATAAAAAAAAAGACGTTCATGGTAAATCTTATTTAATTTTGTACAAGTAACTCATTGGAGGGCTGTTAGACGTTTTGCGTCGAAATAACACACGGCACGTACTCGTACGTAAGCTCAACACGACGCAGCACTTAGTTACGTACAATTTATACCCCCGCAGGGATTACTACGTTTACCGCTTAAATAATAACTAATTCGTATTGTTTTGGATAGTGTAATTACATTCAATTGTTTTTTTATACTACGTAGGTAGCAAACAAGCACACGGCCCACCTAATGGGAAGCGGTAACCGTGGCCTATGAACGTGTGTAACACAAGGGGAGAGGGCTAGGAAGGGGTGGGAAGTTAGGGAGGGTTGAAGGGAGGAGGGGTACAGTGAGCTCTGGCTACTCTACTTACCAGCGGGAACACAACACGATGGTTATTATGGCCGCGGTCTTCTGTAGGACGGAGGTACTACCCTAGTCGGACAGCTAATTTCGGAAGGGAGATACCGTCGTGTCCTACCTCCTACTAGTTTTTGTTCTATTAATTTGTGGTTCTTTTTTACCACTTAGGTAGCAGACAAGCACACGGCCCATGGAAACCGTGGCCTATGGAAATCTCGCGATGCTGACCCTGTAAAATCCTTCTTGAATTTTTATATAGTATAGCTTGAAGAATTATATTGGTCATGTCAACATGACTTCATCCAGCCTGATGGTATGCCCTCTCTCTAGGCTCTCAATATTCGATAAAGATAAACTTTATGTAATGAAAAACCGATGGCCAACTGGTCTCTAAAATTTAACTTTGAATACAAAAACGATAATGATGAAAAAAAGCAATCAAATAGCCTATCGCAATCCACACATATGGCTGGTCATAGGCCTCTTCCATGTTGCCAAACCTCCCGATCCCCCGCCATCCGAATCCAGTCTATCCATAATATACGAATAACCGTTATTGTTTTATGAAAGAACACCGTAATATAAATCATTAATTCCTCTCCCTTGACCCACCGCAAACATTGCAAGTAATCTATTTACCCTCGGAAGTACTTAAAATTTCCCCAAAACTTTCCAAAACACTCTCGGGTCAGATTTTTTGTATTTATAATTCAAAACTTTGTAAAGGAAATTACCACTCCCCTTGTATATCTGGTTCAACGTAGGGTTACCAATATTTAAAATATAGAACCACAAAAATCTGACTTGTAATTAATTTAAACATCATTAATTTAAACATTACAGGACACGATGGTATCTCCCGTTCGAAATGAGCAGTCCGACTGGGGTAGTACCTCCGCCCTACAGGAGACCGCGGCCATAATAACCATCGTGTTGTGTTCCCGGCGGAACCTAAGTAGGGTAGCAAGAGCTCATTGTACCCCTCCTTCACCCACCCTAGCTATTCCTAGCCTCCCCACCTCTTACTAGCCCTTCTCCCTTCCCATCAGCGTAGGCAGGGCGTGTGTGTTTACCTTAGTTTTACCCACGTCCATAGGCCACGGTGACCGCTTCCCATCAAGTGGGCCGTGTCCTTGTCTGCCGCCTACGTTGTATAAAAAAAACATCAATTACAGGGTGGTACTAGATCCTGTACATGTTACCGCGTATTCCGAGATTTGCGTAGTACGGTATATTGACATCGCTTACGGGAGAGATATCAATGTATGCGTCGCTCAAACAGGTCTTTTATGGAGCTTAAGTTCAGTATTAGCTTTGCTGCAGTTGAAAGAAAGAGGCAACATCGCATCCTGTAGAAAACGTTAGCAATATGGGGCCTTACTCTGAAAATCGAACATGAACGTTTCGGATCGAACGAAAACGGACAATTTGTCAAACAACGACAGCGGAAACGTCAAATGTATTTTGGGAGTTGGAGGTGTACTGATAACGATCGACAACCTCAATGTCAAACGATCGAAGACGGATCCGAAATCCGAAACGAAACACTTTCGGGGTAGCTAAATGGTCAAAACGTCAACGGATACGAATATTTTCGTTTTTTGGAGTAAGGCCCCAGTTCTATTCTCTTATTAGTTCTGTGCAAGTAGGTTTAACGACGCGTATACCTTTAAGACTATTGGTAACATAAGAAAAATCTGAGGCTTTTATAATTCTTGCGCTAACCCCTCCAGCTAAGTTAAATTAAGTACATACATACATACAAATCACGCCTTTTCCCATTGGGGTAGGCAGAGACAACATCTTTTCACTTGCTACGATCTTGGTCATACATCAAGTAGGTAGGTACATGATTGTGTTAGGAATGGAACACACAAGACTTTAAATTTAATTAGAATTAAAATTATCAAGCGTTCGCGTGGACACCCTAAGTTTCCAAAGAATTACAAGTTTTCATTTCATAATTACGAAGTTGCCTTTTTCTTAGAAAACACCGTTACGATTTTAACAATACTAGCTTTTAACATTGATTAGTTAAGTGCTACTATTGTTCGCACTTCAAAGTGCTCCAAAAGACAATAACGGGCTTTTAATATATTAATCAATTGATTAAAAGTAAGTATATTAAGCTTTCTCAATAATGCGGCGATAGCAAGTATCTATGACTGCTTGTGCGAATGTAATTCCCGGGCAGAGTCTTTTACAACAGAAAAACGCATAAAAAAAATTTTAGCCAACTTCTTAAAAGGGTGAGTTATTTTTTTTTATTTAGATTTATGATCGGGCGTAATTTCGGTGTTCCACGGCGACCCAGCCTTTCCTACCCCCGCCCTTTCCCTTCAGGGTCGGCAGCGCGTGGGTAACGCCCTTGGTGTTGCACACGTCCATAGGCCACGGTGACCGCTTCCCCTCAGGTGGGCCGTGTGCTTGTCTGCCACCTAAGTGGTATAAAAAAAATCATAAGAGAAAATATATAGAAATATTCGTGACAATACATATACTCTACACTGGCAAATCTTTTAACGGTATTGTGTAAACACTAAAGGAAAATTAAAGTACACAAAGTTGTATCTTTACAATAGGAAGGTAGACGTGCATTTCAGGCTACTTGCCAGATAACAATTCCTCAGCCTCAAAAACTTTCAATACTACAAAGAGCTCGGCTTCGGAATAGAATCTTATAGTGCTGGGACACGTCGACATATATTGTCGATAGGAATATTAATATTATTGCAACGGAAAAAAAAACGTTTCAAAATACTATTTTTTATTATGACAACAATTTTTGATAAGGTATTTTTTATTCAAATTGCAGGAAAAAAGGTGCTGATAGTGTCTTAAATAATACTTATATGAATAATTCTTACAAAAAAAAATAACTAAACTGACCCGAATTGAAATTGAGATCACTCGGAAAACACAAGCTTTCAAATCAAAGAATCATCAAAATCAGCTCACCGAGTCAAAAGTTCTGAGGTGACAAAGGTAAAAAAATACACTAGAATTAAGTAACTCTTCCTTTGTTGAAGTTGGTGGAAAATAAAATTGAGGTATAAGTAAATTGGAGATATTTAAAAAATATATTTTTGGTTTAAGTTAACATTGACCATTCTTAACGGTATTTTTTTTATTTTTTTGAATTCTTGTTCCATTTCAGTTTTTTTTAATCTATATTATATACCTGCATGAGTATGTGTGTACGCATGGTTAATTCCAAAGTAAACCAAAACAAAATTGTGGTGATTAATGACTGATTGAACTACCGGATGATGCACGTGCTAAGACGTGCATCTCCCCCGACAGACTGATTAACCAGTGGCGATGATTGTGGATCCCAGGTGGATGCAAATCAGGTCAATACTATGAGAAGTAAAACAGAGAAATGCTTTACCGTAAGGTTAGTTATTTTGGGGTGTTAATTACTTGTTTTTATCATTAATAGGCTCACGTTTGACCTCAATCTCACCTGCTGATAAGGACCTTATTCACCAGAGACTTGAAGATTCTTGCTTTCCTCTCCTTAACTATAAGCATAATGAATGAGTTGCCCAAACGTTTCGTGCATATGCGTAGAAAATCTATGATTAAGATAAGGGTTGAAATCTAAGTTGAGAATTCAAATAGACCGAACTGTTATGTTATGTTTTAGCAACCACAAAAATAATGTTACCCCTGAGCTGATGGTTAAGTGATAAGCATTTCCTGAAAATTTTAAAATTCTAAATATTGCGATAAATCGAACTTAATCACTTACACTACACTTACTTAGTATTCGGTTTTTAATAATAAAAAAAGAAAGGCGTTTAAATAGATTAATAGGGGTCACTGTAACATTATTATTTGAGTCACTGTAACATAAGGTTCTGGGTATTTGAAACGCCAAGCTCCAAATGACCTCATTACCATGGTTTTGAGTGAATGGCTACACTCAGTAAAGCCATAGTAATGAGGTCACAATTGAGCACAGAGTTCCAAACTGCTGTCACTTGTAAAAAAAGTAGTTTATTTATACAAAAAATTTATGCAATGCGGAACTTATTTTTTTAAGAGACGGAAATTGTTTTTAATCTTCAATAGGTCAACGCATGCATTTCTTGTTCCGTATATACTACTCACGGAACTTCATACTCAATGTAACATGCTCTATTTTCAGACATAACAACGACCCCAAAATATATAACCTTAACGATTTCGTATTAATTTCACGTCACTGATAATCACAACTGGACAAAAAAAGTCTTTGTCCTGAAATTTATTTTATGATTTTCTATTTATTACGCTTTGAAATTAAGAAAAAAATACCCACAAATAGAAAAAACGAAGGCCAAAGTCGATGATTACGTATTCAGTTCGGTCCCACAACCTAAAACCGTAAGAGTTTCTGTAACTATCGTACGGTGTTGGCGTGAGTAAGTTGATGGCATCCGTGTGCCATATTAGGCCCTAACTGAAAACCAGCGTCAAGTCCTCGTGTTCTGGCAGATGCTGAATTGGGTTCAAGGGGCCTTACTCCGAAAAACGAAAATATTCGTATCCGTTGACGTTTTGACCATTTAGCTACCCCGAAAGTGTTTCGTTTCGGATTTCGGATCCGTCTTCGATCGTTTGACATTGAGGTTGTCGATCGTTATCAGTACACCTTCTACTCCCAAAATACATTTGACGTTTTCGCTGTCGTTGTTTGACAAATTGTCCGTTTTCGTTCGATCCAAAACGTTCATGTTCGATTTTCAGAGTAAGGCCCCTGTTTCTGCAGCCGCGGGACGCGTGCATTCCTTGCATTGCACATAGTGATATCTGTGATTTATTTTTTGGACTCCGTTTTTAATCTTCTCTGTATTAACATTCTTTTATGTTAAATATGTATGTTCTGCTTTTCACCTGTCACTGTGTCCTGCGGAAGACTACTAAATAAAAAAAATATAAAATGTGAAAAACTTATAAACATACGTTTCTGTAACGATATGAGAGCATATATAGTGGCACATCCCTAATCGTGGGAAGTGTAATATCGAATAGAGTAGGTTTACCTCAACGCAGGCTATAAAACGAACAAATCTCTATACTGTGGGGGTAGACTTGCCAGTTGCTTCCTCTGTGACAATCTATATTAGGTATATTATTATGAAACCGAAGAGTTTGTATATTATGTGTTAGATGGTATGTGTTTTTTCCCGAAACTTTCGCAGGTCACAGGAAAGGGGTCGATAACACGATCCGGTTAATAATATAGGTGTTATTAACGTGCAACCAAACACAATTGGTCTCACACCGAATTATGATATAGGATTGTGATATATATTGACTGTTTCCAGTCTCCCTTTACGAATACTATAAGGCCGGGACTCCATCAAAGCGGCGGCAGCGGAGACGAGAGGAGCGGAGAGGTGATGTTTTTAAATTTTTTTTTTCTTTTTTTTATGTCGGTCACGTCAACATGACTTCACCTCGCCTGATGGTAAGCTGAGGCAAAGTCTCTAGAATGGGAGTCACCATTGCAAACACCGATAGTGCCAAAATGGTGGCTCTCAGCTTGACGGCCTCATCATAAATAACCAATAGAATTGCGTTATGGATGCATCTCTCCGCTTAGCTTCAGTAGAGATCGCTATGCGGTGGTGTGGAATATTTGTATGGTGCGATGGAAGCGGAGATGTGAGCTGCAAGCGGACGACGCGAAGCGCAGACGAAAGATATAAGTGGCGTGCTGTAAGCGATGCGCGATGTCACCCTTCCCCCTCTCGCCTACCCGTATGCGTTCTGAGCACTCTACACATCTCTTCTCGCATAGCACACACCGCACACGGCGCACACCACTCCGCTTTGATGGAGTCCCCAAACTGAAAAACATCTTTTCTAGCACAGCACGCAACATACTGCACACATCTCCGCTTTGGTGGAGGCCCGGCCTAATCGTTGTCGCTTAACTGTTCGAATGTAATTTCGTACTACTGTATTTCATACGAACGGACATCAGTAAGTTAGTCACCTTATAAATGGATTGAGAAACTGTTATTCGCGACTGTACACCCACATCGATGTTGCTACGTGATGTAAAGTCAAACAAACGCTCACTGGTTATGTTGTCATATAACTATAATGGCAATTACTTAATACTATGAAATAATATTTCGAAAATAAATTACGATAGTAAGGGCTATTATTGGTTAGACAGTAATGATAGGCGTAGTTCTTATCATTTAGTTAATCAAATCTATTTATGCGTTAATAAAGTTGTTAGTACAGTTGATCAAGACACATAATGCATATAGGTATTTAGTTAATTAAATTTATTATTTTATTTAACGCTTCGTGTGATGGAGCAGTAGAGTAGGCACGAAATGACATTCGAATAGTAAGCGTGTAGTGTTCGTAATGAGTTTTGTTGTTTCGTTTTTTTTTTGTTTGTTAGTTTAGTACATAGTTAACGCGAATTTATTTTTAAAAATATAACTTATATTGCTTACATGTTAAATAAAGGCGATAATAATAATAATAAAATAATTGGTATGAAGGTGTTTACTTCAATGTGAATGTTTATTTGTCAAGAACAAATTAGTTACAATAACATAGTAGTACCTAACTTACATTTTAATTGTAAACGAATGCTATTGCTGAACGAATATGCTATTTATATAAATAAATGATTTTCTTATTTTAATAAACATAAGCTAGAGGTGGATTATAATTTATTCTTTAAGAATTCCAATGCCGTGTAAATTGATTTATCCTGTGCAGCAAAATAGTTGTTTTGTCAAAGTAACCTCAAAAGATTAACAAGAAAAGAACAATTAGGTGCTTTAAGAAAAAAAAACGACTTCGAAAGCATATCGGTGCATAAACGACGTACTTACATGGAATCGAATAATCTACATGGATCTCTCTGCGAGCCCATTTAGAGCGTACAAGCGTGATGTTATGTTATGAAATTGCATAAACAATTCCTAAAAGTACGATAGCAGCAATCGCGGATTACTTGCTGACATTTATTAAAGAGTTCCATTGTCTGCCTCCGAAACTTGTAGCAGCGTCTCCTGTGGCAAGTGGGAGGCGCTGCTCGCCACCGTTGCCCGAGTGCACCACGTGGAGGTTGTACCTCGACCCGCATCCAACCAAGATCGTCAAGCTAAGACCCACCATTATGGCACTATCGGTGTTTGTAATGGTGACTCCCATTCCAGAGAATTTACCTTTAGCTTACCATACGGCGAGGTGAAGTCATATTGTGTCATATATACTACGTAAGAGGTCACCGTGGCCTATGAACGTATGCAACACCAAGGGTGTCACACACGCGGTGCCTAACTTGAAGGAAAGGGGGAGGGCTAGGAAAGGGTGGGGAGGCTAGGAAAGGGTATAGTAAGCTCTGGCTACCTTACTTACCTCTTTCAGACAGATAAAAATCTTTAAAGCGGCTTTTTTGTTATTCATAAGTACATGCATTTATGCATTGTATTAAAACCTGTTATTTAATCTGCTGGCCTTTTTTTTGCTTTAAATACAATTTCGCAGAATTGTGAGGTACCTATCAGTATGAAAATCAATATAAGCAATGTATTTTTTTTTATTGTAGTTTTACAAGCAGTTTTTTGTCTCACATCACGTCAGCAGTTTTTTGGTCCCATAGACTGACGATATATGTTTTTGCATCTTTTGATCACAATTAGGTATTAAACATTTTACTAATAAAAATTACAAGGTAAATGGGGCCTTTTCTGCGTGTGGAAATCCCCGTAAATACCTAAACCAAATAAAGGCCGTCGGGGTTATGACAGATTCGAACCGATTACAACCCCACGCCCATCTTGGGTCTTCAGACACAGTTGTAAGTTAACCCAAAAGGCATTTCTCTTGCACCCCAGCTAACCCCGGGCCAATTCCGGCTTTGAGATGGTCCTCTCGGATTTGGGAACCACGGTGTCCCTGTTTTGCCCCCGGAAAATAGGAGCGAGCATCGCACGGATCGCACTACTGCTTCGAATTGGTCAGTAGTGTAAGAGGCCGTCCTGTTAACAGAACCAGCCCACCCCTTGTCTGCACTATACTGTACCCTGTGCTCTGAGCAGCATTATACAGAGCGACTCCGACCTCGGCCGTAACTAGCCGCGCCGCAGCTGGCAGCATCTCCCCTGCGAGAGTGAGGCGCTACCACCTTCATTGCCCAGTTACACCGCGTGGAGGTTCCAGCCCACGTACCCAGGTATATTCTCCAAGATATTTGAGACCCAATCCGTCCCTGAAGAATGGCACCCTGGTGCAGTCTTTTCTTTTGGGTGATCAGACGGCAGTCACTTCGTTGGCCCATTCAGGGCTTCAAAGACCTCATAGGGTCCCTAAAATACCCAATTCTATTTTTTACAGAAATTTCTACTGATATTTAAATAAGTTTCTTCAGTAGATAGTCTAAATGAGAAAAAACAGTTCTGAATTCGTTCAAGGTTAATTCTAAAAGGTTCGCGTTATTAGTCAAGGTTGAAGCCAAAAAAATAACTATTTGCAGTGATATGATATAAATCTGACTACCTAGGTGGTGCAGTAAGTAGTAATTCCGGGTTCGATACCGGCGTTGGACAATGTTTCATTTAGTTTTCCTGTAAGTAAATTCTCGAAGGAATATGGTATCAAAAAATGTTTTTTTTATGTCTGTCAGGTCAATATGACTTCACCTCGCCTGATGGTAAGCCAAAGGTAAAGTCTCTGGAATGGGAATGGGAGTCACCATTACAAACATTGAGAGTGCCACAATAGTGGCCCTCAGCTTGACGGCCTCATCAAATGCTTTTTCACGCCCCGCTTAAAGGACCCGGGACTGTATGAGGAAGGAAACACGTGAGCTGGTAAAGAATTCCAGGATTTGATTGTGCGGCAGAGAAAAGAGGCACCAAACCGCTTGGTTCTTGATGTTTGGTGAAGTTCTAGGATTTTTTTATACCACGTAGGTGGCAGATAAGCACACGGCCCACCGTGTGTGATGGGAAGCGGTCACCGTGGCCTATGAACGTGTGCAACACTGAAGGTGTCACACACGCGCTGCCTATCCTGAAGGGAAGGGAGGAGGAGGAGTGAGCTCTGGCTACGCTACTTACCGGCGGGAACACAACACGATGGTTACTATGGCCGCGGTCTTCTGTAGGGCGGTAGGATCGGTAATATTTAGTCAGCGGTTAAAGATAACAACATTAAAAAAACCGCGGTAGCCTAGTGGTTTGGGTAATGGACTGCTGAGACGAGGTCTCGGGTTCGATCCCAGGTTCACCATAGCACACACCAATGACTTTTCGATGCTTTTCGAAGTTATGTGTGTATTTATCGCAGGTTTATTAGTGCCTCGGAGAGCACGTTAAGCTGTCGGTCCCGGTTGCCATACAAAAACATCTATGGCAGTCGTTGCGGGTAGTTGGAGCCCTCAAAAGTCCAACCAGTCTAACTTAGAACTTCGATTTCGCCATTGGTCGTGGAGGTCAGATGGCAGTCGCTCCACGGAAAATATCGAAGTTCAGCCGCATCACAGTTAGACTGGAAAGCCGACCCCAACTGAGTTGGGAAAAGGTTCAGAGAATGATGGTTAAAGATAACAACATAATATTTGACTTTGACGTTGGGTCTAGCTATAATTATTCCACTTATAAAATAAATAAATTTATTAATAAACAATAATATACAGAACTACGATTATTTAATTCAGACTTCCCGCCTATTTCCGCTGCAGGCGAGGACAAGGCTTCGAACAAACACTTTATAGACTACAATAATATATTATGATTCATTTTTGCATCGGCACAATATTAAATCCTAATCCTATTAAACCCAAATATCGAGGTTCAGCCAAATCCGCAATTAAGAATGGTAAAGCGGACCCCAGACTCCGAGGTGAAAGCTTTGGATACGACTGGGATTAACGCTAGGTTGAAGGAAGAAAGACAACATAATCCTAATTTGCTCTACATTTTACACTCATTTTGAGACGCCTCGTTTACTGCTCGTGGTTCAACTGCGTTCACTGTTCACCCAGAAGTTATTTCTTCTCATGATTCACCTGGGTGCACCACGCACACCTGATATTCCCGTGATGCACCCTGGTGAACCTGCTAAACAACGCTTTTATGGACCAAGCCAATCTCATCTCCCAATGGTTTTAAAAAAGATCTGAAACAAGGTAATTATGGGATTAAATCGAAATTTTAATCTAGATATTTTAGTTAAGTTTAGTGAAATTGCACTTCAGAATCGACACCAATACTGAGCAGGTCAGTCTTAGTAACTGCCTGCGCAGACGAGGGATTTTTATCCGCGGACTTTTTTGTCCTCAAAAATAGATCGCTTACAATGAGTCCGCAGACAAAAATCCCCCATCTGCGCAGACCCTTATACGGACAATGTTTCGTTGCTGTTCTAACAACTTTTCACTTCAGTACTAAGAACGGTAATTAAATCACTGCTTTTATTGTTAATAGTAAGGTTGGTAGTCACACGGGCAAAAAACGCATGTGGGGTTCTACTACTAGCAGTAAGATTGGTAGCAACACCGGCAACAAACGTATGTGGGGGCCCTACCAAAATCTCAGAAACCCTGAGCCAACTTCACCTGCAGTACCTACACCTGCTGATGGACGAGGCACACAGACTTAGTCATCAAAACTCATCTTCGTCTTTACAGTCTTAGAGACAGGAGCAGAAAGGTCAACGAAAAAAGTCCTTCAGCATTTGATACCGCGGTGTCAATCGCTTTATTCCAAAAGGTTAAAAGGCGATTGACACCATGGTGTCAAACGATGACCGCAAAAAGTAGCTTGGGGCGATTACGATAATAAAAAAACATCCAACCGACTTAAAAAAAGAGGTTCACTGTTTGACCTGTATGTTTATCCGCGATAATCACGCGTTTGATTGAATCGATTTTGATGATGTTTTCAGAAAATTATTTTTTTGGTTCCGTAGAAATTTATTTTTTACGTTCTGTAAAAGGGTTTGTTGCACTTTAGCATCTTAAAAAGGAGGTAAGTTGTTTGGTTTTTTGTATTAAAATGATTAATTCTACAAATTAATTTATAGCCTGTGTGAAACTTTTGTCTTATTGTTGATACACGAATGCCAAAGTCTTCCCAGTAGCAACACGATAATATACAATGCATTGCTTTACAAATGCAGGTATCCACTATACATTATTATTTAAATTTGTTGTCTAATAAATATTTATATGGGACGTCATTTGTCAATAGTTTCAAAGTCAATGTTATCGTAAGTAAACTTCACTTCGATAGGCAATGATTTTAAAGTGAACAATAAAAGCCATAAATCGGTTGTCTTGCGCGCACTATCGGTCCGGTGACCGATGCGCGCGCGCCGTTCCATATGCAAACGAAATTTACAATTAATTACGAAACAAAAATATTGCGGTGTGCTAGCTTTTCAATTTGATTCAAATTTCGAACGTTGATAATTCTATGATTTCAGAAGTTTTTTTTTTTGAAGTGATTTTTTAACTCTTGTGTTCAAAATGGATCCCGAAAAGAAGCAAAATAATGAAGTGACTGTGGACGATATATTGACAATTTTGGGACCTTTTGGGAAGTTTAACATTTACAGTTATATGTTAATATTGTTTCCTGTGTTACTAGCGGGCATGTACTCCTCTGTATATAATTTTGAAGTTATGGATCTCAAATACAGGTAAGAGTATGTTAAAAACTTTGAAAATACAAGTTGCTTAAGTATTTTATTGATTGAAAAAACATTTATCACAGTTGTAGTAATTCTTTAACTACAATTTACAGCATAGTGAATGTCATAATGTGGACATGGAAAGGAATGTTAGTGTAAATCTACTTATCAGCGTGAATAGAACGGATTTGTTGCGTATTTTTAAAAACTTAGTATATATATAACTCATATAAAAACTCTATGTATAATAGTAGATACTTAGTCAACTTGACAAAATTTTGTATGAATGTCGTAGAGTATAAAAAATTTGACCACTATCTCACCTGATGGTAAGTGAAGATGTGGTCTACGATGAATCAAGATTCTATTGCCATTTATCCCTAAAAGGGTGTCTTTATTGACACCCTTTTAGGTAAGGTGTGAAATATACTCGCTGCACTATTGAGGTGGTCTTGAACGAATATATTAGCATACGCTAAGTCCACCGCAGCTGCAAGCTGGTGCACCTGTTAATAGATAAATGAGACTCTGGCTTTGAAGCGCCTGACCCTGGGATGAATCCAGGCGACAGGCGGCCGGCCTGTCACCCAACCGTCGGCGTGCAGACAATCAGCTCGCCCCCCCTCCCCCATTGTCGGTAAAGTGGCGCGATGCTCGCCCCACCCCCCTTTCCCTTTCGGGGGGCCGAGGGGGCCTTCTTAAAACCGTAGATGGCTCAGGGTCAGCTGGGCTGCGAGGGATATGCCTATTGGGTAACCTTACACCCCAGCAATTAAGACCCGAGACGGCGTGCGGTTTTATTCGGTTTGATCCCGACATAACCACCCCCGATGGGGGCGGTATCCAAGGGAATTTCCGCACGATAAAAAAGGGAGTGTCAGTAGCTCTTTTGGGGTCGGCAGCGCGAGTGTGATGCCCCTGGTGTTGCACGCGTCCCTAGGCCACGGTGACCGCTTCCCATCAGGTGGGCCGTGTGCTTGTCTGCCACCTAAGTGGTATAAAAAAAAAAGCTTCCTTAAAAATGCAAATAAACCATACAAAGAGAAAGAGGAAAGTGAATCGTAAGCTAAGTGCAAGCTTTGGATGCAACCGGTATTGACGCTCAGATAATGATGGTGACTTTCACCTTGGCAGAACATTAACCGGAAGTGCAAGTCCCCCCCCCCCTTCCCTCTAGGAAAGGAAGAGAGGTGTCACAGGGCCTACCACCTGGTTAACGAACTTATACGAAATTTAATCCTCGTTAAGCCTACGCACTGTCGTTGACTTTATTTAGGTCATCTTTAAATACTATAGCTGTGCCCTGCGGCTTCGCCCGTGATATACTTCGTCCCCGTGGCACTCATTGAACCCTCATTCCTGTAATTTCTTAGTTTTGCAATGATTTATGAAAATTTGCACGATTCGTTGACATATATGATTACTTCTCTGCTTTTCTTGGCAGTAGCGTGATGATATTATAGCCTATAGCAGGATAGGCGAACCTTTATGCATCAACGTGCCATTTTTTTTCTAAAAAATGTTTTATGGGGTCACTGGCGTGCCATCAAAACTCTTTATGAAATAATGTAAACAAAAGAGGTATATTTTTGAAATGTTTTTGTTACACGCATATAATAGTACATTATGATACAAGGGAGGTAAGTTGAAAATTACGGCAGAGGCGATATTGCTAGCCCTCATTATAAGAAGCCGAGGATAAGTAATTTTCATACCTCACGAGTGTCATACAACGTTTTATAACATAAGGAACACTCCGTAGCATAGGATCATTCTCGTTAGATCGTCATAAAATACCTAAATACATTTTTTACACAAGTTTTATGATCGGCGACGTGCCCAAAATATTGCGCCGCGTGCCACCTATGGCACGCGTGCCATAGGTTCGCCTACCCTGGCCTATAGCCTTACAACCGCGGTAGCCTAGTGGTTTGGGTAATGGACTGCTGAGACGAGATCTCGGGTTCGATCCCAGGTTCACCATGGCATACACCAATGACTTTTCGATGCTTTTCGAAGTTATGTGTGTATTTATCGCTCGCTGTGATTATGCTCACCAACCCTAAAACTGACCTAGCGAGCATTGCTTAACCTTGCCATGTATCTATGGGCAAACAAGTATACAACAAAACTAGTACAGTCAGCGTCAAAGGTCTATGACCATTTTCAGATTTTGAACAGTAGTTTTGAAAATTAACTTATTGTTCTTAATAAAAATGATGTATAATTACTTAGTTGGCTCTATGGAACTACGTTTAAACTTTGATTACAATAATAATAAAATATTTTCATTCGAATTTTTAAGTTTGAAATCTGTGCAATCACTTTTGCCGTTGACTGTACTGCATATTCTCACTTGCTGAACTGATGCGTATCGTGTTCTCAACTAGTTTCAAGTATTCGATACGTTTACTAACAAAAGTATAATTTGGTGCCTGACCTACGCTTGGGTACATATTGTATGAAACTAAGGTCGATGTTACGTTAGACAGCGATGCGACAGAGCAAGCTAATTGAGATAAACTTGATAATCTGTATGTTTGTTTATTTGCCTTGGTTTGAATGTTTGTTTATGTATAAAATATTATAAATAAGTATGTTTATAATATAATAACATTCTAAAACCCATATTACAAGCTATTAGCTTGAATCTTGCTGTTACTATGTAATTAAGTCATAGAATATTTATTTACTAATCGCTATAACAATAAACATAAATTTAGCGGTTATGCATTGTATTAAAAGGCAAAAGTCTATGATGATCGCACAGATTTCAAAACTAAAAATTCGAATGAAAAAGGTTCATTATATTGTAATCAAAGTTTAAAGGTAGTTCAATAGGGCCAACCAAATAAATAAACACTATTTTCATTCAGAACTATAAGTTGTATTGCTCAAAACTACAGTTCAAAATCTGAAAATGGTCATAGACCTCTGAAACTGACTATACATATCAGACAAGGAGAAACAGGCGAAGAGGATGCATTAATGTCACCGCATTGTGTTCATTCGCCTTCGTACTAAAAAAAGCTATTACGATATATTTTTTTATATATAGGACACGTCAATTTGAGTTCACCTCGCCTGATGGTAAGCTGAAGGTAAAGTCTCAGGAAAGAGGGTCACCATTACAAACACGTACCATGTTAACAATAAAGTAAGCACTCTTAAACTTGCGATACAATCGAGAATTTTTTGGATAATCGCTTTAATTTCGCTGACGTTATTGTAGCCCTTATAATATAACACTGTGGCTGCTACATAAGAAATCTTATACTATATAATTCAAAGTCCTGACTGACCTAGAGACAACGCACAGCCTAAACCGCTAGTCGTAGAGACTTGAAATTTGCAGAATATGTGTGTTTTGATGCGTAGAGGTGTACTAAGAAAGGATTTTTTAAAATTCGAACCCTAAAGCCCTAAAAAGGGCTAAAAACGTGCTTTTACCAGAACTCAAGAACGGCTGAACAGATTTTCATGATCTATGATTTTTTGAATTTGTCTCCGCCTCGAATAGCATATAACATAATTAAAAATATATGATTCATTCAGGAAAATTAGTAATGAAAAGAAAATTAGATGTTGCAAACGTTTTTATCGCCATCTATAATAGTTGTCATAGCAACAGGAACTAAAATTGACTTTGTCTAAATTTTCATAGAGTAATAATAGGTATCCTTTACTTCTTTTTCCTCAAAAGTAAATAGAATGTATTAATTTTTAGGGTTCTGTGCCTGATTAGGAAAAAAAACCTTATCTCTTCGTTATCCGTCTGTCTGCCTGTCAAGACCTCTTTCTTAAGAACACGTAGAGGCATCAAGTTGAATTAGATAAAAGGAATGTTTCGGATAATGCTTGGCATTAAACGAAGCGTAATATCCAAACTGTGGTCTTACTATCGACTAATAGGTGGATTGACCTACCATCTCCTGGCCTGCACTCATGGAGGACGGAGGTTGTTAAGTTACCTTCGGCGACGATAGTGAGTCACCTGCACCGCAATCGGAGAGTTTTAGGAAGCCGTACCTTATTTTTCGTGCGGAAATCCCCACGAATCTCTCCCCTCCTCTGGCCAGTAGGGACGTAATATCGGACTTGACCGACTAAAGTCGAACTACATCTTGGGTCTACAGACGCCGAAGTTTAAGTTAACCCTTGACCCTGAGCTATCCAAGGCTTTCTGATGGGCATGGCAGTTTTGGTGAGTTCCTGCATTGCGTAGGCAGGGTGCTGACGTTTGAATGCCACCATTGCCGGGGCTGATCCGTGGGCACACCACCTCTTCATACACTGGTAGAGTCTCCAGAGTGGATAGAGTGGCGCCATGTCCTAGAAGCAGACATCGGTAGGGTAAGCCTCATGGTGAGGTCCCTGGTGCCGACCATGGTCACCATACAGAGTATGTGGAACGCCACCGCTTTTTGTGTGGTAGTGGAAAAGCTACGGGAGAGATCTAGCACTCCCCCGTGCCGATGAAGGCGCACCGGGCGGCGTAGTTCACAGAACCATCTCCGTCCTCCATGAGTGCGGGCCTAGGGTGACGGTCGAAGCTAATCGTCACCCTAGCAGAAGCAGACCCAGGGTGGCGGGGTTTTATATTTCCACGCGCGCTTTTTTATAGAGATGGGGGATTTAGATTCCTAATAACACGTCGAGGTCGCCAGTGCTGGTGGCCGGAACCGGTTGGGGTTACTGGGATATCCTTTCTAGGACACACCAGATTCCTCGATCACACAGGAATTGGTAGGACTCCGATATACCAACCTCTCCGTTGGCTCCGTTGAGGTGAAGCCTGACGGGGTTTTTGCGCACGAAAAAAACATAAGTACAGGGAAAAGTCCGGAAAGCGTAAATATTACCTACTTCACCAAAAAAAAATGTATGTCTGTCATTCAAGACAAGAAGCACTGCAACAAAGTTAAGTTCGCCCCCTTTTTTTTGTCGTGCGGAAATCCCCCTCAACCCAATTTTGTACGGAACCCTGCTGACCGGTATTTATTAGTATATCCTCTTTCTTTACTTTCATGAACTTCTTGAATGTTAAATCAGGTTGTCAAATGTTAATGTCTGTAGCAAGAATTTAATAATAAAAAAATCTGATTTTCGGAAATAAATAATGTTCACTAATTTGAAATAGTGCATCGAATGTGAAAGTGCAATGCAACTATGATGAAAGGGTTTTTCAAAGGGCCTCTTCCGAGTCACACATACTTTGGCCAGAGCAGCTATCTAATCCCCATAAAATCTAGAAGACAATGAAAAAGGATAATGATGGTAGATATACGGGCTTTGGCCGAGATGCATGGCACTGTACTTTGAAGGGTTTGATAGAACTTGAGATGAAATGAATACGTTTAGCTGCAACCACTGATTGCGAAGGAATAGACATTGAAAGTTAGTACGGGCAGTCCCTCAGCTTAAAAAAGACTTGGTGGCGATAGCCAACATTCACGCGGGCGGAGCCGCGCGCGGGTACGCTAGTTTATTGAATAGATCGTTCTTTACGTAACATGGGTGAGAGGATAATATAAAGGCTTTATCTATTATCACATGTGATTCTAAATATAAATGTAAATTGAGCCCTTCATGAATAATTCGAGTATTGTTCTACCCGTCTCGGAGATAAGAGTGATATTATGATAAAATATTTCACGTACTTATGCAATAGAAACATCTGTTTTATCTTCGCGAGACTGAAGCCTGGATAAGATGTCTTATCTGCGACATTAACAAGGTTGTGTGAAAATAGTACTTATTTATTTAATTTGAAAGTAGAGCGTCAGACTTTTACTTTCTTCTTTCTTGTTTCTAAGATATCTATCGTGGACTTTGCCATTATCTCCACCAGTATGAATACTTGTAACATGTCTTTGGATACATACCTACGTATAATCACGCCTTTTTCCGAACATGGTAGGCAAATACACCAGACACCCAAAATTTTCACAGCTACGATGCCTAGCAGTGCATAAGAATAGTTTTCTCCTTCATTCAAAATGCTTGAAGCATTTTTTATGCAATTTCAGATTTCTTCTAATATCTGCATGGTTTTGTTAGTTTAGTGTACAAATGATTACTATAACAACGGAGATTCTACACATCTATATATCATCGATATAATAAATTATATTCGAACTATACATTCAAATAAATTCAACAAAAGACGAAAAATCACAATCTTAATATATATAAATCTCGTGTCACAATGTTTGTCCTCAATGGACTCCTAAACCACTTAACCGATTATAATTAAATTCGCACACCATGTGCAGTTCGATCCAACTTGAGAGATAGGATAGTTTTTGTAACGGATTTCGACATCCACGCGGGCGGAGCCGCGGGCAACAGCTAGTTAAACTATATTATTGTTTAATAGTAATACTAACACATAGTTTTTTCGTACATGTAAATTTTATCCACCAGTTTAAATCGTTTACATGTCACAAATCGCTCCACACGCTAATGTAGCCTCAGTCTTAGCGAAACTGGTCATACCAGTGCACTACAGTTCAGTATAGTGACTATTTTATTTTAAAAAGCTAAGCTGCAAGCTAAACTGGAAACCTGAACCAATTGAATAAAAATGTTCATAAAATAAGAATCGACTTACGTTTAAAGTCAGTTAAGTATGCGAAAAAGACCTCAAGAATGTAAAAAATATTTTTCTGAAAACCCCATCAAAACCGGTTCCACCAAACGTAAGACATTCGTGGACAAATACTCATATACCTGGTGCCCGATTCATAACGCCATGTTTTCAAAACGCGCTATTTCAAAGGAAGAAAGGACAATTTGCAACAAAATTTAAAAATTGTAATTTTATAAGCTTTCGCAAACTTTGAAAACACACGTTTTCAAAACGTAATTTTAGTGAATCGGGCCCCTGAACCTGCGGTTGGAGTCGTTGATTAAAAGCTGCTAGTTTAAGCCGAAGTAGATTATAAATTACCTGCTACGTCACTGAGTGAGTCATGGGGAAAGCAGAGACAACCTTTGTACACTTCTCAAACTCTGTACTGTTATACATCTACATGAAAACTTAGATCATAAAGTTTATATCTTTTTATATCAATTAAGTGGCAGACAAGCACACGGCTCACCTGATGGAAAGCGTTTGCCGTGACCTATAGATGTGTGCAACACCAGGGGCGTCACTCTCGCGCTGCCGACCCTGTAAAAACCTTCTAATGCCCTTCTTGAAGAACCCTATATTGTAGACGCTAGGGAAAACTACAGTAGAGAGATCATTCCACAGCCTAAGCGTGCGTGAAACGAAATATCTCTCATACCTCACAGTGTGCACTCAGTTGGCAGATGCAACGTGTAGGAATAAAATCCCTGCCTAAAATTTTAAATAGGTTGTGTAATATACAAAAATTTCAGACTTGTAATACCAGGCATGAAGATATTATTATTCTTTTATTAATGATTGAACAACTGTACAAACACTTGAATTAGCTCATAGGCAAAATTTGCATTATTATTCACATTCGACTCAGACGTCTCGCTGTTATATCTCCTGGGGATAGGCAGGGATAGGCAATGATTTACTAATACTCAGATTTCGTGAATAAGCTTTTATGGTGTTTGTTTTCTGACTTACACCATTGCACTAAACAATTTAGTAACTCATTTTTATCGTATGGTAAAAGTACCGCGGTAGCCTAGTGGTCTGGGTAATGGACTGCTGAGACGAGGTTTCGGGTTCGATCCCAGGTTCACCAGGGCACACTCCAATGACTTTTCGATGCTTTTCGAAGTTATGTGTGTATTTATCGCAGGTTTATAAGTGCCCGGTTAATGGCAATAGGCTCGCCACCTATTACATTGGGACCTAAACATAAACTGGCGAAATGTGGGTGCTAGCACCTCTGCCTACCCCTTCGGGGATATAGGCGTGAGTTTATGTTATGGTAAGCAACTGGCAATAATCTACACTTTTTCTTCCACTTTAATCGGAGAAGGACGATGTTCATCGATGATCCTACACTTATAGGCGATGTCTTCCTACAAAAATATAATCTTAACTGGAGACATAAATATAAACATCCTAAAAAGACAACAACACCTAAAGGAGGATGCCTTACACTATCTTAACCTCTGCTCATTTCACGGCTTGCTCCCCGCGCACTCGCTTATCACGCGTCAGGCAAGTGGGTCTTGCCTTGACCACATCATGCTAAAAACACAATACCCAGCACACGCACATGTCATCAATTCGACAATAACCGATCATAGCGCTGCCCTACTAAATCTGAGTTGCAAGTTACCCAAACTAGATAAAACACGCTTAGTCACCAAATTAAACATGGATAAACTTGAAGACGATTTACGCGACATCGACTTTGACCCAGTTTATTTTTTCTGATGACGTGCAGTTTAGTATGCAATACATGATTGATAATATAAAAAATGCAATACATAAAAACACAAAACTAATATCTTACATATAATAAATCTGTAACTGATCGGTGTCTGTACATGGAAGATATATGAGAAAAAAATTATAAGGGGACTTTATGAATGTAACAGATGCCAAAGCTATGATTTTTGGAATTTTTGTCTGTTGTCTGTTTGTCTGTTTGTCTACATTATTGGATTACATTGGATTACATTGGATTACAACAACTTGACAAGGGTACGCGTACAGTGGGAATTTTTTTGGACCTTACTAAAGCGTATGATACGGTCTATATCCCTAAGCTGTTGAACAAGCTTGACAATATGGGAATAAGAGGCGTACAGTTAGAGCTCCTCAAGAGCTACTTAAAAGAGCGTACCCAATGTGTGAAGATCGGCAGTGTTCTCAGTGAGGACATGGACAACACGTCATTTGGCATTCCTCAAGGAAGCGTGTTGGGTAGCACTTTGTTCTTAATATATATAAATGAGCTATGTAATATAAATCTAGAGCACGGTAAAATCATATCTTACGCTGACGACACTGCCCTCCTTTTTTCTGCTGATTCAGAAACAGAAGTGTACAGGCTTGCGCAACGAGGATTGAACACTGTGAATAAATGGCTTCAATATAACCTACTAACGCTAAATGCAGATAAAACCAAATACGTTTCATTCTCTATGCGCAAAAAATCAGCTAGGATCCAACCCAATCACTTACTGTATGCGCATTATTGCAAAGAACCTAATCATAAGGACAGCAATTGCACTTGTCCGGTTATAACTACAACAAATAAGATAAAGTACCTAGGTATCATAATAGATGAAAACTTATCGTTTAAAGACCATTGCGAAGCACTAGTTAAGCTACTACGCAAGTTGATATTTGTGTTCAAAAAACTAAGATACATTAGTGAACCAAAACTGATTATAAACATCTACTATGCCCTTTGTCAGTCTATATTAACATATTGCATAACGTCTTGGGGGGGAATGGGTAAGACGTTGCTACTGCCTGTCGAGCGAGCTCAGAGAGCGATCCTCAAGGTAGCGAAGTTTCGCTCTTTCCTATATCCGACTGACCTTTTGTACAAACCCTGTGAAGTGCTAACAGTCCGCCAGCTATTTATATTAAATGCGATACTAAAACAGCACGCATCGCTTCCCTACAGCACCGAATATACTAACAAAAGGCGGAAAGATAGTGTATGCACTGACAGAGTTGCAATAAAACACCAATACACAGGCAAATTCCATATGTTTTTAGGACCGCTCCTCTATAATAGGATAAACGCTTTATTAGACATTTATTCTTTAAATTATATATGCTGCAAGCAAGCAGTGAAGGAGAACCTCCAACGAATGTCCTACGATGAAACAGAGGAATTAATGATTGTTGTTAAATAAATAGTATTAAGTTGTTTAATTAAGACATTACTTTAGATAGAAGAAGTGAACCACTTTAGCATTGTATTATTCTTAGTAAATCGTTGAACATGTAATATTATGTTGATTATTATTATAACAATTATTAAACTGCACTGACGCCTGAAGCACAGGATTACCTAGTTCAGGCAGAAATATTATAGTAATATAAAGTACCTATTTAAGATCACTAAATGCCCACAATACATTTAAATTTATACATGCCTAGATAGAAAACCTACTTAAGCAATAACCACAATGTAATAATACACGATAAAGTTAAGCACCTTTGTAATTTAATGTACATTGATTAAGGAAATAAATTATTATTATTATTCTCTTTATTTATTTTGTAAACATATGAATTACATTTTTAAATATATTATATATATAAAAAAACAATACATTTAAAAATATAATAAGTTAGTAAAAAAAGTTTTTAAGTTAAACGCTTTTATGTACTAAAAGCTACAAAATAATTTGGTAGGTCCTAGGTACCAGTCATCCCACCACTCTATTCATCAATCTAGGGCATTAATCAGGCAAAAAAATAAAAACGTTGGGCGTTTTGCATAATATATTCTACCCAAGTTACGCTACGCCCAACGTTTTTATTTTTTGCCTGATTAATGCCCTAGATTGATGAATAGAGTGGTGGGATGACTGGTACCTAGGACCTACCAAATTATTTTGTAGCTTTTAGTACATAAAAGCGTTTAACTTAAAAACTTTTTTTACTAACTTATTTTCAAGTTTTTAGTTTTTATTCGTGTTAATCTCTTCAGTTGTCATTGCGTAAAATATTCTATTATATTACCATCATCAATATCTCAGCGTTGCGTCCCGATTGCAACTGAGGCCTACACCTTGGAGCCCGATATCCACTTTTCTGTTTTTCGGACGGACTCACGGACATGAAGACTACCGCAGCAACAGGCGTTCCTCATGCGAACTTTACGTGTGACTCCACACATCCTCCACAGCATATTCATCTCCGTGACACACGGCTCATGCATATATCGCTCTAGCAACGCCTACGCTTCACAGCCGCCACAGGCCTAATGATTATTTTATAAACCTGCCTCTCCAACATAGCCGCAGTTTTGGGGTTACAGATAACACCACTTATCTCACGTCGCTTAGCCTTTGCATTGATAATGTGTAGGTATCTTAATGTTGCAATCAATCCGCAGTCACTTGAAATACAGACCCCAAATACTTAACTTGGTCTTCACACTCGCGACTCGCTGTTGAGTTCATCACCGAATAGGTACTCAGCCTTCGTCAAATTTAGCTTGAGCCCACCGTTCAAGCGCCTTAGTTCACACGTTGCACACATCTGGCCCTGTCCGTGTATGCCAGCGCGTGCTTTGCGCCGCGGTAGTTGGTTGCCCCGACCTCTTTAACTTTGAAGACTGGAGTAAGGATATTTAGCCTCCATTTTCTTGGGACCTTCCCAGTGAGAAGTAAGTGGTTGAAGAGGTAAGGATGCCCACATCACGGTTTCCAGGCCTCGATGGGAACTTCATCGGCTCCACCAGCTTTCTAACTCTTTTTTATACCACTTAGGTAACAGACGAGCACGTGGTTCACTTGATGGAAAGCGGTCACTTTCATGCGGCACAGAGCATTCTGCATTTTTCCTGGTGTTACCCACTGGTAACATTATGCCACAGCATAATACATTGATTTAGAAGGAGATGCGTAGTTGCACAATATGCTGCTTGTTCAACAGCTCGTGGTAATAAGAGCGCCACTAGCCTCACCGCACTTGTGTCCATCATTACAGACGCCGAGAATTGGTTTTGTCGAGCCTAGAATAGTTACCTGAATCTTGTCCCAGGTATTCTGAACACGTTCAAGATAAATTTGTGGTTGGCCACTTTGCTGATGATGTATCTCCTAGTGAATATGATAGCGACCTAAGTAGCGCACACCGTGGTTCTGTAAGTGATAAGATGTTTGTGTTTTCTTTTTAAAACCCACTGCCGAGGTGCGATTACCGCACTTAAAACCACTGTGTAGTTACATACTCAAACTCCTTACACCCACATGACCTTCCAGGTCACTAACTAGAACCTCAAGGTTCGTTCCAGAACGAGATCCATTTGCTTCGCTACGTCCGCCTTTGACGTGTCCGGACACAGTTACTCCATTCTCCCCACTAGATGCACCTATGTAGATCAAGTAGTAGCCGTCCCCAATAAACCGGGGTTTAATTTTCCTTTCACCGAGTATACTGCTGGAACGCCACGGCTCTCTCCTGAAACTTTCCCCTTTGCTGGTGGCCATATTGGATTTTCTTTTTTTTACAGAGAACCATATTCTACCAGTCAAGTCCTTTCATTTGATATCCATAATGCGGTAGTTGTAGAAAAATACGTAAGCCGCCATTTTGTAGTGGCGGCCATCTTGGATTTCATAAAACTAAAGTTCTAACAGACCACATCTTTTACTTGATACCCATATCGAAAGGAGTGTGAAAAATATGTAACTTGCCCCTTTGCTGGCGGCCATATGGTATTTTCTTTTTTTTTCACAGTGAACTATATTCTACTAGTCGAGCCCTTTCATTTGATATCCATATTGCGGTAGTTGTGAAAAAATACGTAAGCCGCCATTTTGTAGCGGTGGCCATCTTGGATTTCATAAAACTAAAGTTCTAACAGACCAGATCTTTTATTTGATACCTACTCATATCGAAAGGGTTGTGAAAAATATGAAACTTGCCTTTTTGCTGGCGGCCATATTGGATTTTCTTTTTTTTTCACAGTGAACTATATTCTACTAGTCGAGCCCTTTCATTTGATATCCATATTGCGGTAGTTGTGAAAAATACGTAAGCCGCCATTTTGTAGAGCGGCCATCTTGGATTTCATAAAACTAAAGTTCTAACAGACCAGATCTTTTATTTGATACCCATATCGAAAGGGTTGTGAAAAATATGAAACTTGCCTTTTTGCTGGCGGCCATATTGGATTTTCTTTTTTTTTCATAGTGAACTATATTCTACTAGTCGAGCCCTTTCATTTGATATCCATATTGCGGTAGTTGTGAAAAAAAACGTAAGCCGCCATTTTGTAGCGGCGGCCATCTTGGATTTCATAAAACTAAAGTTCTAACAGACCAGATCTTTTATTTGATACCCATATCGAAAGGGTTGTGAAAAATATGAAACTTGCCTTTTTGCTGGCGGCCATATTGGATTTTCTTTTTTTTTCACAGTGAATTATATTCTACTAGTCAAGCCCTTTCATTTGATATCCATATTGCGGTGGTGGTGGAAAAATACGTAAGCAGCCATTTTGTAGCGGCGGCCATCTTGGATTTACAATAATACAAAATACAATAACATGTATTGTCACCTAACCCAAACATATGTGCCAAATTTCAGAACAATCCGTCCGCAGGAAGGGGGTCTATTTTCAATTACTAGATTTGACCCAAACAAACACCCTGAGTTAAATAAAAGCGTTTAAAAAATAGTACCCCACCGGTGTCGGGTACAGGGACCAAGCCACCGGTGGTTAGGGCTCCAGAGAGAGGAATCTCCGCACAATACGTGCCGTGTCGAGGAGTACCGCCTTCTGCATCAAGCCCTTGACCCAACTGCCTAACTAAAAATTATTATTATTATTTGTATTATCAGGTGAGGTGAAGTCATGTTGACGTGACCTAAGTGGTATAAAAAAGACAGAATTACTTTCACATTCATAATACCAGTATGAGTAAAATGACCGCAGTTCCTACTCTTCTTGGCCGAGGACACTCTACGGTCATTAAACCATGAAGATATTTGTTTCATTCATATAAAAGGCCTCTGTGTCCATCATGCTATTGTCCTGTTGAGGTTATCGTCGCTACAGTCAACAAAGCAACATTATGATGATAATACGTAATCAGCCGTAGCACCGAAAGTAGCATACTATCTATACCACAGAATAAATTAATACAGAAGTACTACTCCATCCAACTACTAAAAATCGGTTTCCTGACGATAGTTGAACATGACAACGTTATAAGAAAATACTGATGGAATGGTTTAATTTTTTCACTTTTTACTACACTTCATACTTGACGAAAACAATAGTAGCCTCCGTAGACAAGTGTCCAAAGTCTAAATCGCAAACGATAGCTAAGGAAACGAATAGATTAGGTCGACCAATCACATCCAGGCACATCGCCGGCGTACGATGCGCGCGCCGCTGCGGAATCACGAGGTGGATTGTGATTGGTCGACCTAATCTATTCGTTTCCTTAGCGATCGTTTGCGATTTAGACTTTTGACACTTGTCTACGGGCCCTGGTGTCCACGCGGACGCATCGCTCACTCAAGTAGGAGAGAAACAGATGTCGAACGCTGCCGAACGCGGTGGCTGATTGTGCCTCTTTGTCGCTCGTTCCATAAACCTAATATTATAAGTTACCTAGTAAACATACTTATATACCTTTTTTGTAAATGCATACATATTATACATAGAAACACCCAGACTAATGCAAATAATGCATATTCATGCATACAAATATTTGCACTGAGTGGGAATCGAACCCGCACCCCCTGTCGTAGCAGTCGAATGCACTACCGCTACGCAACAGAGGCCGTCAATATATTTCGTTCGTGTTTCGAGCTTAAGTTTCGAATGTTTCGTGGTATCCCCCTAAGATATGAAAATAGATCTCAAATGGGGCTCTAGGTCATAGGTACTCGTAGCTAGTTCAGTGTAGATATTGGAAAATAACACAACATTAAATTTAGTGACGTCATTACACAGATAATAATCATCGTTCATCATTCTCTGAACCTTTTTCCCAACTTAGTTGGGGTCGGCTTTCCAGTCTAACTGTGATGCGGCTGAACTTCGATATTTTCCGTGGTGCGACTGCCATCTGATCTCCACAACCAATGGTCATTATGACCAATGGCGATATTGAAGTTCCAAGTTCGACTGGTTGGACTTTGGGCTCCAACTACCCGTAACGACTGCCATAGATGTTTGTATGGCAACCGAGACCGACGGCTTAACGTGCTTAACCGGTAATAATAGTAACATTAAAACATGTAGTTACTTATGGTTTGCGGTATTTCTACATTACGGTAACCACACAATGTTCCTTTGTGAAAAGCACACCTATTTAACATACGTACAACGTACAGTCAGCATCAGAAATAGATGATTATTTTCAGTTATTAAAATTTAGTTTTTGAGCAAAGCAAGTTCACCTGTTTCCGCTACCCATGGGCACCTATTTCTGGGATAAAAGTAGCCTATGTATTTTTTGTTGTACATTCACAAATATGTTAAAACGAAAATTAAATTATAATTTTATGCATGTGCAAGCGAGTTAATATGATTTGTTTACAAACAATGCTTGCCTTGGGAAATTTCTGTAAAGACAAGTGTATGTCAGAAAAAAATTTAAAAAATTTCCAGAGTATAATCTATCCCTGTACCAAATTTCAGCCAGATCAAGCTGTTAAAGCGTGATTGAGTAACAAACATTCAAACATATTCACAAGCATTCACATTTATAATATTAATAGTACCTACCTATAGTAGAATAATAACATAACATAAACTCACGCCTATATCCCCGAAGGGGTAGGCAGAGGTGCTAGCACCCACATTTCGCCAGTTTATGTTTAGGTCCCAATGTAATAGGTGGCGAGCCTATTGCCATTAACCGAGCACTTATAAACCTGCGCTAAATACACACATAACTTCGAAAAGCATCGAAAAGTCATTGGTGTGTGCCATGGTAACCTGGGATCGAACCCGAGACCTCGTCTTAGCAGTCCATTACCCATACCACTAGGCTACCGCGGTAGATAGTAGAATAATATACGCCATAACAAGTGATATTTCTCCCTTTTTACAGATGTGCCATTCCAGAGTGCGAGAATGAAATATTTGATTTAAACTTCACAATACCACACGACCACAATGGTGAACCGGACAAGTGCCTTCGATACGCACCTTTTACCAACATCACACATTTGACCAACACCAGCCAATGTTTGCCACACTTGTTTGACACATCGACGGAGATCAAGTGCGACTCTTATGTGTATTTGGAAGAACATTCTATTGTCAAAGAGGTTAGTGCTGTTGCATTTTAACAACTATTATATATTTTTTTATATACCGCATTAAGAATTTCACACAAAAATAGAAAAAAGGAATAAATTTTGGGGTTACCCCATACTAAGAACTGAAACTTTTTTTTAATCTATAGATAGGTCTTCAAAAATTCTATTGAGGTTTCTAGACACTTGCAAAGTGGAAAAATATGTCCCCCCTCCCTTCTAACCTCTAAAATAGGAGAATGATAAATCTAAAAAAATATATAATGTACATTGCCATACAAACTACCACCGAAAATTGGTTTAAACTAGATCTACATACTAAGTAGTTTTTTTTAATAAATTCGTCATAAACTGCAATTAATTGACAATATTTTTGGTTTAAATATTTCTTGTGAAACTGGTATTATATGTTAGCTTGTTTGGATATCACAAGCCTATATGAGCTCGTATATAGTTACTTACTGTTACGGAACCCTTCATGGGCGAGTCCGACTCGCACTTGGCCGGTTATTTTAGCTGTGAACATTCTTGAAAAATAGCTGTGTAATGATGCCGTTAGAGTTAACACGTAAATTATGTACGTACAATTAATTATAAATAAAAAGAATCAAAACTAAGGTAAAACCTAATTATAAGCAACCAAAATGCACCATGAGGTATTTAAATTGGACATCATTGGAATTCCTAACTACCTTCATACTAACAAATTTACTGATGGAATGTAGTCATATTTACGTGGAACAAATGAAAAACTAACAACATGGTGACTATAAATATTTGCCAAGGAAACCATAGAATTTTCAATCAATTTTTATCGTGTATATTAGCTACGCACTTAGCAAATTTGATTCATTACAGTTCATCCGTTACTAACGAATCTACACCACGCTGTAATGTGATTTTTGATAAACGAACTGATTAAATACGTGCATATACTCACGCTGGTACCTATATCTCTAGGGTAGGCAGAGATGTATCTGCACCCATATTTACTGCGCCTACGTTTTCTGGTCCCACCATTTATAAATAACATTGTGTTCTGCTACTCCTCTTGATTTTCACCCCCGGCGGCAATGGGGTTGGTATCCATGGGGATTACCGCACTAAAAAACAGCGAGGCAGTAGGTTTAACCAGGGAGGAGGTTCTCTTAGGCGTTAAGCAGACGGCGGAGCGGGCAGGTCTTTTTAACCGCGAAGGAATAATGACCGCGTCTGCCCGTCGATGTCCGTGACTGCCCTCACCGCAAAAACAAAGTGCCGCTAGTGCCCGCCGGGCATCCGCGGCGCGGCCTTTTTGCCCTTCGTGTGCGTTGGTAGTATAGGATTACTTTTGCGCTATCGTTCGCGGTGAAATTGACTGGCCCTGCCCGCGCCTCCGTGTGCTCGATGCCTTAAAGTAAAGAGGTTGAATAATAATTATGAGCTTGGGTAATTTCAGCATTGGCATATGAGACAACGATTTACTTTTTTTTTCATAAATCTACTTCTTTAATATCACGTATGTACTACGATTTAAATAGATGTCAACTTAAAATAATTGCACGATGACGTCATTGATTACACATTTATGAAATTGAGTGTAAACTTATTCCTTTGTTCAAAAGCGTAATTTACAATTTGCAAACACTGCCTGTGTTCTAGTGATTTTGTAACGCCTCTGTGAGCACAATAAGTATTACATTATAGTAAGTACAGTCGCCCTCGGTTTAGCTTGACGCATTCCAAAGTACCCTTTTAGCTCTATAACTTTACATAAAACAAGTTAGCTTAGTAGTCGATTCGCACTAAAATGTTCGCACAGATCGGGCAAATCCGCTTACGAACATTATTTGCAGTCGAAACAGTCTGGACATTTTTTACCCGACTGCGTAATGTGTTTCGCGTATTTATGTATGTAGTTTTCTTTGTTCCCTTCTATAGGCCTAACGGCTGGACGGATTTCAATGAATGAAGACTCAAATGAAAGGCATGCATCTTCCGAGTGTCATAGGATACATGAAATGTGAACAAAAACCATAGTTTTGATTTCTGGTGCTAAAATGTATGTTGTCAAAAATAAATTACTCAAACTTATCGAGTTGGATATCAAAATGAAGGGATTTAAAAGGAGATTCCAAAAATATAATAGTTATTATGTCGTAACTAGTTTCTAATTTTGAGTTAAGCTCGCCTTTTTACACCATTTTTATTATAATTTAGTTTATTAGCATTAGTTTGTGTGTAATAAAGAAGTAAATTAAAAATAAATAAATCGACTATTTGAAAATAAATACTCTTTTACTGTTCGATTCGCACGTGCTGATTCTAAAAGTGTGCGATTCGACACCTCTTGACAAAATGATGTGGCGTTTCGCCGTTTTAGTATTTTAACGAGATAAGAAATAGTACACGTGTGTACATAAGTATCATGATATTTATTTAATGTCGATGGAAACGGTTGGCATATAAGCATATTACTTTTGTTTTTTAAATTTGCTTAGTTTGGGCCTAGAGAGCGCTGTGTAGAATGTCGTAAAATATTTATTTTATTTTTAAACTACCTACCTGTACAATTTAACAAATTTAGGTAAGTACAGGTCTATTTGTAATATTAAATTAACAAGTTTTAAATAAATGCATATGGGTAGGTATTACGTGCAACATAATATAACAAGAAAGCTATTTTAAATTTTTTTATCCATCAGTCTTACCGTCTGTTTGAATGTGGTAATGTCTGGAACGGCTGGGTTGCTTTTGACTAGACTTTCGCGGGCAGTTAGGAAATATTAGATATAAAGCGTTTGCTAGCCAACTACTTAGATTTAAAAAAAAATAGTGTGCCGCGCAAAAAAAAAATCCACAGGCCGAAGTTGCGCACAACAATGTTATAAATAAACTGAACATAATGATAAAGAATAAGTAGGTAGTATATAAAAATTAAAAATTTTAAAGTAATGCTTTGACTGTAAGTGTTCAGTTACTTCTGAGAGCGACTGTACACCGTAGCAAATAGGCTACGCGAAAATCACAAAATAATCACACATTGTTCAAATAAATATTTAATGCTTATGTATCTACTATGTCTCATATGCATATATAGCTGTTGCCTTATACGATAGGTAATCCAGGTGAAGCAAGAACACTGGCCGAAAAACCCCATAACTCAATGTCATGTCTTGCCATGCTGAACCAACAGTCACGCGATTTATCAGTGCGCCATTATTATAAAGAATGTTATTAATTATTCAAGAAAAGTGTATTATTAACTATTACCAGGATTAATAAAACAATTCTTGTAAATTGATAGAAATGTTTCACGGAAAAATAATTTCACACGTAATTATGCACGATAGTTTAAATAAATAAATAATAAATATTCTACGACATTCCACACAGCGCTCCCTAGACCCAAAGTAAGCATAGTTTAACTAGCTTGTGTTATGGGTTCTAGAATGCTGATAAACATACTTATATACTTTTTTTTTGTAAATACATACTTATTATACATACAAACACCCAGACCAATGCAAATAGACATATTCATGCATACAAATATTTGCACTGAGCGGGAATCGAACCCGCGCCCACTGCGTAGCAGTTGCATGCACTACCGCTACGCCACAGAGGCCGTCATCTAGAGGGCCTTGCTTTGCCTGGGAATTCTCGAGCGCATTTTCTAGAGCTGGTACCAGCGTGATAGCCCTTCCTTAAATGGGCTTTGCAACACGAAAATATTTCTTCTATAGGTGTTCTTTAAAAGAAACATAATTTTGAACTTGAAAATTCGCTTGGTATCAAATGTGATACAAGCTTTAAATCTCGAAATGATACTTTTTTGACAAACATTTTTGGTTAATTTTCAATATTACCTACATCCGCCGTAGCTTAATCGCTCTTTACAAACAATCAAACAAAATACAATTCCGGATTCGTAGCGTCAAAACTCATTAAGGATTAATAGATACAATAATAATTATTACTAGCTGACGCCCGCGGCGGTAGCGCACGCGCGGAAGTCGGTTATCGTTTTTTGTTCGTATCTCCGGTTCTAATTAACCAATTGCAATCAAACATACGACAGATTTTGAATCTGACCAAGACCGTTCTAGTAAAAAAAAAATCAAAAACCCGTTTTGACTTTCAAAATAATTTTTTGACGTGACAACGTCTTATAAATTGGTTTGCCGGGTGACACTTCAAGAAACTGCGTTACGCTCCGCTCACGTTATGCGCTCACAATGAGAGCGAGTGAGAGGCACGCGTCCCTTCCACTCGGGCATGGTTAGCCCGCCTAAGAGCGAGAGAGACAGACATAAAAATTATTTTACCACTCAAAGTCGTTGTCACGTAAAACTTTCGCCCGTATACCGACTTTACAGGCAACCAATTTTTTATTTTATAGTTTTTAGTTATGAGTATCTTGCTAGCTAGGACTTTCTACTGTGTAAAAATTTCCAAGATTTTTACACAGTAGAAAGTCAACCCGAGGAGGTTGCCAAACGAAAAAAAAAAAAGAAACGTGCTGTGTCGTGTCGTAACATCTTCGGAGAATAAATGCATTGTAAAGTACTCGTAAGTACCATTTGCCGGAAACTTTGAGCTGCAATTTCGTATATAAGTTTCATAGTAAGCCTACAGATCAGTCGAAGCATATTATAAGCATCGTTTAGCAGTTTCTACAAGCCAACTAAATAATATGAAATCTTGCAAAATTGCAATATCGTGAGTTTTGAAACAAAATGAATTCACCGTAGCCTTGGCGTGCACTGAACATCGCAAAGACAAATTGTCACCTGGTTCTTTTATTTCTATTTAATTAAAACAGGCAGAGATAACTAATTTACCATAGACTAAATTAATTGTCAAACCTGTGAAGAATAGTTGCCCTCAATATTATCTTAATAAATGGACTTAAACGCATTGCGATTTGAGATTTGTACAGTTTTTCAAATGCACGATAGAAGCGCACCAACAATATTTTTGCATACGTATGAACTCGATTCAAAAGAAAATTCGTACTCGCTCTACTGAAATCATTGGCTCGTAATTCTGCTAAGTATCTTTTCTACTAAGTCACCGTCTTCTACTGCCGTTCTTTTCTTAGAAAGTATTACAAAATTCTCATTTAAATTACTATTACATAGTAAATATCCCGTCAACAATAACCGCGGTAGCCTAGTGGTTTGGGTAATGGACTGTTGAGACGAGGTCTCGGGTTCGATCCCAGGTTCACTATGGCACACACCAATGACTTTTCGATGCTTTTCGAAGTTATGTGTGTATTTATCGCAGGTTTATTAGTGCCTCGGAGAGCACGTTAAGCCGTCGGTCCCGGTTGCCATACAAACATCTATGGCAGTCGTTACGGGTAGTTGGAGCCCTCAAAAGTCCAACCAGTCTAACTTGGAACTTCGATATCGCCATTGGTTGTGGAGGTCAGATGGCAGTCGCTCCACGTAAAATATCTAAGTTCAGCCGCATCACAGTTAGACTGGAAAGCCGACCCCAACTGAGTTGGGAAAAGGTTCAGAGAATGATGATGAGTAAATATCCCGTCAACTATTAACTATTATAATAGTAAGTATTACAAGAGCTCGTTCGTCTATATGGTATTGCTGCATTAAAACTACATTATGTACGAGCGTGTCTATATTATTATATGCAGGTTAATGTCTAAAGGAAAATATATAGGTGTAATGTGAGATTGAGTTTCAGGCAATACAAATTTATTATTATTACGGTTTTAACGGTTATGTACTGTTAGCCATGACCATGACAAATTGTTTTCTTTTCGTTTAAGCAGGTTTATTAATATTTTAGTCATTTTGTTTCCATGTTCATTTCTAGCAAATACAGCGTGAAGATAACATATTATTAGAATCCCTTCACGTCAATAAGTTGATCGTAACATTGGTGATTTAATCATTTGTACACGTGCTATCCTAAACTAACTACGGACCTGCCCTGAAAAAGTAGTTTTACAATAGACTACCTCGAAAGTCCTAACATTTTATCCACAAGACAGTTTGATTTTTCGTAGAGGCAGATCCAGTGCTGATGCAGTTCTGACTGATTATATTATCACCACCTTAGACCATAGTAACAAATGAATATCTATTATTCTTAGACTTAACAAAAGCTTTCGACGCCGTCTCTCTCCCAGCTATGGTAGCTGGCGAAAGTGGATGTTAGAGGGACACAACTGAATCTTTTATTTGATTGCCTTAGAAATATATCCCAATGCGTTAATTTAATACAGTAACCTATGGCGTGCCACAAGGAAGTATCCTTGGTCCAACTTTTTATTTATTTATTTAACCATCATATAAACAGATAGGTATGTAAGGACAGAAGCAGATTGCTGGCTGTTGTCTCTGCCTCCGCCAGAGGGAAAAATGTGTGAGTATGTATGTGTGTATTTCTGGATTAATAAATATTATGATAATTACATAGTGTCTCCTCCTCGGTGTTAAAAAAGATTTATATATAAATGTGGAGGGTTTTTAAAGGTAGAGGTAGACCTAAAAACAGATTGATGAAATGCGTGAAAGAGGATATTGCAAGGAAGGGAGTAACTGAAGAGATGGCATCTGACAGGAATGTATGGAGGAGAAATACATGTTGCGCCGACCCCAAATAATTGGGACAAGAACAGGTGGATGATGATGACACAGTGTCTTTTCCTCGTAATTCTAATACAATTTGCTACTTAATCTTTATGATTTTATTTTCCTTTCTTTGCAGTTCGACCTGGCCTGCCAGAATTGGAAACGTTCCTTAGTGGGTACAGTCCACAACGCTGGTTTCTTCATAGCGATACCCCTCACCGGACTGATCTCGGACAAATATGGCCGCGCTCCAGCTGTCATATTCGCTGCAGTTTCGAATGGCGTCTTCGGCGTCATTCGGGCATTGTCGGTTAATTACGATATGTTCGTCGTGTTTGAATTTTTGGAACCTGCTCTTGGTGGCGGTGTCTACACAGCATGCTTTGTTCTTGGTAAGTTTTTTTACCATTATTCTATGAATCTATACTTTTCAAAACGCTATCTATCTTATTTCTTACGCGCGGTTACCATCTCGAACTGCACCTCATCGGAACTAACGTAAAAAAAAGACAAGTTAACTGGCTAAACTCTCAAGGGGAACATAAGACTCGTCAAAAAAGGAACTGGACACTACAGACTAAATAGACAACGGACAGTGATGAAAGAAAGAAAGAAAGAAACCATTTATTTTAGTACAACACAAAGACATTTCACAGAAATAGTTGTGCACTAGCACAGGCAAACAAATTAATCATGCGCATTGTTCATTGCGTTGCACCAAAAAAGGAGCCAGTTCAGCATGGTGTCAGGTACAAGTACCTGACGCTGGTTTTCAACTGGCTCCTATATGGTGATCAGGGTGAAGACCGACCCAATTTACCCAGAGTGTATGGACACAGAAGAGACCAGCTTCCGCCTGCTGGCCGAGTGTCCTATATACTCACTAATCAGGTAGGAACTTCTGGGATCGGACACACTGGTCACAGAGGATGTAAAGGTGGAACAGAACGTGAGATTCTGTAAGGAAACAAAGATGTTTGTAGGGACACCGTGAATGGCTGGAATAACCTACGCCCTCTGTAACAGGTTGAAATAATAATCCCACCAACAACAACTATTAGGAAGGGGGCCAAGTTCCTATAAGCTAAAGGTTCACCTAAAAAGGATTGAAATCCAATCCAATGCCAAGTTTAGATGAACTTTAAAATTGATCATACTCATCTAAATTTCTTCTAAATTTGAACTTAACAGATTTTCGTGCTGTACGTAGCATTTGATTAATTGTACAATTAAATAAACCTGCCAATTTCAAATTTGCAATTGCAATAGGCACTGAGCTACGGGGGGGTCAAAAGTGGGTCAAACGGTTCGTGTAAATAGTGTATGGCATGCTGGAACTTGTCCTAATTGCACTGAGTGGGAATCGAGCCCGCGCCCCCTATCATAGCAGTCGTATGTACCACTACGTCATAGAGACTGAGATCAAATATATTTACTTAATACTAATGAATAGTTACACAATAATATATCGACATCTATGGGTTCAAAGTATTAGCCAGTTTCCGTGAGAGCCGTCATTTTGCCTTGCGTTCACATTTTCAAGGAAAATCATTGGTAACTCCGAAGCTGGGCCTGATTCAGTAAAATCAAGTTTTTAAAACGTGTGATTTCAAAACTTACGAACACAGATTTATTAAAATCTAATTTAAAATTAATCAGACTATGAGTGATTCTAAAGGTTTGACAACACAAAGTTTTCGTTCCATTTTTCAAGCCCTGGAATTCTGTATTCCTTCCTCCTACAGTCGCGGGTCCTTTAAGCAGGGCGTGAAAATGCATTTGATAAGGTCGTCAAGTTGAGGGCTAACATTATGGCACTGTCAGTGTATGTAATGGGGACCCTCTTCCTGAGACTTTACATTTAGCTTGCCATCAGGCGAGGTGAAGTCATATTAACGTGAACGTTATATAAAAAAATTTGCTTCCCAATCGAATTGAATACACACGTTTTGAAAACGTGCGGTTACTGAATCGGGTGGCTGACTCGCTAGTGGTATTCCGCGTACAACGACCTTTGTGGCAATTGAGTAGCGAATGCTGGGATTTGAAGGAATGCAAACGTTTGTAATACATTTTCTATATTGCGTCATGACTGTCTTGTACAATCAGCGACAAAAGTACCTAGCTTAGCATATTTTATTTCACAGACCACGTTACCTCTATCTAAAATCTTTTTATTTTCTGTATATCTGTGTTATGCTATAACGTCTAAACCACTGAATCGATTTGAATACAATTTGGTAGAGAAATAGTCTACAGCTTAAGAAAGGGTATAGACTATATTTAGTCCCGATAACCGACATCCACGCCGGCAGACAAGCGAGCAACAGTCAGTATTATGCATATTTTAAAAAATTTGTGCATCCATCTATGTCTGTCTGTCTTTCTCTCTTTTTGAATAAGGTCGTCACTAGAAGGGCTAAGCCGATTTTAACCGAACTTTCACTGGCATGTAATTAATATTAAAATGCGTAACTTGTTGTTTGTTTTAGAAAAGTTATTAGGGTGCCACGTAAATAAATTAAAACCCTACAAATCTAAATTCACACGGTCGAAGTCGCAGGCGCAGTTAATTAACACATAAAATCTTATGCGAGTAAATAGGAAACCCTTTACAATATAAATTAACGTAACACAAATGGTCAATGGATTAATAAATATGAATATAAACATTACGCGCGTTGTTATGAAGTAGATACATTATTATTATACGGTACCTATAAATTTATCACATTTCCGTATTTACCTATACAAAGAGCAATTAATTTTATAAGACTAATGGCAGATACAATTCTAAGGACATATTAAAAAAAATTGTTGTATCAATGAACTCAGAGTTCAAGGATCAAATTTAACTAAATACCGCGAAGGCTAATGGAACTTTTGCCTCTTTTTTATACTACTTAGGTGGCAGACAAGTACACGGCCTACGCTGAGCTGAGTTGATCTATGAGGACCACCATTATAGCATTATTGGTGTTTGTAATGGTGATCCCTATTTCTGACCCTTAGCTAACCATCAGGCGTGGTGAAATCATATTGACGTTATCGGTATTTAAAAAAAACACACGGTTTCCTCTTAGGGTTCGGAGGATCAACAACGCTCCTTTATGACGTAGGCAAATCTAAGCTAAAGTTTATGTTAGGTATGGTAACACCTGGAGAGACTCCAGATGAGGTTCCAACCCACACTCACTTAATTTAAGTCCACTACATTCTCCTCTAAGCTTAGAAGCAACGGTGTACCTCTATGATTTCATAATGACACGCTAAATGTCAAACGTCACTTTGACATTGACGTTTATTCCATAGATTTAAACTTGTTTACAAAAACAATTAACGAAACTCGTTGACGTTCTTATTTCGAAACAAAACTCAAATAAAAATACAAATACCAATGTTAACTACTTGACCTATTATGTATCTGTGTAAATCTATTAAAGCATCGGTATTCTAGTGGTACGATCGAGCGGTCCTAGGTTTGAATCCTGGCCATTTCACTTAGGACGTGAATCCACTCCTAACACAAGTAAATTAACTTAGATGGAGGGATTAGTGTGAATACTAGTAAGTACTTTAAAAAACAGGATTGAAATAAAACTTTTTAGTAGAGATGATGCTTGAAGTGTATCACCAGCTTGGGACCCAGTCATAAACCTAATTAAAACTAATGACGGAACCACTCTTCGCTATTCGTTATTCGCCCTTATTCACGTGTATAAATCGAAGTGGTTTGGGCTCATTCGTGTATATTTGCTTTATTCGTACGAATATTCACCTTAGTCACCCTTCTATTACGAATTGTCGAGGGTTTAGTCATCTATAAGAATTCCTAGAATACAATATAAGAATTGCGAACAGCGAAATGTGGTTCCGCCATAAGGAAAAGCATAATACAACAACACTTTATGACACTTTAAGCTGATTCTGCGTAAATAGTAACGCCAACAAATCATTTATCAGCATACCTAGTTCGCATACTTAGAGACAATTTAATAAGACAACTAATATCTATAGTCTCCCCTTTAAATTTAATAGAACCGGCAACTGGAACCGCAGTCCGAGTCAATTGCGGTCCCAGTCGCTGGAATCCTCCCTTGACCATGGCTGCTTAATAGCACCCGAAATTTCGAGCTCATTGTAAATAATAATAACACAAAATAACCAAATGAATCTCGATAGTAGGTATCCGTTAAAAGTTGCGGATGACAGTCGCTTCACAGAAAATACTGAAGTTCGTTCGCTTTAATCTAACGAAGAAGTGCAAAAAATTGTTTTATATCAATGTGTAAACTTCCGACAATATTAAACAACAGGATGTTATCAATCAATCATTGCTGTATAACCTCCACTACAACATATGCCAAAGCTCCCAGCGTCTTCCGCATTCAATCCATCCCAGCCATCTTCTTATGCCACCTGAGCCTCGATTCTGCTAAAGACAAACCACTGTCATGCCACTCACACTCTAAAAAATTCTATTTAATTATAGAGTTTACCGTTCTACAGTTATAGTCTAAAATCAAGTGAAAATAATTCATGGAACTTTTTCATTCGCTCTACGAAATACCATTTAATTTTAGACTTTAACTAGATAATACTAAAGTCCTAAATTAAATGGTATATTTTTGAAATGTCAGTGGCATGACAGTGGCTGGTTTTGGCAGAATCGAGGCCCTGGATTTGGAATTTACCAATTCACGATTTCTAGGGTTTAAATATGGCCAAACCATTGTTACTTGAGCTATCTTAGTGTGCGAACTATGTTATCTAGAACTTTAGCACTTTGTCGGATGACCTCGTTACAAATTTTCCCCTTCAAATAAACTCGAAGCATAGCGAACTCCTTATCCCGCGCGCGACTTTTAGTTTATAAACTTAAATTATAGTCTTTGTTTAAGCATCGTATATCTATAAATTATACAGTAAAAGTATTATTTAAGTGACTTAGAAGGAAATTAACCGTCCTTTGTACCTTAGCAAATAGCACAACTTAATTTTAAAAGTCAAGCAGACCAGTATTTGCATCGGTAATGTTGCTAAATTAATGTCACACCAACTACCTAAATTAGTTAGAAATTGTCCTAAACAAACTGAGTAGGACTGGGTTAAGGACCGACCTCAACAAACACTCGCTTGAGGCCTAAGTAACAACTCTAAAATAATATTTACCGATTCAAATTAAAACGACCTTAAACCTGCTGTTCAAAAATGTTGTTCAGTACAAAAAATCCAATCCCATTTATCATATTAGGTATATGGACATACACCAAGGACATAATTATATCATTCTTCTCTATTTATTATTAAGGCTTTCACTAATTTCACTGATTGCAAGGCTATATAATATACCTAACCAAACTGACTCCTGGAGTCGTGGCCAATGACGCATAGGTATATGTGTCAAAAAATTACAGCCATGCCAAAGACGTATATATGCGTCATTTGAACAATCTTTGTGGTTTGACAATTAGTAGATTGTTCAAATGATGCATATAATGCGTTTTGACATGGCTGTCATTTTTGGACGCATATATCTCAAAATCGCAGGTTTATAAGTGCCCGGTTAATGGCAATAGGCTCGCCACCCTATTACATTGGAACCTAAACATAAACTAGCGAAATGTGGGTGCTGGCACCTCTGCCTACCCCTTCGGGGATATAGGCGTGAGTTTATGTTATGTTATGTTATGTTGTATCTCAAAATCCATTGAGAGAGTTGTGGGTTCCTGTATTCTGCTTGGACTACGTGGACACTTGGACACTGGACAGTGGACACCTCTCATGTTAAAGCGTTTAGTTTAAAGGAGATGGTAAATGCTTAACGTTAACCGGGCAATCTGCTTTCATGCAGCCATAAACGAATATGTCAAGGTCACTCGTCTTTGGGTCAGTCTCCCAGTTCCGAAACAAAGTTTTATTGAACTCAATTATATCGGTAGTGTTACTCGTGACGAAGATAATCGCAACTCGAACGTTTTAATATAAATATTTGAGTTTCATTTAGAAGTTTATACATAGTGGATATTTTCTTTGGTTCTCAGATAGATGATGCAATGGTATAATCTGGTCGAGACACATTCATATAATTTCGGGATTTCATAAAGCAGATAATATATATGTATTAGTGTATGGGTCCCACCAAGACCTTCGGGACCAAGTAAATACACTCGCTAACAGGACAAGATCTGGTGCATTCTTTTCTCTCGAGATCGACGGTAAAAAAGTCTGTAAAAAAAGTAAATAATTTAATGTAGTGTATTAAGAAACTAAAATAGGATTCAAAAATGGCCGCCAATCTTATAGATGGAAGTCTAAAAAACGACAACTTAAATAGCTAGAACGATGATATATTCGATGTAATATTTTCCTTGTATTTTTTCCCGTACCATTTCAACATTTTACCAATTCGTTCTTATTTACCGCTTCATTAAGTATAAGTACGATTACAGCTATTTCTGTATAACATTTTATCTGCGCAAGTATTTTCAGCGGTATTTTTTGCCCTCCCATTTACATTTCTGTAAATTAAATCACTTTTTGCTGTTTACAAAAAAATCACATTCACCTCACTCCTAAGTTTTTTATCAGTTTTTTACTATTCGATTACAGAATCATTGTGAACTTTCCCAGGTTCCAAGGTTTAAAATAAATCCAGTTTGTTTATTTTTACTGGACACCAGGCATCTCGTAAGCTCGTAACTATAAAACCGCAACCAGTTTCTGTATCTTGCCGAACCAGTTGCATAGCTGAGCTGCAATAAAGTGCAAAACGACGTACAAGTGTATCATTTACTAGTTGGGTCAACAAGCAATGAACCATCAAGGGCCTGTGATTAGTAGATAACCTGCTAGTCTGGTATATCTGCTTTAAGTCGACCGGTGAATCTCCGTTTGTTAACCTCGGTAAAACCAAATATGAGGATAAAGTTTATGATTAGTTTCAGGATATTTAGCAACTTGGCTTGATTTAGGCTGCCTGCCAAAGTCCCGAGGTCCCGATGTATAATAATAATAATAATAATTTTTACTATTTTTAAATACTATTTTTCACAATAACCAGGACTTTATACTTATTTTACCCACTTTGATTTAAAAAATTACAACCTGACGTAACTGTCATAATAGAAAAATGGATAATATAAACAACTACAATGATCACAAGATCGAAGACAAACACAACAGCGGTTAACACAGAAAAATGCGCACGCCCTCCACCACCACCCGCTTCGTCGTCGTCGTCGTCGAGTTCGTCGGGGGATGAGTATGGTACTCCCCCCGACACCACCGCTTCGAGCGACGAGGTCGGGCCACCGTCGCCTTCGCCGCCGCCACCACCTGTGCGACGTGGGCGACCACCGCTGCCGGCACGCTTGGGGCCTGCGGGGCATCCTACTCCGCGACCGGCCCCCGCTACCGGTGGTATAGTGCGCCGCATGCGATGGACTCAAACTATGAACGAGAACTGCATGCGGGCCTATTATGGGGCCACAGAGGGAGGAAGCAGCCTGACTGCGTACCGTGATCGGATGCTGTCTCTGTTTCGGACCCTTGAACCAGCTGTCGCCGTATCGGCTCAACGATTGTCGGATCAGGTGCGGGCTATCCAACGGTGCAAGCTGTTGGACGAGTCTGCGCTTGATAGGCTACGCCTGGAGATGCTGCCTGTTCGCGCGACTTCCTCATCGACGCGGGACATCTCTGCCGTGGTGCCGGTTCCGGGCCCGATCGCGGACCCGGTGTCGGTGGTGCCGCGGAGAGGTTCAGTAGTTGATGGAGAAGAATGTGCGAATAATAGCGTAAGTACCCAGACGAATGAGCAACTGAGGAGGGCTTTGGAAGATGCGATTTCGCGATATCGGTCCACACCTAGTTCTAGGCCGCGACTGCCGCGTTTGCCCACGAATATGTAGACGAAACCTAGTGCTAATGGGAGCCCTAAATGCTTTGCTAGCTCCGTATCTGCGGAATAGCGAAGATTTAGTTGATACACATTCGATCATGTACTGCGGGGCCATCGCCGCGTGTCGCGTGGCTCGTGTCAAGTTTCCGGACACTGACCGAGCACCGCGACCCGCCGGTGGTGTTCCCACGTGGCAGGTACGGATCGAAAGGCGTATCACTACTTTTAGGACTCTCATAGCGAAGCTGGTCTGTTTTAGTCGGGGTAACCATCGACCCCGAGTCATGCGTTTCGTGACCCAGGCTTTTGCTGGGACCGGTATCAGGCCCCAGGACTATATGGCTTGTGTTACGGAACGCATTGACTTTCTGAAGCAGAAAGTCTATGCGTGGGCAAACCGTATTCGCCGCTATAGGGAGCGTGTGGATAGGTACCAGCAGAATCGCCTTTTCCAAAGCGACCAAAGGAAGGTGTACCGTAACTGGGAGGAAACCGGTCAACGTGTGACCGACGGGCGGCTACCCGATGCAAACGTCATGAATGACTTCTGGCGTGGCATCTGGTCGGTGCCCGTCGAGCACATGGAGGGTGATTGGATGCGTATCGTTGAACGTGCGTGTGAGCCCATCGTGTCCATGGGGTCTATCACTATAGACCCCGAAGACGTAAATTGTGCGATCCGTTCGGCCCAGAATTGGAAAAGTCCTGGACCGGATGGATTGCACAATTTTTGGATTAAATGGATTCGATGCTCATATCCATGTTTGGCAATACAATTCCAAGAAGCTCTCGAAGCCGGTTCACTTCCCAGTTTCATGACAACTGGTGTCACCGTCCTGCTCCATAAGTCCGGTAGTACCACGGAAGCGAAAAATTACAGACCCATCACGTGCTTGCCTACGCTGTACAAGCTCCTTACATCTATTCTGAGAACAAAAATCAACTCGCATATCATTGCGAACAACATTTTGGCCCCCTCTCAGAATGGATGTAGGGTTGGGTCCCGTGGTACTAAGGAGCTCCTCCTCATTGACAGGGCCATTTGCCAACAAGTCCGGAGGAACAAAGGGGCTCTCTCGACTGCCTGGATTGACTACAAGAAGGCCTATGACTCGGTGCCTCATTCATGGCTGAAGAGGATCTTGGAGCTGTATAAACTTGATGCAACTCTAAGATCCTTTTTAAGCACGTGCATGGGGCAGTGGACCACAGTCCTTCGTCAACCAGGTAGTGGAGACAGCCTTTTTGAGCCTCAGGACTTTATAAGGATTGAGCGAGGTATATTTCAGGGTGACAGTCTGAGTCCCTTGTGGTTTTGCTTAGCATTGAATCCTCTCAGCACTTTGTTGGAGGATTCGAGGCTAGGCTATCGGCTTCGGAGAGGGGGTGATATCATTTCTCATCTACTGTACATGGATGACCTCAAGCTGTTCGCAACGCAACGCCTGCACTTGACGGAGTTGTTAAAAATCACTGAGAATTTTAGCAACTCTATTAAGATGGAGTTCGGTGTGGATAAGTGTGCGGTCATGCATGTACAGCGAGGGAAAGTTGTAAGTTCTACGGATTTACAGCTTTCCGAGACAATGACTTTCAGATCTCTGTCAGAGGCCGAAACCTACAAATATCTTGGTATGTCAGAGTCGTTGGGTATATCTGTAGGAGACGTCAAGCAGTCGGTGAAGGAGCGCTTCTTCTGTCGCTGACAAAAGTATTCAATAGTCTTTTGTCAGGTGGCAACAAGGCGCGTGCCTTCAACGGCTGGGTGATGCCCTTATTGATATACTCCTTTGGCATACTAAGGTGGACTCAGACCGAGCTGGACGCCCTAGATAGAAGGGTCCGTCAACTGCTAACGTCGCATCGTATGTTGCACCCACGCTCGTCTGTTATGAGACTGTACATTCCGCGGAAGTGGGGGGGTCGTGGCTTTTTGAACGCTAAGAACCTCCATAACCGCGAAGTGTGCAGTCTCAGGGAGTACTTCCTAAGCAACGAGTGTGGGATGCATCGCGATGTGGTGGCAGTTGATAAGGGCCTCACGCCGCTCTCCTTGGCAAACGAGAACTGGCGTAAACCGGTGGTACTTAGCACTGATGACCGCAAGGATGTATGGAAAGGCAAGGAGCTGCACGGGCGGTACTATCGGGCCCTGACGGGGCCTGATGTGGACCTGCATGCGTCGGTGAACTGGCTACGTTTCGGTGACCTATTTGGGGAAACCGAAGGGTTTGTTTGTGCAATTGCTGACGAAGTTATCAAGACGAACAACTACCGGAAATATATCATGAAGGACGGTACGGTCGACATCTGTCGGGCATGCCGCCGTCCCGGAGAATCTCTCCGACATATTATTTCCGGTTGTTCTCATCTTGCTAACGGAGAGTACTTGCACAGACACAACCTAGTAGCCAGGATCATCCATCAGCAACTTGCCCTTCAATACGGCCTTGTCGAGTCTGAGGTGCCGTACTACAAGTACGCACCGGGGCCGGTTCTCGAAAATGGTCGTGCTTTGCTCTATTGGGATCGGTCTATCATCACGGACAGGACTATTGTAGCCAATAAGCCTGATATCGTGTTGGTAGACCGATCCCAACGCCGGGCAGTGCTCGTTGACATCACCATCCCGCATGACGAGAATCTCGTGAAAGCCGAGAAAGACAAACTCAGCAAGTACCTTGACTTGGCCCACGAGATCACCGCCATGTGGAATGTTGACTCAACGAGTATTGTCCCGATAGTCGTTTCGGCGAACGGCCTTATAGCGAAGAGCCTCGACCAACATCTCGAGAGGCTCTCGCTGCATGGCTGGATCAAGGGTCAGATTCAGAAGGCAGTACTCCTTGACACGGCACGTATTGTCAGGAGGTTCCTCACTCTGCAGCCCTAACCACCGGTAGCTTGGGCCATGCCCCGCTGCTGGCGGTGCTCTAGGTTTAGGTTTTTTTATAATATTTTTGTAATTTGTTTTTTATAGATATATTGTAAAAAAACTTAGACTTAAGAACTAAAATAAATAACTGAATAATAATAATAAATCTCTTTATTGTACACCAAGGATATAAGAAAAAAAGAAACACAAGTTAGAGGTACAGTTAGTGGTACGTACAATTGGCGGCCTTATCACTCCATGGCGATTTAAAGGCTCCCGTAACCGTAATAGATTTAATTCCGATATAGACACTTCACTATTAAATCCAATAGTACCCGTTGGTCTCTGGGTCAGCTGAGGTGCGAGGGAAATGCCTTATGGTCACCTTATTCTAGGGTAACTAACTACCCGAGACTGCGACAAGTTTTAAGTCGGTTCACTGGCTTGTGGAGGATATCCAAGGGAATTTCTGCACAATAAGAAAGGAAGTACCAGTTAAGGGTTTCTACACGTATAATAAAACGATTTTCAAAGGCATCTTCTCATATCACTTCGAAATATCAGGAAGTAATGTTGATGATGCTTGGTTGAGAAAAGTAAATTAACAAGATTAAACTAGATTGCACCAAGATTGCACCTTAGTCATAATTAAGTATTCAACAATAACTCACAACAAATTTGTAGAGTTACGCTCATGTATAGTATTCTGGTACATTTATTGATAAACCTTTAAAGCTCTAGAGATTACAGTAGCTTTTTGATAAAAAGTATTTTAGTCAAATCAGCAAAAATGTAATCAAATCAATTTTATAGCGGTTTGTTTTCCTATGTAAAAAATGTTATACAAAATTCAATTTTAACACCGTCACAAAAAAATTTTTTTGGTGTTGTCGAAATGAAATTTTGAGTTTTGTATATTTTCATGGTAAAACAAAAAGTGACTACAATAAATATAGTGTCTAAATGTCACCCTTCGCTGGCGGTCCGTTGAGGTTGAACGTCTCATAAAGCTATTGTAACTAATTATACTTTTTGTCACATCTTCCGGCATTTGTTTTAGGCATTTTCTTATATTGTGTCCGTGGGATTCCCGGTAGTGACGAGACTGTTTCGTAACCTATATCGAATTGTAGGAAATACAGTCCATAAACTCTATTCTCATATTCTTTTCTTGGTGTTCAATGAGGTTTAACTAATTATGGTTTATCGAAATATTTACGTTGTGATTATCTATTAAATTATTTGAAATTGATTGATTCATCAACGGAATGGCTAAACCGCTTGGGGTACAGGCTTAAAACTTTAGAAACTAATGTCTTATATGTTGTAAGGAAAACAAAAGGGACTTTTAAAAATTTCACTCCTAAAGTGGTAAAATAGAAGATAAAGATGTGGCACGCGACTCCTTTCTTAGATTTTCGATTGCACTTTTCTATATATTTCTTTTGTAAGATAGATGAGTTATGCTTAATAAAAAAAAGGGAAAATCATAAGTCGGTAATTAAATTTTTTAAATAAAACATTTTTGACATGTCCGTATGTACGTAGAGACCGTCGAAATATTGTGTATTAACTTTGAGGAAAACCATGAAATATAAAATTATTCATTTAATAAGAAGAAGCACTTAATCCTCAAGGGCTTGGCAAGTTTGTTCAACAATTAACAATTATTATCTTTGACGTTAGTTCAATAATGAAGAACTACTCACATAACCAAATCGTATTTACCACCACACGTGTTTGTAAAACAGTTGACTTCCTCATATGAATAAGTTTATTCAATCAAGAAAATGGAGTTCATTACGAACACCCAATTAGAGTAATATTAACCATTATTTTTTAACAATCATTCGTTAATCATAACAGTCCACTGCAGAACACGTAAGACCTCTCGGCCTTCTGCAACGGGGCTAATCCAGTTACTCTTTATAAGGTACCATGACGCTCTTATAGCCAATCAATTGTGATGCAGTCAACTGGAAGAGAAATGGAGCTCATCTCTCTCCGAGTTGAAATGCAGCAATTGAATTGTTACAAAAACATCGTGATAAGGTCCCAGGTTGTCAGTCCATCTGGCTAGGGAATGGCCTCCAAGATAAGGGGAGTATGAGGCTTCACCAAGACTTTAATAGCCTGGACTAACCTCATCTACAAATCGGTACATATCGTCAGATTGATGGATGAGGCTTTGGCCAAGGTTTATTTCTGTTGGTTGGGGGTCAAACGGCAGTCGCTTTTGTAAAGTAAAAGAAACCAAATCATGGAGTATTAGGATAGCAGACTCGGTATAAGTGTAAGTTTTGAATGCAACTGGGATTGGTACTTGCATAAAGTAAAAGATTGATACCAAATAACCCCAAGAACTTATTGAGATGAGATGCGAGATGAGATTATAGAGAGAGAAAGAAGAGAGAAGATTAATATACCCAATTTTCTTTTCTTTTCAGCGCTAGAACTTGTCGGTCCAAAAGGCAGAGTCTTCGTCAGTTTACTATTCAACACTATGTTTATCCTCGGCGGAGTGACAGTGACTCTCCTCTTCATGTGGCTGCAGAACTGGCGATATCTCCTCTTCATCATCTACACACCTTCTGTCTTCGTCTTCATTTATATCTGGATGCTTCCTGAGAGTTTCCGATGGCTCTTCAGCAAAGGACGATACGACGAAGGCGTCGAAGTTCTTAAAAGATCTGAGAATATGAACAACGTATCTGTTCCGAAAAACCATTACGAACAAGTAGAGATACAAGCTACAAAACAAAGAGACGAAAGGAAGTGTGAAAATTTAGAAAAGAACCAGTCTACCTTTAATCAGCTTCTAACTTCCAGTATGATATGGAAAAGACTATTCATATGTTCTTTCCTCTGGATATCGTCTACTCTAGTCTACTATGGTCTTTCTATAAATGCTATTGAGTTGTCAGGCAATAGCTATCTGAACTATATAGTGATTTTAGTTATAGAAGCGCCTGCTAATGTGTGCAAATTGATGTGCCTGGACAAATTTGGCAGAAAGAGGGTCATAGCAACAGCTTATTTTCTGACTGGTTTGATTTTGATTAACTACGGATTTGTTCCAGGTAAGATTATAGTTCTCAATGTAATAGATTAAAATAATAATTGACTTTCAAATAAAAAAATATAAGAAAGATCGGTTTATCCATGTGGTTGCTACGGTACCACAGACACGTCAAACTTATGACACTTATTTTAAGGTGGTAGGACACGACGGTATCTCCCATCCAAAATGAGCAATCTGACTGAGGTAGTACCTCCGCCCTACAGAAGACCGCGGCCATAATAACCATCGTGTTGTGTTCCCGGCGGTAAGTAGAGTAGCTAGAGCTCACTGTACCCCTCCTCCCCCCACGCCTTCCTAGCCCTCCTCCCTTCCCTTCAGTTCGTGTGTTCCCTTAGTGTTGCACACGTCCATAGACCACGGTGACCGCTTCCCATCAGGTGGGCCGTATGCTTGTCTGTCACCTACGTTGTATAAAAAAACCCCTTCTTTTTTACGTTGAGGGTTAAAAATCCATGCCATGTAGTCCATATTATACCAATGCTTAGGTCAAACAATGTATGAAAATTTCTTTTTTTAATACAATTGTATGTCTCTTTTACAGCCGGCAACTGGTCAATACTACTGTACCTTGGAGGCAAGTTCTTCATAACGTTGGCATACAATTCTCTGTACGTTTTCGCTGCAGAAGTGTTCCCGACAAACTACAGGACGTCACTGCTGGCTATGACTTCCACGATAGGCCGGATAGGATCCACGGTCGCACCTCAGACTCCATTATTGGTAAGATTTGCATTAATTGGTAGGTAGTTAATAAAATAGAAGGAATAAAATCGGAGGACACGAAGGTATCTCCCGTCCGAAATGAGCTGTCCGACTGGAGTAGTGCCTCCGCCCTACAGAAGACCGCGGCCGTAATAAGCATCGTGTTGTGTCCCAGCGGTTAGTAGGGTAGCCAGAGCTAACTGTACCCCTGTAACTGTTGGGGGCTCAGCGTCCAAAATATCTCTCGGGCCCGCCGACACCCTGGTAATTGACACCTGAGACGCCGTGCGGTTTTAGTCGGTTCGATAACAACATAACCATCTACGATAGCCGACGGGGGTGGTATCCGTGGGGATTTCCGCATTGTAAAAAAGGGCCCGCTCATCTATGTACAGTCAGCGGTAAAAGTATATGATGATTGCACAGATTTCTAACTTAAAAATTTAATGAAAATTGTTCATTATATTATAGTCAAAGTAAGGTAGTTCCATAGAGCCAACTAAGTACCTAATTAAACTTCATTTTCATTAAGAACCATAAGGCGATAAGCAGATGGCGGGGTGGGGTAGTAAAAATGACCGCGACGCACTCACAAAATTGTACGATACAAAACTACTGTTCAAAATTTGAAAATGATCATAGACCTTTGACGCTGCCTTATAAAGCTAATTTAATCTATGAAGTTCCATAACCTTTTTTATTTTTTGACTAAAACCGCACGCCGTCTAGGGTCTTCTGACGCCAGGGAGTAAGGTGGCCCATAAAGCATTTCCCTCACACCCTGGCTGGACCCGGGCCAGCTCCAGATTTGAGATGGCCCCCTCGGGTTTGGGAACCACGGTGTTCCCATCATAGTTCCATAACCTTGACGAGATTATTTCTATTTCTTTCCAGACGAGGTACTACCAGTATTTGCCAACCATGATATTTGGTTGTATGGCAGCATTATCAGGGTTCCTAGTCCTCCTACTACCAGAGACTAATAATATGAAACTACCAGACTCCTTGAAAGAAGCGCAAGACCAAGACCACAGATACGACGAAAAGAGTGAAGAAAAACCGATAGACAATAAAACTAGATTATAATAAAAAAATTATACACCGTGGTTTTATAGTCGTCTTGGAATCGAATATTTTAAACACACGGGAAGCACCAGCTGTCAAATAAAAAAAGAATCATCAAAATCGGTTCACCTAGTCGAAAGTTCTGAGGTAACAAACTAAAAAAAAATACAGTCGAATTGAGAACTGCCCCCCTTTTATGAAGTCGGTTAAAAATATAAATGTTTTTGTACTTTTATGAAGTAGGTTAGAATTAGAAATTTACGTTAAAATATAGGTGTACTGGGGCCTTTTTTGATTTTTTTGATAACTTTTACAGCTGACTGTACCTACTATTTATTCGAAGTACCTACTTGTTTCGGCGCCAAAAATTATAAAATCACGGTGTATTTTAAGCCAAAGAATGACAGTTGGAACAAAGAAGTTGTTAAAATCTACATTAGATAATAATTAGGTAATGTAGTACGGTTAGTAACCAATTTTAAAACGACAGCACTTAAATTGGACCACTTCTGAGGAATACAAAAGTGGTCCAATTTAAGCACAGTTTTTAATAGGTACATGATATTGGTTATTTTCCTCTATAGTATTTTTATGTAGGTATGAATATTGAATACTTGAAAACAGTATGTGGGATAATAAATAGCAGTTTTAGTTTTTTGTTGTTTGTATTTTAAGCATTTCTATATTTATTTATGTATGTATTAGTAGCCAACGATATTTATTATTATTTATTTAGAACTTTATTATTATTTATTTATTTGTTTTTTAATTAAATTATTTAAATTGATATTAAAAAGGCCTTGCATGAAAGGTTTAATGACAGTAGAGGAAGCATGTGAAGTAGGTATGTAAGGCAGTTGGCGGGCCGTTGTCACTCTGCTTACCCCGGAAGGAAAAAGGTGTGATTATAGGTACCTATTATTATATGTACCTATGTATGGAAATTTATATTATTAACTCAACAGCTTTATACATTTCACTGACTGTGAAAAAAAAAATCATGTGAGTATGTTTATCCGCAATTTAGAACCCATAAGACAAGCTAGTTAAACTATGCTTAGTTTGGGTCTAGAGAGCGCCTGTGTAAAATGTCGTAAAATATCAGACTTAAGATTTGCTATAATTCTCAGTTTAATTGCAATCGGTTAAGTGGAACCGGAGATATGACCAAAAAACGATAACCACGAGCGGAGCCACGAGCATCAGTTAGTTTTTGGAATCATATTAATAAATCTAAAACAACGTAGGTATATAAAAAAAATTAAAAAAACGTCGCAATCTATAGGTACTTTTTGGTGGCAAAAAAAAACAAATAAAACCGGCCAGCGATAAAACCCGAACGGTTCACGTCCGAGTTTTAATTTGAAAAACGGATTAAAAACTGACGTATTACCAGTGTTTCGCGAACTGGCACCAACATTAAACCAACATTGGACCAATGTTTTTTAAGTCTCAAATAGGTACTAATAGTACAGTTAAATAGGGATTTAGGCTTAAATTATTTATATCAAGCTATTATTGATTTTTTTTTTTTTATTCATGATAGGCTTACGTTTGACCTCAATCTCACCTGATGGTAAGTGACGATGTGGTCTACGATGAATCACAAAATCATGATATATTCAGCAGGCCTTACTAGGTACTTATGTTTGAACTATGCACAGGCGTGAACACGTCTGCCCAAAATTAAAATGCAGTAAGTGACATTTTTCTAAAACTAAATCGGCTTACAATCGGCACGTCTGTTGATGATACCCGCGCTCTATGTATGTATACGTAATACTCTAAAGGATTTAGGTAACATCGGAATAAAAGATGATAAGCTGTAAAACACTGTATACGCGTTTGCTTTTAATATTGTGTATTGGGCGATATCGAAATTCAACAAGAAAAAAATTTTTCCATTCGAACCAGAAGTTCTTGGGATTAACTCGTTCATACAAACGCTGATGGTGATGAATTTATCGTAAAGGTGATTAAATCGGCGTCGGATATAGATTAGTAGAACTGTATAGTACTTAAAGCTAGCAACAGATTGCTTCTATAGCTCCCAGGAGTGTAATAAGTGGCGAAGGAACAAGGATTTATGACGTAACTACCAATCTACCTACATAGGTATTGTATTATTGTTGACTAGCAGTGCTGTTTTAGATATTTAAGGTTTTAATTTTTTACTTTAAACCTTAATTATTTTTCCAAAATTAAAGTAGCCCAAGTTACTCCTTGTTACTTCAACTATCTGTCAGTAAAAGTCGTGTCAAAATCGGTCCAACCATTTTAGAGATTAGCCGGAACAAACAATTAGACATACATAAAAAACAATATTTTTAACATATAGATACTTGTGTACCTACCGTGTGTACATGCAAATGCATTTAGTAGGTATTAAGCGGTTTATTTTAATATTACAAACAGAAAAGACACTCCATTTTAATATTAGAGTGTTAAAGGTTTAAAGAAACATAAAAATCAAAAAACATTAAAAACATTCTCAATTGAAATTCTTTAATCTGAATTTAGAATTTCAATTTAAAAAGATTTACCATAATTGGCACCAACATTTGCACCAACAATTATATTTTTTTTCAACGTTCCATTCCACGGTCCTTTGCATCTAACGGGCGCTTTCACAATTGTAATTATGCGTTTACTACGTGATCCCATTTCGCTGGACGTGCTCGCGTAAACTTAGACTTATAAATAAAACGGCCTATTCATTTTTCTGATACAACTTTGTTGATAAGCGGCAGATAACGTACCTTCATATTTGTAATATACGGCCGAGCCGTGTTAGCGTATGTGCGAGGAATTTTGAAATAATTTTCTGCGTTACTGATTACGCAGAAATTAATATTCATTCTAATAATGTAATATTTAGACTTGTGTTTCGTATGTCATGTAAAGACATGATGATGTTTTTTTTATAGGACACGTCAAAATGACTTAACCTCGCCTGATGGTAAGCTAAAGGCAAAGTCTCAGGACTGGGGTCACCACCACATACACCGGTAGTGCTACAGTGGCGGCCCTCAGCTTGACGGTCTCATCAAATGCTTTTTCACGCCCCGCTTAAAGGCCTCGGGACTATAGGAGGAAGGAAACACATGCGCTGGTAAAGAATTCCAAGTCTTTATGGTGCGGCAAATAAAAGAGGCACCGAACCGCTTTGGTTCTTTATGTATTCAATAATAATTGAAATTATAGCTTTATCTCATAGATTTAGAATAGACTAATAGACAAGTCAAGTTCATTCAATCCGTCCATATTCTACTATAGAATTGACTGTGTAAGTCAAGTCTGTGACAATATCATATTCTACGATACGCAACCCAGCGCCATTTAGATGATACTGGTTCTAGAATGTGGATAAACATACTTAGATAAATAGCCAGGTACATAAATATATTAAAAAAGATGTTTCTTTTTTAATGTAAAAACGGTTAGTTAAACTATATATAATAGTTAAACTTATGTAATTAGACATATTCATGCTTAAAAATAGTAGCACAGAGCAGGAATAGAACCGACGACCTACGATTTAGCAGTCGAACGCTCTACCAATACGTAATAGAGGCCAATCGCGTTATGTGCACATCAATATCATCAATATTAATGACCGGATCGCGATATAATAATTGACGGTCTGCAGTCTCTTGTTACGAAGGCTAGGCTACTATTCGAATGTAATTTCGTGCTCACCCAACAGGCTCTCCTGCCTACGGCCTTTTAAATAAAGTCATCACTCCACTGGTCGAATAACTGCCTATTTAAATCTAAATAGGCAAGCAAGGTTGAGTAAAAACAGTAACACTCGGTCAAAGAGCAAGCGTTATTCGGATAAAAACAATTTGTAAGTTTTTGTTACGAAACCCTTGGGCCCTTTCGGATGAATACATGAATACGTTAACTCGTAAATGCCCTTTATGATAGCCATGCTTTTTCACAAAGTGTGTTGGGTTAAACTCGGTAATGTACGAGAAATTGTATAAGAGAATTAGCCGACAACTTTGTGGTATTTACCTACTTCAGAATATTATGTCATTTCGTCTGCGGTGGGAACATTTAAATGATGTTTATACGAGTAAGTATTAAAGAAAATCTTACGAGTTAGAAATTAGTTTTTTTTTTAAGTGAGGAATGCGTGCTTATGCATGATGCCTCCGAGTTTGGGGAAAACCCGTAGACCTATGTGGGACTCTCCCTAAAGGGCATACCCACTAAACCTCTCTATGTCCACCTGGTCGCTTTAGTCAGATCGCAGGATAGGCAATAGTATATGCTCACTGCAATCTGACCGGCGTTTTTTGCCCGGCGGCGGGCCCGACTTCCAGGGAGCCCGACTTCCAGGGAAAAAGTTCACAGAAACCAAGATTGGAACCGACAACCACAAAATCACAAGTCTGCAACCATATGCGTTACGCCACAGAGAAGTTGACAACAGGAGGGCCAATTTTCAGGATTGTAGTTTCTTTTAGATTCGTTGCCGCCTATGTTGTGTTAAGCCATATTTTAGTTTTGTTTTTTTGTAGGTTCGCGTTTGTGAGCGAGGTATAAGGTGGCCCAGTAAGACAAAGTAGTTATTTACGTATCAAAAAGAATAATAAGACAATAAGTAGTAATAACCATCGTGTTGTGTTCCCGCCGGAGAGTAAGGTGGCCAGAGCTCTCCTCCCCACCCCTCATCCAACCCCGCCCAAACTTTAATCTCCTCCCCCCTCCAGGGTCGGTAGCGTGAGTGTGACACCTCTGATGTTGCACCCGTCAATAGGGCACAGTGATCGCTGCCCATCAGGTGGGCCGTGTGCTTGTCTTAGTATAAAAAAAGCATGTTAATAGATGAATAATATTTGAAAAAAAAATATCCCATCTGATTATCAGAGCATTTATTAATACCTATCCTGTATTTCACCAAAAGGCGTTGGCAGAGAAGAGGTAACTATATTAACACGAATATTTCTCTAATTTCCCACACCAAAGACACACTCTTTTATCTATCAACAGGATTGCCAATGCTATATGCGTTAAATTAAAACCACAAACGAAACATATATTTTCAGTATTCCAGTGTAACTCCGATTGATTGTGCCTCGGGCCACACCGACCGGCGAGGTAAATTATAGCCTCCGCAACGCCCAGTAAAAAATGTATACCACTTAACTAGACACGTTTGTACGCATCAAGAGTGAACTGTTAGGAGGTACCTAAGCAGATAAAGTATTAGGTACCTATAGAGGTATAGAACCGTTACGGGTAGTTGGAGCCCTAAAAAGTTCAACAACTGTCTAGCTGCAATGCTTCGATATCGCCTAATGTCATCATTGGGTTGTGAAGGTCAGATGGCAGTCGCTTCACGGAAAATATCGAGGTCTAGCCAAATCCGCAGTTAAGACTGGTAAAGCGGACCCCAGACTCCGAGGTGAAAGCTTTGGATGCTACTGGGATTAACGCTAGGTTGAAGAAGAAGAGGTACCTATGAACTGCCTCACCAAGATCCATTTTGTCTTCTGTAGGGTAGGGTAGGGTGGGTGCGGCCCGGAACCTCCACGCGGTGCACCTGGGCAATGGAAGGCGCCTTCCACTCGCCACGGGAGACGCTGTTGCCTCTAGAAGTATACCCCGAGGATCTCCGTGTCCCTCTGACTAGCAGAGGGCAAAGTGTGGAACGGGTGGGGGGTGAGCTGATTCTCCGCGCGCCGATGGTTGGGTGACAGGTCGGCCGCCTGTCACTCTACACACCGCGGTCGGCGAAGTGGCGCGATACTCACCCCACTCACCTTTCGGGGGTCGAGGAGAGCATCTTACAACCGTAGATGGCCCAGGGTCAGCTGGGGTGCGGGGGATATGCCTATTGATAACCTTACACCCCGTTAATTAAGACCCCAGACGGCGTGCGATTTTAGTCGATTCGATCCCCGATGGCCGTCGGGGGTGGTATCCATGGGGATTTCCGCACGATAAAAAAAGGGTAGATAAACAACAATACTTCAACAGATTATATATAATCCATCTGTCACACGAAGCTTACCTATTCGCGCCATAAATTGCCTCAAGTCATATGTTAAGCGAAGTGTTGATATGTAATTAAGCATACCGTGTTGAATCAATGCTGCACACAAATTAATGGCAGGTCACCGCGTCGTCACCGACATTCGGTATTACAAATTCCGTATGCAACTCCCTACCTGAACATGAATGCTTGCATTACAAATCTGGGTACAAGAATGTTAATTTAAGGGATGTAGACGCTACGGATTTAGTAGCATTGCATTTTATTACATCCATGCAACATGCAATAACTTTTATGTGACTTATTTCGGGCTGAAATCACTGGAGCAGGTATGTCGGATTTGAACCGTCTAAAAACATTACCCTCCTTTCGTCGGCAGTCGGGTAAGAAACTGCACGGCATCTCGGGTCACAACCATCATTCATCCAATCCTCTCCAGCCCCTCCCCCTAAACTCTCTAACCTCCCCTCCCCTCTAGCGATGGCAGCGCGAGTGTGACGCCCCTGGTGTTGCACACGTCCATAGGCCACGGTGACCGCTTCCCATCAGGTGGGCCGTGTGCTCGTCTGCCAACTAAGTAGTATAAAGAAAATGTCATTGAAATTCTTTCCTAATATATGTTATTTTTAAATGCCACTGACCAGTATTACTAACTGGCGACTACCTGTACATTCCCACTAGTTTATTGGCGAATTAACGAAATGAATTGTAACAATGGGTACCGTTACGATGGAGGATCGGAAACACTACACGTTGAACAATACCAATGACCAAATTAAATACTGCCGCCCTCCAAGGAACTATTTAACTTTAGTTAAGTACCTACCTAGTAAAGGGGAGGGAAGGGTCAGTATAGTGCACGACATCTAACTTGACAAGATTTTGGAGTAGTGTGGGGTCTCACTACTTTAAAACCTTGCCAAGTTAGATGCCATGCACTATACTTGTTTGTGGCAAAATGCGTCGCATAGGAACAAGTATAGTATACGGCATCTAACTTGGCAAGGTTTTGGAGTAGTGAGACCCACACTACTCCAAAATCCTGCCAAGTTAGATGCCGTGCACTATATAGGTGCCTTTTTTTTCGTGGTAAAATCCTCAAGGATGGGGTATCCTTCGCCTTTTCTTTCTCCTTATGGATTTTGCCGTAGAGGTCCGCTCAATTCATGTGGTGAAACGACCTCTAATAAAGCGTTTGACTTCTTAGTCAGTGGGTTCGGTTATCACTCAGCGCAAAAATTTGTAGGTATGCATGAATTTGTATAATGTGCATTGGTCTGGTTATTTCTATGTAGGTACAATAAGTACGAACTCGATACCTCTGATGGCGGAACCACACTTCGCTATTCGCTATTTGTTATTCGCCTTTATTCACGTGTAAATCGAAGTGGGGAGGGCTTATTCGTGTATATTTGCTTTATTCGCACGAACATTCGCCTTAGTCACTCTTCTATAACGAAATGTGGAGGGTTTAGTCATCTATAAGAATTTCCTCGAATACAATATAGGCGAATAGCGAATAACGAATAGCGAAGTGTGGTTCCGCCATGAGAAAAGGCCGCATCCTTATCCATTCAGCTACCATCGTCTTTTTTTAATCAAGCAATTAAACAGAATAAAAGCTTGTAGTTTGAAGGTACCTAATACTGCTACAACACCTGTTAATTTAATCGCAAAATACCAACCCAGATTCCATCACACGACAGTATGTAAATACAGCACAATAGCCAACATAAATCGGCTAAATCTAAGTAACAATGCAGGTGTAACGCTGGCATTTGCAAAACGTCCGCATCGGGTGCCATGTCGTGCATTCAAGTTACATTCGCAATTTAGCTGTGCTGTTGTATTGTCGTAAATCGCGTCACATGTGAGAAATGCTTCATTACAAGTCGCCGTGGGACTGCAATATGGGCGGTGGTGGTGAGGCCGATAAGGGAGGGGAAGTAATACTGTTGCCCACAATAGCGGTATCTTGACATCCTATTTATGAATGTCGAAGTAATATCGGGCAAACGATAACATGTTTGGGATTTTGGAAATAGAATTGCTTGATTTTTTGGCAAGTAGCTTAAGTGGAAGGAAACTTGGAATGTATTTAGTAAATTGAAAGTTAACACAGCATCTATCTTAATAATATAATAATTATACTTCTTTAAGTGTGTGGTATATGACAGTGAACTCCTCGTAAACGGCTGGACCGATTTGAATGATTTTATTTTTTGTATGCATTGGTGGCACCCTGGATGGCATAGATTCACAAATCAGCCCGACAGAAGGCGCTGCAGTCGGTATCCAGGATAACGTCTCTCCGGTACGCTAGTGTATCTATATTATTCTAAAATCGTAAAAGAGCTATGTCTATACATTGGAGATATAATGGGTAAGTACTTGGGTTGTTATAAAAGTAATTCTGACTGAAAACAAAAATAGTTTTATAGAATTATTTTCTGTTTATTCGCGATGGACGCAAAAGCTAGATACTGAACGGATTTTAAATGCGTTTTTTTTTTCAGAAAGGTCTTGTCAGACTTTAAATCTACCGTATGTTTGATTGGAATTGGTTGAACAGAACTAATAAGGAGCAATAAAACAGATAGTATAAATAAAAAATATAATTTCACATAACATCAATCAAAAACAATCTTTTTACCCTCATATGGTAAAATACCAGACTTTTTCTTCTTAGCTTCCCAAGATGGGTGCAATTTCTCTGACTTTTCATCTTTATTTTTATCATTAAACCTTTTTCTATCATTGAAATCATTGTTAGCGTTTCTACCATTAAAATCATTATTAGCATTTTTAACATTAAAATCATTGTTAAAAGCTTTCTTATCATTAAAATCTTGCTTTTTATTAAATCTACCATAGTTGTTGTTATTTCGTCTTGGTTGTATGTTACGCCCAAACATTGCTGCTCTTCTAATCTTTCGATTGCCTTGTCTATGTTCAGCTTTAACCTCATCAGGCTCACGAGGTTCCGCTACAGACATATAATTCCCTCCAGAAGATGTTATAAAGAATGGATCTACAATTTTATTTGCCACAACTGATTCCTGTTTATCCTTATTCAATTTTCGTTGCATAATTTTCTCATTGAAATTCTTAGTTTTGTTATTGTCTTTTTGCTTCTGTTCTGGTTTTTTCTTACTTTTTTCATTTGCTTTTTTATTTTTAATTTGTAGTTGTTTTTGTTTAGTATTTGGCTGTTCTTTATTAAGGTTTGCTAGGGAAGATGCAACTGTAGGAGTTGGTTTTACAAGACTACTAACTTCATTGTCATCTTTAGAAATCTCAGGCTCAGGATTAGAATTATCCGATTCAACTTGATCTGCAAGTTCTATAATATTATCATCGGATTCATTTTCTACGTCTGATTCATCACTTTTTTCGGCATGTGAATGATCATCTTCTTCAATCTCTGAATCAATCTTATTATTTTTTGCATCACCTTCATCACTCATGACATTGTCACTATCGTTTTCATCACCGTTATCATCACTGATTTCACCACCGTTTTCATCACCATCACTACCGTCACTAAATTCCTGGTTATCATTATTAGATTCACTTAATTCACTCTTGCCACTCACGTCTTCTACACTCCAATCTCCTTCAGAATTGACAACTTTACTACCTTTAGCTTTCTTTTTATTTTTCTTTTTTTCTCTTTCTTCTTTCTTTAACTGTCTTCTTTCCAGTCGAGACATGAAGAGATCCTTAATAGCTACATTGGAGAATCTGTATCTGAAGAACTCATATTTATCCTGTAAGGCTTTGTGAAGCAATAATCTTGCATAAGCCTTTTCATTGTCAACGGTGGGCTTATTTAGAAAACTGTTTAATTCTCCTTTATGTGTTACTATAAACTTCGCAATTTCCTTAGGTTTTACTTTCTGTAAAAAAAGAATTTTTTTTTAAACTTATTGTTAAACTTAAACTTGGTGTAAAGATAAGGCAAAGGAGTATTTAGAAGCAAGGCATCTATCATTAACGGCGCGTTGTGTTATCACGCGCCTCTCTATAAAGGGAAGGGGAAATTTAATCCATAAATAAGGCTGTATTTGCGTTTGATTCCTTTTTCCACAGAAACAAAATGTTTTTCTGTCACAAGAACATATTTTATGACTATAACATGCTGCATGCTTTCTCTGTTACCAGTCAAAAGGTCAATTTTTTTAACATTTATACATTGTATTAACCTATCTAAAATGTAACCCAAAATATTAAGGAATAAACATTTTTATATTCTTCTGTATAATTGTCATTTTTTCAATTGCACGAGTATTATAACAATTTAAATGAACATTACCTTTATAATCAAAACTTCTTTGACTGCAGCCTCTGCTTTTCTCTTTAGTTTTTCTTTCAAAGGCTCCGGAGCTTTCTTCTCGGCCAATTGTTTAGCCTTTCTAGTTAACTTATGTATAGTGTGTATTTTTGCTTGGTTTAATTTCTTCTTTAATAATATTACCTGTAACAGTGCAAACATGGATATTAATTAGATGCCAAAATGGTAATTATACAGTATGTTCCACCATGAGTAGTTATAAAAAGTTATATTTTACATAACATTGTTGGATTTGCATGAAAAATATTTGAAGTATAGCCGCTTCGGCCGCGCTTTTTAATCTAACTATGATGTGATTCAGCTATTTAAGTAGATGAAAAAAGGAATAGAATAGATATACATGCATGAAGAATTATTTGTCAATGTATCATTTCAAAATACATATCAACAATTTTTTTACATATTTATGATAAAATATGCATGTAAATCATGTATAAAATTTAATAACACTACCTACTCAAAATACACTGGTTATGTTTCTTTAAGGCATAAGAGTAGGAAAGGATATTACATGAATCCTAACCTTAAAAAAAAACAACATACAAAACTATAATAACAAACTCCGAAGGGGTAGGCAGAAGTGCATTAACGCCTACATGTAAATTAATATAAAGTCAACATACCTCATTGTTAAAAGCTTGTTTAACAGCGCCAACTTCCATTTTATAGTAAATAAACTGTACTTAATAATTTTGTATTTTAGGTTAACTATGGATCAAAATTATTCGATTCGATAATTAATCGAACATTAACCTGCAGCCACTGATATTTATTTAGCTATTCACAGGGTCACTATACTCACTATTTTTGAAGTAAATTCATTTAAAATGACTTCTCAGCAACTCATACTCATGTAACTCATGCGACAATGCATGCAATGTTGATAAATTAAATTCCAATGTGTCAAAAACATAAACGTCATAATTGTCAGTGTCAGTATAGGAACCAGATTTTATTTTGATTTTACATAAAGTGCTTTTATTGCAATGGCAATATTACCATTTTATTTTACACATCATTAATTATATATTATTATCTTTTGAACCATAGAACGATTGTTTGATTTGTTTTGTTAAATGTAAAATTTGTCACTTTTCTCCAGATGCCTTTATTAACATTTTGTGTATTATCCATAGACAATCAAGAATTAATGGATTGGTTTCACTGGTTTTTTTTTCTACAATATAATTTTTAAAAAGTTGATCATAATTCTCTTTGGTCGGATCTGTCAATCCGAAATGTACGTAAAGAATTTTACTAAATTATAATTCAAAATATATCATAGTAATCTGTTTAAATAAGTTATTTACTTTAGTGAATTAACTGGCTCCGTAAATGAATTGAAGTGTTTGTGTCTTGATTTCGCAATTATAGTTTCTGTGTTTGTTATTACAGCATGGCTCCCCGGTTTGAGTTAGCCGTCGGTCTCCGAAAGGGACACAAAACAACCAAAATATCTGCTGGCAGAAAAGGTATTACAGACAAAGCCATCAAAATCAGACCTGCCAGGCTAAAGGGTGTAAGTATTTATTTTTATTATTGATGATAAAGGTTATGTTTTGACTCTTTCATAGGATAATTTCTATCCACAGTAAACTTTAACCACCCACGATTGAATATATATATTCTTATATTTTTCTATATATTTAATATTCAGACCTGCGATACCCACCGTCTATGATGATTCTAATACACTATTTCCATCTTAAATCTAAATATTTTTTATAAACTGCATGACATCAATCAAGTATCGTATCGATCCACTTGCAATTTACAGATGATTCTTTCTTTAGATGTAATATTCCACATAATTAAACAAATTATAAATGTAATTTTCAGCTGCAAACCAAACACTCAAAGTTTGTGCGCGACCTGGTCCGTGAGGTCGTTGGACATGCCCAGTATGAGAAGAGGGCTATGGAGTTGCTTAAGGTATGTCCACTGTACAAATAAAGTGTTTTAAACAATAATTCAATCGACTCAATTAATGCCAGACATAAAACTATTGCTGATTATAAATACAGTTGGAATTAAATAAGATTTAGGTGTGTAAGTATAGATCTTTGATAGTTTTCCACAACAAATCATACTAAATAATGAATTCGCTGGACCATCTCGCTTTAAATCTTTTAGTTTCCTTTGACAACAGCTAGTCTATAACATATGTGGTCCCTGAATTATTTTTCTGTCAAGGGAAGATAGCGAACACATGCCACAGTGGTGATCCCTAGCTGTGGTTTTCCCGAGGGTCAATAATATGGGGTTCTTCAAGTCTGCAATGCGAGTGTGTCGCCTCTGGTGTTCCACACATCCATAGATCATGGTAATCGCTTCCCATCAGGTGGGCTGCGTGCTTATCTGCCACTTAAGTGGTATAAAAAACAGTAAGGTTAATACTAGTAGACTATTGCTTATTATATCCCAAGCACTTGCATTAATATATTGCACAAAGTTTTATAAAAATGTGCATTATTGATTCAACATCCCAGCTCTGGGTCTGCTTTTCAGTCTATGTGTGCCTGAATTCCAGTATTTTTCCATGAAGCTTATCTCCACAATCCTTGGGCGATACCAAAGTTTAGTAAAGATTTTGGATTCAAATGACCCATAACAAGTGCTATAGGTGTTCATATGGCATCAGGGAGTGTTTTTTTTACCACTTAGGTGGCAGACAAGCACACGGCCCACCTGATGGAAAGCGGTCACCGTGGCCTATGGATGTATGCAACACCAAGGTCGTTACCCACGCGCTGCCGACCCTGAAGGGAAAGGGCGAGAGTAGGATAGTGTTTCCTAAATGTTACCATTGATCCAATATAAGTTCTGAAGTGGGCTACCCTGCCTAGTGGTATAAAAGGATATAGGATCGACACATTTTTCTTTTTTTTATACTGCTTAGGTGGCAGGCAAGCACATGGCTCACTTGATGGGAAGTGGTCTATGGATGTGTGCAACATCAGGGGCATCACACTCGTGCTGCTGACCCTGGAGGGGGGGTTACAGATGGGGGATGAGGGGGAGATTGTAAGTTCTAACTACAAGATAATCTTTATATACTTGACACTACTAAGCATAGACCCTTACGTCAACAGGTGTCAAAGGACAAGCGCGCACTGAAGTTCCTGAAGCGTCGTCTGGGCACACACATCCGTGCCAAGAGGAAGCGTGAAGAGCTGAGCAACGTGTTGGTACAGATGAGGAAGGCGGCCGCCCAGGCACACCACCACCCACACTAAGTGTTTATTATTATTAAACTAAATAACTACTCAATTTGATTTTCTTTTTCCTTCTGGTACTAAAATGTTAACGGGAATTAACGCGATCATGATATAATAATACCAACCCATTTATGTCCCACAGCTGGGCACGGGTCTCCTCTCCTCTAACGAGAGAGCTGAGAGGGTTTAGGCCTTATCCACACGCTGGCCTAATGCGGGTTGGTGGATCGGACACATCTTTAGAATTTCTTCTAGGACATGTGGGTTTCCTCACGATGTTTTTCCTCCACCGTAAGCAGATGGTAAATTGTGATTAGTACATAATAAATTCCACAAGGTGCAATTTTATTCACATTGGTACTTTCCGGCCGGATTCGAACATGATACCTCATATCCGCGGAGATAGAGGGAGAGGAGGTATAGAGGCCGCGTCCTTATCCATCCAGCTACCATCGCTTGTGATCATGGTATAGGTAATGCATACCTTTGGAATGCCTGACGTTTCGACCAGGGCCTCGATTCTGCTAAATGCAAACCACTGTAATACCACTGACACTAGAAAATGCTATTTAATCGTAGACTTCATTGTTATTTCTAAAATCAAATGATATTATGTAGAGAGAATGGAAAAGTTAAATGAATTCTTTTCATTATACAATATACACTTATATAATCAAAGGCCTATACCTATGGGCTCGTATATAGTTACTTACGGCTACGGAACCCTTCATGAGCGAGTCCGATTCGCACTTGGCCGGTTTCAAAAACCACTCACAGGGTCCCTAACTCCCTATTATCTAAGCAAACGGCTCTGTGTCTATCCGATTGCGCAAAAAAGCGAGGCAGCAAGTTGAAATTTGGGTGAATATGATAAAACCATTTTTTTTGCCTGTGTTTTGCACAAATGAGGAATTATTGCCCCCTTTGCCTTTGCTATGACTCATGTAATAGGTAGAAATATTTAATAAACAATGTGCATAGTTGGGCGAGCTTACTGCCATCTAAAAGTGCGCGTGCTAAACTACCTAACAACTTCTGAAACAGGCAAAAATCTTAGAACAAACTTAAAAGTAGTTCTGAGACACAAAAATACTAAATCAAACTTGAAAGTAGGTATACCTACGTTTCATTTTTTTACACGGCACCCTTTCTTTTTCAAAAATTAAAGTAGAGCCTATGTTATTAGCCTTAAATTAGGTAAGTACCTTTTTCAGACAGACAGACAACTACTTTTAAAATTGCTTTTTTTAAACTACTTAGGTGGCAGACAAGCACTCGGCCCACCTGATGGGAAGCGGGATTTTTTGAACGTACATAATATCCTCATTAACATATGCATTGATTTAAAACCTGTTATTTTAATATCACAAACAGACACTTTTACTATACTGTAAGATTTTGCCGGCCTCTCAATAATACCTAGTTAGTCTGCCTAAAGCTAAGGTAGTCGGCAGAATGCATTAGGTATGCTAATAAAATCAATGCCGACTACACTGCACGTTCGTCTACATTTTTGTTGCATCAAACCAACTTAATACTTCCCTACCGATAAACTAGCATGCACCACTACATACCTAGTCGTGCAATCGGGAATGCGAATCTAACATCCTTTCCCACGGCGAAATGCGCAGGGTTTCTATAAAAAAAAAACCGCTAAAACGATACTGAGAGGTACCTATAGATGGAGAAGATTCAGATAAGAATGTCGACAGCAGGTAGTGATAAGTACATAAATCAATCACTTTTTTAAGCTAAAAGGCAAGTGACAAAGCATACTAATATTTCTCAGGTAGATTCTGAGGTGAGGTTGAGATGTAGGTAAGTACAGTCAGCTTCAAAGGTCTATGATCGTTTTCAGAATTTTTAACAGTAGTTTTAAGGAAAGTTATGGTTCTTAATAAAAAAATATGTTTATTTACTTAGTTGACTCTATTATATACCTATTAGGTAGGTATCTTTTAACTTTGATAACAATAATAATTTCCTTCGAATTTTAAGTTTGAAATCAGTGCAATCATGATAGGCTGTAGAATATAATGTAGGTACCTATGAGATGATAGATTTATGTAGTGGTGACCCAAGACTTTACCTTTAGTTTACCATCAGGCGAGATAAAAAGTCATGTTGACGTGTGTAGTATAAAAATAAATAGTTTTGCCGTTGACTGTACCCTACCTACCCGTTTTGTTACGCTGTATAAAACTAGATAAAATCAAGAGAAAGATCGACCGCTAAATGTAGACTTCAATGCTTCACAGAGATGTATAAAATAACTCGCAAGATTGGCTACAATACAACCAGCAACTAATATTTACATAATCTAAATAGGTAGGTAGGTACCTACTAATAAAATTGTACAGTAGTTGTATCTGTTTATGGGAATTATGGGAAATATTTAAAAAAAATGCGAGGCGTATGCCTGGTAAAAAAATAAAAAAAATTAAGTACATCTAGTTTTAGAGGTTAATGACCGTGAACTTTTTTATTTGGAACATTTTATGTAGACCGTACCATGACCGCCGCCGTAAGGCCTACGTATTAATAAACTAGTCTATGCCGGCGTTGCCGGCGGCTTCGTCCGCGTGGACTTCGGTTTTCACGTTCATGACTACCTAGGTATTTATCTCCGCTTCCACTCGACCGATTCTGATGAAACATGCGCAATATATTAACTTTGGCCCTGTCTGACCTTCAACTTAGCGTTAATCCCAGTCGCATTCACCTCGGAATCTGGGGTCCGCTTTACCAGTCTTAACTGCGGATTTGGCTGGACCTCGATATTTTCCGTGAAGCGACTGCCAACCTTCACAACCCAATGGTGACATTAGGCGATATCAAAGCATTGCAGCTAGACCATTGGTGTTGGACTTTTTAGGGCTCCAACTACCCGTAACGACTGCCATAGATGTTCATATGGCAACCGGGACCGACGGCTTAACGTGCTCTCCGAGGCAGGACCAGACCAATGCAAATACCAATATTCATGCATACAAATATTTTGCACTGAGCGGGGATCGAACCCGCGCCTCCTGCGTAGCGGCCGCGTTCACTACCGCTACGCCACAGAGGCTGACCCTGTCTGACCAAACCTTTCAAATAAAAAAAACCGTACTTATCGAAATCCGTTCAGTAGTTTTTGCGTCCATCGCGCACAACAGACAAGAATTCCAAAAAAGAAAATTTTTTTTAAATTTCTCCAATGTACACATACTGTACAGCAAACATACAGCCACTTTACAGACTCACATAATTTGTGCTAGTGTCTATGATACACTCTTCGCGCTTTTTTTTCTGAATATTCGTATCGGGTGACCTTGACGCGCCGCACTTTAAAAAGTTCCGCTTGTTGTGCGTCAATACCGCGCAAAGCGAAGTTCCTATCACCCAACAGAATCCATGGATAGTATTTAGTTTAGGCATGCTTGCTATGAACAAGTGGGCGTTATGTAGGTATTTTTAATTGAAAATTAACTAAGTACGCATCTATTATATTGTTTACTTTCTCAGTGTATCATGTATCTACCTATATACCGTCAGTCAAGCATCCATAACTACAGGTGAATGTTTTTAACACCCCTTTTTTTTCGTGCGGAAATCGTCGACCATCGGGAGTGGTTATGTCGGATTCGAACCGACTAAAATCATATGCCGCTAGCCGTCTCGATCTCGGAGATCAATAATAGGTATTAGCGTATAAGTTTCCCCAAGAGGCATATCTCTCTCGCACTCCTGCTGGCCACGGGCCATCTACGGTTTTAAGGTCCTCTCGTGGCGTGGGGGTGTAGGGTGACAGGCGGCCGTCCAGCCGAGCCCACCCTCCGCCTGCTACTCACGATACCGTCTGCTAGTTAGAGGAACACATGGAAAGCCTGAGTAGCCCTCTCCTCTCCGCCAGCATGGTGGCCGGGTGTACGACGTGGAAGTTACACCCCTCCCCCCCCCCCAACCCCTCCCAAACTGAAATACGAGATACCTACAAATCAACCATGTGTTGGATTTTAATAATTAAAAATGTTCTTTCATGCACATTTTTATTGTTTTGCCTTCTTAACCCAGTTGCACCCGGTACGCCCAGCGCTCAGGCACAGATTAGGCGTAGGTAGGTTAGGCACCTACCTAGCTTAGTATGATTATATTAAAAGCATAAAATACTCTAACACCGTACCTACCTACTTACATCCATCCATACTTACTTACTTACTTTTAAATATTATAAATGCGAAAGTAACTCTGTCTGTCTGTTACGCTTTCACGCCTGAACGGCTGAACCGATTTTGATGAAATTGGCATTAGATTAGATTAGACCTCGAGACACAGGCTATGTTTGGTCGCGATAACCGACAACCACGCGGGCGAAGCCGCGGGCAAAAATTATAGTACATACTTACCAACTATTTAGGTACGTGATTTTAAGAACAAGATCAGCTGCCAATACTTTTTAGCAACGCTAATTTTGTTTGCCACGGATTTCGTAAACAGCATTATCTCGATTACGTTTTCAGTAAATAAGTACCATGAACGTGAAAAACCCACGGACAGAACTCACTAAAGACTGTGTCACAAAAATGGCGACGGGTTTAACCATGTGTGAGTGAATATTGTCGTTCGTAATGTTTTTTAGGGTTCCGTAGCCAAATGGCAAAAAACGGAACCCTTATAGATTCGTCATGTCTGTCTGTCTGTCTGTCTGTCCGTCCGTATGTCACAACCACTTTCCTCCGAAACTATAAGGCCTAGGTATGCTGTTGAAACTTGGTGAGTAGACGTCGTATTCTTTGAACCGCATTAAGAATGTCTTAATTAAGAATTAAGAATTGCCTGAGTCTGTGTTTCCGGAAAGCTATAACCTGGGAGTTTTCAAGTCACGAGTGAATAGGTTCCTTCTAGGCAAGCGTGATTCATCGTAGACCACATCGTCACTTACCATCAGGTGAGATTGAGGTCAAACGTAAGCCTATCATGAATATAAAAAAAAAAAAAAAAAAGAATGTCATACAAAAATAGAAAAAAAAGCAATAAATTTTAGGGGTTACTATATACTATGAACCGCATAGCCAATGACTAATGCACAGTGTGAGTGTGTAGGTAGTACCTAGTGTACGTGCCGTCTTGTAAGTAAGCGTAAGGGGCAACTCTATAGTGTCGCCAGTTATATTCTTCAAGGCGTGCCGTCCATAGATTTCATACCTACATGATAGATACGTTTTACTTTCATTAATAAGCTTGTTTATTATAAACAGTTATTGCAATAACATTAAAATTTATGATTAAATTATCGTATTATTTTACGCTCGGTGGGAGCTATCAGTGTATTCTGTTAGAGCTTCTGAAAGGTCGTGGGGGTATCGTATTGCGTCAAGAAACTTGAGCTATGGCATGTCATAATCTCTTGATACTTTGTTTAGTTTTATATACGTCGGCAGCAAGTATCGTTATGGAAATAAACATACTGTTGAGCGAAATAAAGATAGGTATGGAATAATAGTTATAGTTTTCTTTTTATGTACCTAGACTATAGGTACGTGTTGTGTGCAGTAAAAAAGGTTTGTTCTTACAAGGTCAAATGCTAAAACAGCTGCCAACTTTTTTTTATACATGAAAATGAATAAATTAACATCGAAAGTTATTTATACTGCCGTCATGCGGAAGAAGGGCGCTTCTACATAAAGTTGAAAACGGAGAAAAAAAATATTTTGTGATTTTAAAATGAAAAACGTTGCTGCTTAGTAGAAAATAGGTATTTTAATAAGTTTGCAATTTGGAAACTTGTATACTAAGGTCGGCTATCAGGACATATTAATTAAATTAAATTTTATAAATATCATATATTAAAAAAACGCGATTTTCCTTTTCTTTTTGGTAAAAAAAATCCAAAGAAATCCGCAATACTGCATTGAAAAGACGTTACTGGCTAGATACGACTTTTCAACGTAGTAATTTTGTGAACGCTTTTTCATTGAATTAAAATGTGATTTGGGCTAAATAAAAAAGGGCGTATTTAGCCATTTACTACTTTTTCACTAAGTATTGCGACACCAATTTTAAGATAATGTTTCTATAAACGCCCTCTATATTTTGTTTTTGATGAGCAATCTTTTAATTTTAAGGATATTTTTCTATGATGGTTTGATAATAATACGAAGATAATTTTTACATACATACAATTCACGCCTTTTCCCATTGGGGTAGGCAGAGACAACATCTTTCCACTTGCTACGATCTTGGCATACTCCTTTCGCTTCTTCAACTTTCATAATTGTTTTCATACATGCACGCCGGTTCCGGGTACTCTTGACCTGGCCTTTCTCCAAAACGTCCTGGATCTGATTAGAATATGTACGCCTAGGTCGGCCTTTATCGGGTTGCCCATTCACTCTCGTCTCGTATAATATCTCGTTTCATCAATATTCCTTCATCCATCCTCTCTACATGTCCGAACCATCTAAGCATCCCTTTCTCTATCTTGATCACTACATCTTCAATCATACCGCAATGTTCCCTTATCACACTGTTCCTCACTCGGTCCATCAGCTTTACTCCAGCTATGCTTCTTAGACTTCTCATTTCTACAGCATTCAGTCTACTTTCATGTTTCTTCTGCCACACCCAACATTCACTACCATACATAAGTATGGGAACGAGAACTCCTCTATGTACAACCAGACGTGCGTCTTTAGACACGTTCCGACTGCTCATAAAATTATGCAGCGCTCCATTCACTTGGTTATCTGCCAAAACTCTTCACTTAATATCGCAGTCATATTTTCCATCTCTCGTAAATTTTGAACCCAAGTATACAAACTCTTTTACTTGTTCCACTTTTTCTCCCTCAATCAAAATTGTGCAATTGGTCATGCTTTCTTCTTTCGAAAATCATTTCTTTCGTCTTACTTACATTCACTTTCATTCCTTTGCTTTTAAGGGCATAAAAAAACTTTCATATACAGTTTCCCGACGATGCTGAGTAAGCTAATGCCTTGGTAATTCTTGCAGTCTTACTATGACCCTTTCCCTTTGTAAAGCGGTACGATAACGGCTTTGCACCAGTCTTCTGGTACACTGCCGCTCCTCCAGCAAAGGTTGAAAAGGAGGTACAGCTGACTAGCTACCACGCCTTGTCTAGCTCAACACCTCTACTGTAATCCTGTCATATCCCGCTGCCTTTCCCAATTTCATACTGTTCAACGCTTTCCCAATCTCTTTCATACTAATGACCCTCTCACTCTCCCAACTTCAATCACGTAGAAGGGACTTGCGCTTGCACATCCTCTTTCTCGAAGATACTTTCAAAATATTCCTTCCATCTCTTTAGCACGTCTTCCTCTCCTCTGACAAAACTTCCATCCTGGTTTCTATCTTTTTCCAGATGTGAGGTCGTGTTACTACCTCTGGCAGTCTTATAGCATTAGTTTAAATCTCTTATACTCATCCTTCACCAATTTTACTTCCTTATCCGTTGCTTCTCCCATTCTATGATTGGCTCTCTTTGCCAACCAGTTCACCCAAGCTTTCTTTTTCTCACCCACTGCCTTTCAAACTTCTGCACACATAGTTTTCATCTTACACCTCTTTCTTACTTTAATTACACCACATGCTTCAATAGCAACTTCCACCAGCCCGTCCTTAAATACCTTTCAGAATTCTTCAATCTCACTTACCTACTTCATTTAAGCTCTCAAACTTCGTCCTTAGCTTAAATACAAACTCCTCTTTTACCTACCTTCCAATTGCAAATTTGCAACTTTTATACGGTCTAGTACACAACTAGGCTTATTCGGCTGACCACCAGGAAGTGGTCGGTGTTGATTCCGCCAACACCGCGGTATGTCCGAGTGTCTAGCACTTCCTTTCTGAATCTTGCGTCCACAATTACAAAATCAATCATACTTCTCTGATTTCCTTCTTCTATAGTATACAAATGAATCATTTTGTGGTCAAACAAGTGTTTGTTACCACAAGATTCATTTCCAAGCATATCTCAAGCAGACTTTCTCCGTTTTCATTCACTCTTTCATTGCCAAACTTTCCAACCAAGGTAATTTTTATGCAATTAAATTGTATTCACTCTAAAAAAAATGCGTTTTTTCTTTTTAGTATCATGCAGATACGTTACGTCAACCTATGAATTCTATGAACACTCATCCCCCACACCTAGAAATACTAAGTAGAAGAGGCTTTTCTGCCATTTACGCCTTACCGACTCTCGTAATACTTAGATGAACAGAAACATCTACTCAGGTGCGTCTTTTCTTCTCAGTATCGTGTAGTTATGCCATTTCAACCTAGGAACATTAATGTATTTTATAAACGAATAAGACTCTTCTACTTAGTTACGCCTTTTTATCTAAGTCTATTACAGAAACTTCTTTCCATTTTAGTAATCCACAAGAAATTTTGTAGATAAGTTCTTTTTCGTTATTAATAAAAGCAAGAGTATTCGTATTTCACAACATTAAAAAATACTAGTAGATGCGCCGTTTTCTGCTGATTCCGAATCACTATATAACTCAATTTTGAAAAAAATGTTAGATACGCCCTTTTTCCGTATGACGGCAGTATATTGGATAGATAGTATACCTAGCCTGCCTATTTACCTATGTTAGGGACAGTGTCTTATGGATACTATCCCTAACATTAGACCTTTGATTATATTTGTATATACCAATCAAAGCTATAAACTCCCTAATACCTACCTAATCTTCAACACAGGTGAGATTCTCTTGGCGCCGAAGGCATGGCAAAATCAATGACAATCGACAACGTATGTTATATCAGTACTTTTCTGTGGTTAAATATCAGATAGGTAGGTAGGTATGTCAACTAAAAAGCATTGCGGCGCGACCGCGCGAAGGACTGTGGACTGTGGTCCAACAGTTTTTGCATAACCACCAATATCAGCAGAATTATCTATTGTGGTTAAGTGTCAAATATGTCAACAACCCAAGGTCTCCAAGGTCGGCAGTGCGAGTGTGACGCCCGCCCCTGGTGTCGCGGACGTTCTTAGGCCACGGTGACCGCTTCCCATCAGGTGGGCCGTGTGCTTGTTTGCCACCTTACTAATTTCTTACAGATACTTTTCTTTTCTAATAGTATCTACTGTTTCTGCCTATTTTGTGGCCTAAATGGACCATTTATTGTTTACTTCTTAGACAGGCTAGAAGGAACCCCTCCGGCACAGAATGACCACAATATCTCAAAATGACCACATTTCAAAATGTCCACATCTCAGAACGACAGTTCTTAGATTGACCGTTCCCCAAATGGACAACGTCTCAAAAAGACCACATCTCATAATAACTACATCTTAAAATGACAACGTCTCAAATTTTGAGATGAGTGGTCATTCTGTGCCGGAGCGACTAGAACTAAGAGGAATTATTAAATTAAACTATAAAATAAGACCAACATACCTACTAACTCTAACTCATATTAAGATTAGAGATTGTTCATTTATATCTCTGTACCTATATCTAAATAATCTGCCCTTATCTATTACAACATACACATCTATATGAAACTCTAGACATGCCCCGCTGCTTCGCCCGTGGCTTTCTTCATCCATCCAGCCATCCATAAATGGGTGTCATACAAATACAAAATGTAATTTATTAGTTCCAAAAATATAGCATGGAATTACCCCATTTGAACTAAATCTGCTCCGTTCTTCTGGGTAGTAGCGTGATGATATATAGCTTACAAAGCTATTAGAACCTTCCTCGATAAATGGCCTATCTGACACGTAAAGAATTATTTCATTCGACGCAGTACCTACCTAGTTCCTTTTTTTCCGTGCGGAAATGCCTTATAGGCCACCTTACACCCTGGCGTCAGAAGAGCCTAGACGGTGCGGTTTTAGTTGGTAAGAGTCCGACATAACCTGCTACGCTGGCCGACGGGGGTGGTATCCATGGGGATTTCCGCACAATAAAAAAAACGTGTCATGAATATCATAGTCAAGTACCTAGTATCAAATTATGTTCATAACATGATCATCATTGACTCATAAAGTCATAACATACCATGACCATGACCCCTTGACACCTCTTTAGGTCCATAGCTATGTGTACCTGGACGCACGCAGGTTCAAACCTGTTGTAATGTATGGTACTGAACACCCACCTAGTCATAATAAGTCGTTATCGATGTTATGTTTATCGGTCCTTATTACTGAGTCAAAGTGTTATTATATAGGCACCTACCCATATACCTGAGTATATAATTCTAAGATATACCTACTTACCGTGCAGCAATCCCCACGGAAACCACCCCCGCGGGTAGTGGAGGCGGTTATGTCTTTCCTCCTATAGTCCCGGTTCCTTTAAGCGGGGCGTGAAAAAGCATTTGATGAGGCCGTCAAGCTGAAGGCCACCATTATAGCACTATCGGTGTTTGTAATGGTGACTCCCATTCCAGAAACTTTCCTTTAGCTTGCCATCAGGCGAGGTGAAGTCATATTGACGTGACCGACATAAAAAAAATTTGAACGACTACAACGCCGGTTCGTGTTGTAGTCGTTTCAAGTGCAACACGTGAGCTGGGCCTCGATTCTGCTAATACCCATAAGTACCACTGACATGTCAACTTTAACTTTAACTTTAACTTGATAATAATAAAGTCTACAATTCACATACACATACAAATACAAAATTGTAGACTTTATTATTATCAAGTTAAAGTCTAAAATCAAATTATATTTTGTAGAACGAATGAAAAGGTTAAATGAATTCTTTTCATTTGATTTTGGACTTTGACTGTATAACAGTAAAGTCTACAACTAAATAGCATTTTTAGAGTTTCAGTGGTATTACAGTGGTTTGGCTTTAGCAGACTCGAGGCCCTGGTTATACCTATAATATTTTAATCAAATCATCATCTATTTTTGCATTGCAGTTTTTGTGCCTGCTCTTGGCCTGTTTTTTTGTCAACCGATTTTTTTTCCTCTCACTCTTCACTCTCTCGTGTCAGAACTACCTATCAAGCTGGCACTCTGGAACAACTACTATCTGCAAAATTCCATGCGGTTATAATCTAAGCAGGTAGGTAGCTACAACTTACCTACCACATCGTTATGAGCTGTGTCAATAAACCTAACTTAACTGTCTCCGCAATAGGAAACTTGAACTGTTTGCTGTCTCATTCACTAAACGTGATATTTATATTTCTAAGTGATGTTGCGATGGGCAATGCTTGCTAAAATTCATTTGAGCGTGCTCAATTTCTATTCATTCATAACTTACATGTAGGTATTAGTAGGTATGATTTGCGACTACTGTATTTTGTACTAGCCTAGTGTGTTGTCACCGTGGCCTATGGACGTGTGCAACACTAAAAGGTGTCACACACGCGCTGCCTACCCTGAAGGGAAGGGGGGAGGGCTAGGAAGAGGTGGGGAGGCTAGGAAGGGGAGGGGAGATGAGGGGTATAGTGAGGTCTGGCTACCCTACTTACCGCCCCGGGAACAAAACACTATGGTTATTAAATGGCCGCGGTCTTCTGTAGGGCGGAGGCAAAGAAGTTATTAGTCTAAGGGCGGAGGTAGGTACTACCCCAGACGGACTGCTTAGTTCGGATGGGAGATATTTATCGTCGTGTGTTACCTCCATAAATAAATATATTCATACGTAATTCAAATATATCTAAGCACGTATATAATAACTGATGTAGGTATAACCAGCTACAGTTAAAACGTGAAGAACAGCTGTTAATCAGCTTGCAAGTTATTGGAGTCAAGTAAGGTTAAATACTTTGTAGCTCCCAATAGATAACTTTAAAAATCGTCGCCGTGGTAGTCGGCCATCAATTATTCTATAACTGGTTCGACCTTGAACTACACGGAGCCACTTTGTACCAGGCCAATGTCGATCTTTTTTTTAAAAAACTATGTACTTAGTTTCTTCGTCGGTACTACTCATACTTAGATTGAGATATATTTTTAATCTATCGTGGTTTAATATAAAGCATCTATCTAAAGTATGGATTAAAAGTAGAAATTGTAAAATAGTTGTATTCAAACAATGGAGGTTTAAAAATAAACTTGGCAGACAAGCGCACGGCCCACCTAATGGGAAGCGGTCGCCATGACCTAACCTACCTGTCTTGTAAATACACGTACAATTATACATGTGTGTGCGAAAGTTCATGTCACGTCAAAAGAAATTCATGTACCTAGTAGGTAGTTAGTAGAACAATAATTGTATTGCAAGTAATTCATTTTTAAAAGCAATGTGTAATATTATGCCTTACCACAGCTAAACCGCCTTCGTGAAATAGAACATCTATACCTTGATATTCACGCGAAAATCCCTACGGATACCCTCCCACCGATCAGCGGGGATAGTTATGCGGGACTCGAACCGCCCAAAACCGCACGCCGCCGTCTCGGGTCTCTGATACAATGGTGTAAGGTAGGTAGCAATATCTGGCGGAGTGACAGGGTGCCTTACCTACCATCCCCATGGAAGACGGTCTTTCCTGAGACTTTACCTTCAGCTTACCATCAGGCGAGGTGAAGTCAAATTGACGAGTCCTATATATAAAAAAAAAGTCATGGAAGACGGAATCCGTTGAGCGACCTTATTCTATGAATTTATCTATCTCAAGATTGTGTAATGTTTTTAGTCTGAGGCTGGACTACTGATTTTGTAGTTTGTATAAAGCCACGGATACACTAGGGGACAAATGGAGCAACATGTTGCGGAACATGTTCCTCAACAACTACGTGGAATGTGCCGAGATACATGTCGCGGAACATTTTGTCGACCACACTTCTCAGTGTTTATAGAAATGTCGCCCGAGGAAGTTGTGGCTATTAGTGCTGCGTACATAGATTATATCAAGTGTGTTGAAACGTAAGAGAAAGAGAAGGTGGTGGATGCGGAAAGGCACGTTGCGTACGCGACTACACTCAGTAACAAATGGCGGGACACGTGCGCTCGCTCTCGAGGCGGGAGCAAGCAACATGCCCCGCGTCACGTACAGTGTTGTGGGTCATGTTGCGGCACACTATGCAACGTTTCAGCGTCACGTAAATTGAGTGTTGCGCGTCGTGTTTCGGGACAAAATGTTCCCTAGTGTATCCCAGGCTTAAGTGGACGCGCCCACTGATAAACAATTTACATCATTGGCCCATGACCTTAGAGGTCAGTTTCCATGCTGATAATGTTGGACTTGCACTGCGTGTGATGTAATAAGGTCAATATAATCGTTTGTACTTATGTACTAAGATTAAATAGATTTTTTTAGAGAACGCTTTGGCAATATCATCGTGCGTACTACTAAAGAGTGGAATGCCCTGCCTGAGTCTGTATTTCCGGAAAGCTACAACCTGGGCGTCTTCAAGTCTAGAGTGAATAGGTTACTTTATAGGTAAGCGTGCTCCACCGTCGACTACATCATAACTTACCAACAGGTGAGATCGTGGACCGGAAACCGGAACTTCAACACGATGCACCTCGAGTCGGGAAACGGAGACAGGGGTATCTGCCATTTCAGACCCACGGTACCCGGCCCTGGCCATACCGCATGGTGGTGCCGTGGCCGTGGGTCGCGAGCCTATTACCAATAAAAAAAAATAGAATACATTTTTTCTGCGATTTTATTGGTCGAGAGAAAAGAATACTAGGTATACGGATGCTATGCTGAGGGGGATGTACAGCACAGGATTAGGTAATTATAAAAGAATAAAAGGTCCTATTTTTTATATCAGTTTTATGGTCGCAACTGTACCGGAGCGTCCGGAGCTATCTATCTGTAGACGCCATGTCTCACCATAACCCCAGTAATACTCCCGTGCATTTATTTAAGCAGTTATGGCAACTATCAACGATAGGTATTATTCATTGTATAAATGTTTGAATTCATATACATAATAGGTACGTGTGATATTGTACTCGTATAAATGTTTGAATTCATATACCTACATATAGGTACGTATATCGAATCAACAATAAAATTTTCTTAAATTACCAAGCAACTCATTCGGTATGATAAGATAAGTAATATCTACAGAATAAACATAGTATAATATTTTTTTTTATGTCAGTCTCGTCAACATGACTTCACCTCGCCTGATGGTAAGCTGAGGCAAAGTCTCTAGAATGGGAGTCACCATTGCAAACACCGATAGTGCCATAATGGATTTATTTTCTTTAATACTAGTCAAGCGTGTAATTAGCAAGTAGGAGTGTTCATCGATAGTATATATTGAACACTAGCTGGGTTGCCAAAAAGGTTGGCGGCCTCTGTAGCGTAGCGGTAGTGCATTCGACTGCTACGACAAAGGACGCGGGTTCGATTCCCGCTCAGTGCAAATATTTCTATACATGAATATGTCTATTTGCATTGGTCTGGGTGTTTCTATGTTTAATAATTACATATTATGTACCTATGTATCTACAAAAATTATATGAGTAAGTTTGTTTCATTCTAGAACCCATAACACAGACTAGTTAGCTTATACTTTGGGTTCAGAGACGTTTGTGCAAAAATATGACAATTTAAAATAGTTTATGAGACATTACAAATGGCCTAAAACCACCCGTAGGACGCTACGGGTGGTTTTAGGCCATTTATAATTATGTTACATCAGCTCTTTGTCCGAAGTTTTAAATGGGTATTTTCCATTAATTGTGAACCGTATTAATTGGGGTTATCGTTTGCTTTCAAAGGATACATTATTTAGGCAAGTTCTACGTTTACATTACCGAAATATTTTACGTACTTAGTTACCTAATAGTCTAATACCTACCTCTAAAATACCTAAGTCCTAGGTAGGTAAGGAATGCAGTGTTTTTGAAACCACAACCACATATCCGGCAACTTATCATGGCTAATAATATTATCAGATCTATGGTATACCTATTTAAATGTATTTTTTAAATTATTAGGTAGGTACGCTAAATACAAGGAAATTTCTAATGTTCTTGGCTAAATAATATTATCAGTAGGTATCTATGGTACCTAGGTACCTAACTATTTAAATTTATTTTTTTAATACTTATGTATAAGTTTTTTATCGTTTCGTAGATCTGAGTAATATACTTATTATACCAAAGATTTATAAATAAAGAAGTTCTATTTAGATTGTCCCAACAGGAGTGCGTGGACCGGAAACCGGAACTTCAACACGATGCACCTCGAGTCGGGAAACGGAGACAGGGGGTTGGTATCTACCATTTCAGACCCACGGTACCCCTGGCCATACCCCTGGTGGTACCGTGGGTCTTTTAAAGTTAAACGGTACTAAGCAACGGTCTGAAGCGGTATCTAGCGGAGATTAAAAAAATATTGTCCTATCAAACTTTTCTTTCCAAGATGAGTTTTTCAGTAGTTTGTGTGGTCTATGATCCAAAAAGTCCATTCACAAGTAAGTAACCTACATCATGTTATTTGCAGTACCTACCAACTTAATTGAGCGTTAACTTCCAGCTATGCGCGAACAAGACAATGACCTATGTCAACAATTGAACCTTATTGTCCGCTGCGATGCAGTTATTAGAATACTGTTTATTTATCGGGAACACAGAACAAAGAAAAATCCTGGTTTTTTAATGTTCTGTGATCGGGAAAATATCATAGATTAGGTACGTATTGATCGGACAGTAACTTTGCACTATACTTACTAACCTTTCACTTTCGATTCTTGTGCCATTATTTTACTTCCTATTGATACACACTAAACGTAACAATATTTAAAAAAAAACCAAGCCTTTTTTTATAAATGTCGTTGATGTTGCACTTGTAAACCGAAACGACACAACGTAAATGACATAATCCAAATATTGCCGCCGTTTTTACGTAGTAACTTATCTAATCTGTGATGTGATGAACGATGATTGGAATATTTGGAAAAAATTGATAAAACCTCCAGTTTCACGGTGGGGAGGACTCATATCTCTTCGACTAATAGCAGGAAAATCTGTCGTTATCAAAACCACTTGGTAATTGAGATGACCCGAGACAGCGGCAGCTTACCTACCTAAGGTTTTTAGTCAGTGAGAGTTCGACTTAACCACCCCCGATGGCCAACGGGGGTGATACCTATCAGAGCTTAATTGAAGTATTTCAAAAAGCTTACAACTGTGAAAACGCTCATATTATCTACTAATTCGCCTTGATTAGCACTGCTTAAGATATCTTGATCAAATCTTTATGGTCTTTCTTACCAAAAGACGAAGAGCTACCATTTCTTTATAGCCGGTTAGGTACTAGATTTGTTAGATAGATCAATAAATTCATCACCGTTTGACCCTTATTATCCCGAAAACCCGTGGGCTAGAGCTAGAGTTTGTGAGTATGGATGTTTGTTTGTTACCTATTCTTTCCCGCAAAAATGGCAGAACACGTTTGGTATTTGGTTTGGTAGATTATAGTTCGGAATAACACACAATAATTTTAAGCTACTTTTATCACTGGATAAAAGGAAACGGTAACGGTAGCTAAGAAGGAAGCGTGAACGGGAACAGAATTCAACGCTAGTGCTTGTCTGCCACCTAAGTGGTATTAAAAAGGTGTAAGCAGGTATTACGTTGGTCCCGCGTGGCATTAATTGCTTATACTTTAGGTTTTATTCGCATGCGATCGTGAGGTTCACACACGATTCCATTTATTTCTATTCATATTTTGATTGTTTGTAACAGGTGCTATAGATTGGTAGTTCATGATTTTAGTTTTAAGTTGGTCGGAAGAAGTGCTCGACCTAGGTCGTGCTTTCTGCCATAAAGTTCGATTCATAGAATTAACACGAAGCCATTGATTGGATCTTTCTAATTCCAGGTTTGAGGATTTCTATGTAACACTGACAAGGGTAATAAAATTAGAATAAAAACATATTAAATTGTTAAGTCAAATCCTTTTTATTATCATAGGTATTAGAACCAAATATACATAACGTTTATAAATTTAGAAAAAAATATACAATGAGGCTTTCTATATATATCACTTCGCTATCGCTCTGAGTCTCGGCCCCAAGACCATCAGACTTTGGAAGCGATACGTCGACGATATCTTCAGTATTGTGAAAGGAAGTGTACAGGAAGTAGATCAGTATATACAACATCTCAACTCCATTCACCCCAAGATGAGGTTTACGTATGAAATGGAGAAGGATAGGTCGCTGTCTTTCTTGGATGTAAAAGTAGCCGTGAGATCAGATGGGTCCTTGTCACACTGTGTGTACCGGAAACCTACTCACACGGACAGGTACCTACACGCCACGTCTCATCACCACCCCCGACACTTACAATCCGTTATGACCTCACTCAAGAATAGAGCGTATGATCTCTGTGACCCTGAACATCTGGAGCGAGAGCTGGATCATGTTCAGGAGGTACTTAAAAATAACGGATATGCTGTTGTGAACGGAAGACGGAAGCAGCAAACATTGGGGCGGGGGCATCCAAAGGTAAGCAGACAGCCAGCGTATATGCCTTATGTCAGGGGAATAACGGATAAGATCGGCACCGTGCTAAAAAAGTACTCCATCCCGACAGTTTACACACCAGGCATTAGAGTAAACAACATCGTGGGCACACCGAAGGATGTCTTACCGCTTCAGACGCCAGGGGTCTACAAGGTGGATTGCAGCTGCGGTAGTTCGTATATAGGCCAAACAAAGCGGACCATTGCTGATAGGGTCAAAGAACACATTGCAGCTGTAAAGAACCGCCGGACGAGCAAATCAGCGATTGCAGAACATCTTTTAGAAGCGGGCACGAATCACTGGATTGAATTCCACAATACGCAAGTCCTCTCCACCGAACGTCACTTCTATTCAAGAGCTGTACGTGAAGCGATTGAAATCAAGAAGTACAAAAATTTCAATCGGGAAGACGGTTTCAAGTTATCTGCGACATGGAATCCAGTGATTAAAAACTTGCTACCTCGCTTTTCTGTGCGGTCGGATAGACACCAAGGCGTTTGCACAGATAATAGGGACACTGTGAGTGTGGTATGTGACGGTACCTGGAGACAAGAAAATATAAAAAATGTCGAAAATGTGCGGGTAGAAGAAGAACCGTCTACCTCACGGACTCGGCGACGGAGGGCGTGCACGGCTGAAACAGTCAGCCTGTGACCACGGCCGGTGTAACCTGGTCGAAACGTCAGGCATCCAAAGGTATGTATATACCTTTAACGTGTATCGCGTTAAGTCCCGTTTACGTATAATAAAATATATCACTTTGCTTCTAATTTTAAATTCTTGCTAATTATAACAATAGCTATTGATTATGCGTTGCATTATTGAGAGGATCATACGTCAACAATTTTATAAAATTTATCACTATTTTGGAAGTCTATTTTATTTTTCAATCGAATGCAGTGGAGTTATGAACAATGATGTAAAACTTAATGCATTTTTATTGCTACACAAATGTAACACAATATCTTAAAACTAATGATAAAAAAAAATATTAAAATTAAATGCAGCAGGCTGTCATATATGCCACCCGGGTATGATTGAATTCAAATTAAAAATATTTTGGAGCATCTAAATACAATACATAGGTAGTACCTACACTATTTACGAAACTAATATTACGCCTATGCAAGGGGCAGGTTAACCATTTTACATTTGGTTTTGAATATTATGTATCAAAATTGAATGTAATGCACAGAGACAAATATTTGAACATGTTTGATGGGCCTGCCAGACATGTTTTGTCCACACATTCACAATAGAATCAATAAAAATGGATGTCAATTTTTTTATGTTTGCAGTTATACATAATAATATATGGATCTTCTTCAAACCACTCAACGAATAAAAAAAAGTCACTACTTCAGTCCCTGTTTGCACCAACATTTGAACAAGTACAAGTAGGTATGTGTGCATTGCATATAACTATATTATGTTGCAGTCAAAACTCTTAACCAGTCAAAAGTACTTTTAACTAGCAAAAGGTGGTTTGAAAAAAAATTACCACGAAGGCTAAAGCGGGCGCTCCGCTCCGCTTCGGGAGCGAAGCCTTCTAACCTAATCGTTCCGAGTCGGCGTGTTAAAATCAAAATTACTTTTGCCTATTTTATTCAGTCAAAAGTACTTTTAGCCGTAAGCTTGCAGTCAAAACTCTTAACCAGTCAAAAGTACTTTTACTACTTTTGATTTTAACACGCTGACTCGGATAGATTAGGTTAGAAGGCTTCGCTCCCGAAGCGGAGCGGAGCGCCCGCTTTAGCCTTCGTGGTATTTTTTTTCAAACCACCAGGAAATGAAAAAAAAAAAAACCACGAATTCTAACCTAATCTATCCGAGTCGTGGTGTTAAAACAATGTTAAAAGTAATTTTGACTGGTTAAGAGTTTTGACTGCAAGCTTACGGTTAAAAGTACTTTTGACTGGTTAAAAGTTTTGACTGCAACATTATAACATAACACACATAATTTAACACAAGTTCAAGGCAATGTATAATATTATTACTGAATAGGTCTTAAATCAAAGGGTTGACTGTATAAAGAGTGCAATGAGTTTTATTACAATTCCTTAATATATTTGATACTGATTTTAGCTGTCTAAGAAATTATTTAGGTCACTTTACTAATATTTTCATTAGCATTCAATAATGCCTAATAATTCCTAGACTTTAAAACTATTTTATACCTTTCCAAAGATGCTTGGTATAGTACAGAATGACCAGTCATTTTACACAATGCCTATCCTACGTCCATTAAAATTTGTACTGTTACAATATTTAGAACTTTTTCGACCATATTTCATTAAATTTCATATCCACTAGATTTTTAACTACCGATATATAAAATTATTTTTTAAGAGTTTGTTACTATGTCATGACAATAATGTAATATAACATCACTGCTGCATGTATAATGTAACATATACATAAATTTAATAACTAAAAAAATGTCTTTTATTTCATACTAACAAATCATTATCCATAAAAATGTTTTGGTGAGGGTCTGATACAAAAATATGGGTGTTAACGGCTAAACAAGTAAATGCATTCCTACATTCTGTGATTAGAATTAACATATTATAACCACACAAGTGAATAATAACTTTAAGAACTGCAGAAGTTATTGTTCCAAATTAGTTCAACATTACAACTTGTGAAAAGACAACACAGAATTTTTACTCGTAAAATAATCCCGTTTCGTGGGATTATTTAGTCCATCTGAGCTACGAAAGTATCATTCTAATTAATATAAATTAATTATTTAATCTATAATTCATAATATCCGAGAATTTGAAAATGTAAATCATGGGTTAAATTCTATTTTGTGTTGTCTCTTCCAATTTCAAATCTACTAGAAAGAGTTAGCATACTAAGCTTAGCAAACTAGGTACTTAGTATTTAATTTTAGTACAAAGTTGACAATATAATCATTAACCCTAAAATTGATGTCATGTTTATTTTGTTATTTGTTTTAGCATGAGGGGTCATTTTCATTTTTCCATTTTATAATAGAATTTAGTATGAGGAACATATTTTGTTAATATGGTATTTTTAAAAGTCAATGAAGGTCACTTGAGATATTTATTGCTCATACACGTTGCATACTTTTACACGTTAATACAGGTTTGTAATCTTAACGACAATTATTTACTTAATGTCTAATATTCCCTCCTATTGGGCAGACAAGACTTAGCTCTGAATAAAATTTATTTCATGCTAAACTGCTAAGTCTAATAATTAATAATTAAGCTTTTAATTAAACCCTAAAATTTCCTGAAGCTATGATAGCATAGTTACATTATCTTCAAATTTTTTTTTATGAACGAGTCATAACATCTATACTAAGTAAAATATCATGTAAAACAAATAAATTTATACTAATATGGAACATTAGAAAATAGATAGGAAACAGATTCACCATTATGTGTACGCCGCACAGCTTCCGCAAGCATCATAGACACATCAATACACTGAATTTTCGGACAATCCTGCATGTGCCTCTCTTGCGGTATCGTGTTTGTGACAACCACAGCCTCTAAGCACGCATTATTAATCCTTGAGATTGCAGGACCTGAGAAGATTCCATGTGTGAGGATTGCGTAAACTTTGATGGCACCTGCTTCTATCAGCTTCTCTGCTGCATGACAGATTGTACCACAAGTGTCTGCCATATCATCAACGAGGATAGCTGTTCGGTCCTTGACATCACCAACGAGTACCATAGAAGCGACTTCATTAGCTTTTTTCCTCTCTTTATGGATCAAAGCAAATTCAACGTTTAAACGGTCAGCAATAGATGTGACTCTCTTTGCTCCACCTGCATCAGGAGACACCACAATACTGGTTTTCCAGTCTGGAATATTCTCTTTGATCCATTTCAATACAGCTGGTTCAGCAAAGAGGTTATCTACAGGAATGTCGAAAAATCCTTGGATTTGGGATGCATGAAGATCCATTGTGATGATGTGATCGGCGCCGGAGACCGACAGGATGTTAGCCACAAGTTTGGCAGTGATTGGTGCTCTGCTCTTGTCCTTTTTGTCTTGTCGGGCGTAAGGGAAGCACGGGATGACCGCTGTCACTCGAGACGCCGACGCAATCTTACACGCGTTGATCATAATAAGTAACTCCATCAGATTATCGTTGATTTCACCGCTACCACTCTGCACAATATATACATCCTCACCACGAACGGACTCGCCAATTTCCACACACGTTTCCATGTTACTGAACTTCTTGGTTACAACTTTTCCGAGATCGATGCCCAAACGATCGACGATTTTCTGGGCTAAGTCGGGATGGGAGCTTCCGCTAAATATTTTGATGTTCGGCATTCTGGTTGTTAATGGTAGGGCAAGGTGATCTAATTTATTTACTACTTCTCCTAGAATTACGGTTGATTTCATCAGCACAGCACCACAACGACCTCCAGACCGTCACTCGCGATATATGTGACAATAAAAATGAGTTGATCTATTTATGTATGTCTAACTATTGATAAGAGATACAAGCGGCAACGTGGGTACCGCCGCGCCGTCCCGTGCCGTAAATACGCACCGCACTTGACTACAGCACAATTCACGCGTTCGCTTCGTCTCGAATCGCACGTTCCGGTTCCAGTTTTTTTCAATATGAAATAAATTGATTGAATCTGTCAAAAACGTCAAGAAAAGAACACGAGAACATGACGGAGATGACGCGGTTCCACAGATTATCTATTACTCATTAGTTGTTGGGTACCACAGACACAGAAAAGAGAAGTTTGTTTTATTCCGTGTTGGGTACGTAATGACACAGAATGAGAACAAAATAAATAGATTTATAATATTATATTTATATTTATATATAACTCTTTATGTAGAATGATTCTTAGAAAATTATAATGAATTGAATGTAATATGTTGTATTAGATACCTTATGGAACAGCGTAATATAACGTATTAACCGGAATCTCTACGTTAACGGGTACCCTGCCAAGTATCGGTACCGGGGAGGGCTACGTAGTTTGTATATTATGTTTAAAGTAAATACAAACCATAACACAAGTGAAATAAAAGCCTCTTTCTCTCTCTACAACTAGGGTGAAATCAAATAATCAGTTAGAATTTTATTTAAAAACATTATGATTCATTCAGTTTTACCCACTTTTACCGTATTTTTACCGAAAAAATACGATGATCAGATTATAATATAGTTCACATCACTTCAGAGGCAAGAGCTCCCTCTACGGGCAAGAGCAGCAGCTGCTTGGCTGCCACTGTCAAAATCACAAAATAAATAACTGAATTTCGTGCAATTTGTGCATTCGGTTATGTTGTATCGTTATTCTTCTTGTTAGTAAGTGGTGTGGTAGTCACAGATTAGAAGATATGTACTACGTGGTGGTAGTGTAATATGGAAGATAATTGGATGAAGAATAGCGTAGCAAAACAAAAACTTCTAAGGTGTGTGGATTGGCTTCAAAAGCAAAATGAAGAGCCGACGAAAATATCCTCGCAAAATAAGAACGACATTCAGTTTATAATACAAACAAATGCTGCTAGAAAAAACTTTTTACTGGCAGCAGCTGAAGATGAGGCTACAGTGCCAGCTGGAGTTGATGAATGTCCTATTGAACCTAAAGCAGTGGTGAGTTTTTTTTTCACTGTTTACTTCCTAGGTGATTTTGGGGCTTCTAATCATTCTGTGTGATTGTTAATTTTCCCAAATCTATACTTCTATACTAATATTATAAAGAAGTAAAGTTTGTGTTTGTATATTTGTTAAATTGTAAGGGGTAGGTAATCTGGGGATCTACTGAAACGATTTTAAAAATTCTTTCACCAATTAGAAAGCCCTGAGTGTTAAACTGGAATTTACACCCGGGCGAGGCCGGGTCCTGGGCTGCTAGTGAATAAATAAAATAAAGTAAAATGTTTGAAAAAAATCACCATAATGATCAACTGGTTTTAATTTTATTTGTGAATAAATTATGTATCATAATAATTTTAACTTGAAATTTGTTTGTTTGCAGTCCTTACACAAACTTCGAGTTGTGAATTTGAATATGGAATGTGAATGGCAGTCATGTAAGAAATTCTTCACAGATTACGAATTGTATCAGAAACATGTACGCAACCATGCATCCAATGCACATGTTATTGAGACTGAAAATGGTGGTAAGTATCAATACCATGTTAAAAATGATTTAGATAGAAACTAGACTTGAACCCCCAACCAATCACTTACAGGGTAATCCTCTCTGTAAGGGATTGATTGGGGGAAATCTGAGCAATCAAGTTACTTGGACACATCCTAGATATACATAGAACACAGTTTTAAGAGTCCTCCTTGATGTTCTCTTTACCAATCTAAGGAGAATTTAACATACTAATTGCTTAAAAATGTCATTGATTTGTGTTAAGCTGTTTGCAACTACTGTGCATAATCTATATAATACTAAATAACGCAGCTGTGTAAAATAGATAAAGGCCACATTTAAGATGGTATATTGTATCAAAATTTGAGCTCATTCAATGCAACATAAATTTTTTATTTAAATATTAAAATAACTATTTTCAATGGATTCTATTACAATTAATTTGCTGTTATTATTATTTGATAGATAGATAGATGGACGACGATAGCAAAAGAGAGAGACAGATGGAGTCAGTTGGAGGAGGCCTTTGTCAATAAACGACACACGGGCGGTGAAATGCCTGAATAAAGGCTTTATTTATTTATTTATTTTATTATTATTTACATTAAACCTAACGTTTTGGGTTACTTTTGCCACTGTCACTGAGAAAACCTAAGAAGAAAACCTCAGCTTACCATCAGGCTGGGTGCAGTCAATCCGGCGGACTACATATTTAAAAAAAACCTGCATTAATATACATTTCTGCTTTCTTCTTTCAGTTGAATATGTCTGTCTTTGGGATGTATGCGGACATAAGACATCCGATTTCGCAGAAATGGTTCGACACCTAAACTACCATGCTTACCATGGGAAGTTGCTTGCTATTGGCTTCAATGGCAGAGCTACGCTAAAACTACCGAGGTGTAACAAGGATTCCACTAAACGTAATCAAATCCCGGTTCAGAGTAGCGATTACCACTGTATGTGGATTGGGTGTGAAGAAAAATATAATTCTATGCAGGTATTTCTTTTATGAACATTTTTTATATTCAAACTGGCAATACCAGTGTTACTCGTGCTTTGCAGATTGTGAAATCATGCATCATCATTGTGTTGTTGTCTTTTAGTAGTCTGTCTAGTTATATCCAATATTTTTACCTTGGAACGTGGAATCCGCTCTTCCTAATTCTTCTGGTTTGAGTTATACCCGTTGGAGCGACTGCTGAGGCTGACCTTCCAATCCCAAAAGCCTGCACCGTAACCTTGTCCGTTAATTAGTTCAGGCTTGCTGGCGAAGTTGTTTTAGACACAAAATATCTCGGTTGAGCCTAAATCCAGCGAGAATAACTATTTATTTATTAATTTATTTATTATAATGCTTTATTGTACGCCGATTACAAAATTCTAGGTACAGAAATAAAAAAAAAAGAAAACAGCAGTACAAAGGGCGGCCTTATTGCTTAACGCAATTTCTGCCAGGCAACCTTTGGATGGAAGTATTGGTTGGAGTGCTATATAACTAGAGAATGGGAAAAGGAAATTAATTGTTTTTGCTCATCTAGGTATATTTATTTTCAGATATTTCTCGACCATGTTAAAGTACATACAAACTACGCAGATCAGTTTATCTGCTCATGGGCAGGTTGTGGGGCTGTCTTCAGTAAAAAAGTGATGTTAGTTGTACACGTCAGATCCCATACAATGGAGAGGTTGATAGCTTGTTATCATTGTGGATGCCACTTTGCAAACAATAGGAAGCTGTGTGATCATTTGAGGAGACAGGTTAGTGACACACTGTTTACATCTTTCGGGGGGTCGAGGGAGTCATCTTAAAACATTAGATGGCCCGGGGTCAGCTGGGGTGCGAGGGATAATGCGTATTTCGTAACCTTACACCCCAGTAATTAAGACCCGAGACGGCGTGCGGTTTTAGTCGGTTCGATCCCGAGATATATTATTTGTTGAGTGTAGACTTCATATTTATGCCTGCTTCGTTCTAGCTCTGCACCACCCTATGGTTGACTGGTAGAGAATGCCTACGCTACGGCATTAAGTCCGCCAATCTACCTTGTGCATGAAGTTAAATAAATAAAAAATAAAAAAATCTCGACATAACCACCCCCGATGGCCGACGGGGGTGGTATCCATGGGGATTTCCGCACGATAAAAAAAGGCACATAGCTGAAAGTTCGTACACGCATTTGCCAGCTAACTGGCGCTCGGCGGCCGCTGCCTCTGCATGCTTGATTATACTGAGACTTTGTTGTAGAACATACACCCTAACTCGCCGCACGTGTGTGAGCTGTGCGGCGCGCGCCTCGCTACGGAGTACCTGCTGGGCGAGCACACCCGCCAGCACGTGTCGACGTACGCCTGCACGCTGTGCGACATGTCGGCCACGTCGCCCGCTGCGCTGGCGCACCACGTGCGGTACCGCCACCTCTCCGGCTGCAACACGCGGCCCCACACCTGCCCTCACTGTCCTTACTCGTAAGTATATACTAGTTTTTTTTGGTTTAATAAGTAATATAGTCACCAAACGGGGTGTGTGCTTTTCTGCCACCTAAGTGGTATAAAAAACAAAAAATAACAGGAATTTAAAAAAAAAAACAAATAAAATTTCCATTTATGTGATGTTAATATTTTATACCAGTAAATAGTCGTTTACATTTTGAAAATCTGGCATTCTGCGCATCTGCCATTTTATGAATCTGGCATTCTGCGAGTCTGGCTTTTTTGAGTTATTGACATTTTGCGACAATCTAATATCGTCTGTCATTTTACGAATCTGTCCTTTTGCGTTTTTGTCATTATGCGCCTAAACCGTTTTTTTTTGTATACCATAGACGCTCGACATAGTTATTTCCTGGTTTTTGAACCACCTCAATCAATCAATATATTTGTAGTCCACTGCTGGACATGGGCCCCTCGCAATGAACCCCCTAAGTAGTGATACATGTCTTTTATATTTTTTCAGAGCAGTTACACAATGGGATCTCCGTCAACATTCACTCACACATAAAAAGAGAAAGCAGTCTGAAGATTTAAAAGATATTTCAGACGAAGATAATTCGGAATCCGAGTCAAAATCACGGCCAAAGAAAAATAAATGTCGTAGAAAGTATGTCTGCCACATGTGCCCTGAGAAAGAATTGAAGATCTTCTCCAGGGGGTCCAGGTTGACCACACATTTGGTCAAAGAGCATGGGGCTCAGTGGTCGTTTGGACACAGCCGGTTTAGGTATGAACTTTTTCTTTGTTGAGAAATTTAGGCTCTTGAATTTTTAGGCCTGGTGGCCATCATTTTCATACTCTATTGGTAGCTATATTATTTACGTATTCATATTTTTAACTAACGGTTTGTCTCGTCGGGGGGACCGCTCTATACCTAAACAATTGAGCATATCAAGGAACTTCAAAAATATTCAACGAGTAGGTACGCGCAAAACATCTACAGTTAGGATCTTGCGAGACAGACGTACGATTAGGTTATGATTAGGTGAGCGGTCCCCGACGACGAGACAAACTGTTAGTTAAAAATATGAGCACGTAAATAATATAGCTACCTATAATAATAATAAAGGTTCAAAACTTAGGGTAGATAGGTCATAATATAATAGTTAGTTTTTTACTTTTTACAGGTTTTTTTATTGTTCTTTTTATTACCCGACTGCGCAACGCAAAGGAGTGGTAATGTGTTTAACAGCCTATGTATGTATGTTTGTATGTTCCTTTGAAGCACTATACAGACCAAACGCCTGGGCCGATTTTCATGATTCACACGTCAATCGATTCCTCTTAGTCCGGCGAGTGTCACTAAAGACATGACGTCAGTAAAAATTCAATATGGCGACTACTGGCCGCCATATTGTGAAAATTAAAAAAATTAAAGTCAGCAAACTATGTCAAGTGGGGTATCGTTGAATAGGTATTTAAAAATCATTTTTAGTTTCCTTTCAACATTTTTCGATTCCATTAACCATTTAGGATCTATAGCGATTTAAAGTTGAGTAACAACAATTCATAGGTTTTTATTAGACAGTAGGAAGTCCAATCGGGTAAATAGCTGGCTAGGACACTTATAACTAAAAAGTATAAAATAAAAAAATATAATTTAGAAATTAAAAAACCCGACTGCGTAAAAAACTAAAAAGAAAAAAAACAAGCACTCAGATGTCCGGTGGTCTAGAAACATAACAACTTAACAGTCGGGATCCTTTGAAAAATAAGATTGGCTGTTGAATAATGGATCCCGACTGTTAAGTTGTTATGTTTCTAGACCACCGGACATCTGAGTGCTTGTTTTTTTTCTTTTTAGTTTTTTACGCAGTCGGGTTTTTTAATTTCTAAATTATATTTTTTGAGTCGGAGTTTTTTTAAATTTTTAATTGAATTTTTATTTTATTTTATCCACAACTAACGCAATATGGATATCAAATGAAAGGGCTTGCCTAGTAGAATGGCCGCTTTCAGTGCATATAAGCGTTTAACTTAATTTATTTTACGGATTTTTTCAGATATCAGTTATGCGAAGACGGCACATATCGCTTAACGACTACCCGCTTCGAATCTCTAGAAGTTTCTAAAACAATCGTGGACGGCTATACCGGTCCAAAAGAATTTTTCTCAAGTTTAGAGTTCAATCTCAAACAAGTAGCGGAACCCACGGAAAGGACCCCAAGGCGATATGAAGTCAGTTGGAAGAACCCTAAAGATGATAAGACGGAGACAGATGATGAGGAACAGCCCTCTGAGGATAAAGTTGAAATCACCATGTGTGATGTTGATGAAAAAGGTGTCATTATAAGTTCGAAAGTTATCAAATCCGAATTTCTGTTTACGTAATACGTCTTTTTTTAACCGACTTCAAAAGGAGGTTAAATGTTTGTTTGTATTGTCCGCGATTGTATCGCGTTTGATTGAACCGTTTTTGATTTGATTTTCAGAAAATCTTATTTACGTTCTTGACCGATATGTCGGTTTTATTTAACTAAAATTAAAAATTGATAAAACAAATTATACTACGTAGGTGGCAGACAAGCACACGGCCCACCTGATGGGAAGCGGTCACCGTGGTCTATGGACGTGTGCAACACTAAGGGTGTCACACACGCTGCCTATCCTAAAGGGAAGGGAGGAGGGCCTAGGAAAGGGAGCGGGGAGGAAGGGTTACAGTACAGATATTAAAAATCTTGAAAATTGCGCAGTCCGTAATTTTAGGTTTCTTTAGTACAGCGTGGGGTGTGAAGGGTGGAGCCGCGCCTTTCAACCAATCATAGCTGATTTAAACCCTTTCAACCTTGATCAGTCCTTTTATTAGTTTTTTTATAGGCCTGTTACTGCACATGCGCAATTGTTTAAGTTTTTTGAAATTTACTATTATACGTTTGATAGCAAATTCAATTTTTTCATAAAAAACGCTGTTTTGTATAATTTTTTATGATGCTATCAGATGTAAGTGGTGCTATTTAGGCCCAAACTAAGCATAACATGTATTATTAGTTCTAGAACATAGATAGGGATATTTAAATAATATTTTTAAGTTTAGAATATGTACAAGTTCCTGGATATATTTTGTACTTGTGTTATAGTTTTGTACTTAGTACCTATACTTATAAGGATAAAAAATAAAACAAAAAATTTGTACTAAATTTATGTTTTTTATTGTGTCCATAACCCCTAACCCCTCCTCCCATTCTCCTCAATCCTCTTTAGGGTAGGCAGTGCGTGTGTGACACCCCCTTTTTTAATCGTGCGGAAATCCCATGGATACCACCCCCGTCGGCCATCGGGGGTGGTTACCCAACAGGCATATCCCTCGCACCCCAGCTGATCCCGGGCTATCTACGGTTTTAAGATGGCCCCCTCGACCCCCCAAGAGGGAGGGTGGGGCGAGCATCGCGCCACTTCGCCGACGGTGGGGTGTAGGGTGACGCCGTCCGTCACTCAACCGTCATCGGCGCACGGACAATCAGCTCGCTCCCCACGGTGCCCTCTGCTAGTCAGAGGGACACGTGGAGAGCCTCGGAGCAGCCCTCTAGAGGGCCACTCCCACCCCGGCCGGATTGGCCGCAGGCAGCAGCGTCTCCCGTGGCGAGCGGGAGGCGCTGCCCGCCTCCGTTGCCTGGGTGCACCACGTGGAGGTTCCGGCCCGCACCCCGGGTGCGAAACCCCTGGTCCATAGGCCACGGTGAACACCTCCCCATCAAGTGGGTCGTGTGCTTGTCTGCCGTCAAAGTTGTATAAAAATAATATACCAACATCAATACGAATAGCAGTTCTAAAATTATATTTGGGTATTGGGGAAGAGCTAAAAAAAATAAGTAAGTAGGTATAATAAAATGTCATTTATTTGAAATATTAAAATAATCGCCTACATTTTATTCTGCTAAAGGCAAACCACTGTCATGCCAATGACACTAAAAAATTCTATTTAATTGTAGACTTTACCGTTGTACAGTTAAAGTCTAAAATCAAACGAAAAGAATTCAATGAACTTTTTCATTTCGCTCTACAAAATATCATTTAATTTTAGACTTTAAACTGATAACAGTAAAGTTCAAAATTAAATGGTATTTATCTAAGTATTGAAACATGACAGTGGCATGTTTTAACAGATTTGAGGCCTTGATAAAATGATTATAATTTGTGATTCCCAATATTATCAAAAAGCTTATTACTCAATGTTAACCAACTATCTCTGGAAACTGTCAATCAATCTCTCTGCTTCTCTGAACCCTGATTCAATCGCCCCGTGGACAGAAGAGTGCCTGTGATGCGAAGTTGCTTCTCCCGCGAAGCAGACCACCGGAAAGCGATTACTGTGGTACAAAGGTTCTGATAGGATGGAGGCGGAGCCGCCATTTTCTTCTAAGGCAACTGTCCTATAGGCGTAGGCGCCGCGTGCTAGCGGGTTCGATGCCCATTGTGTCCTGGAAGTAGATGAAATGATTATAAATAATGGAATATGCTATAGTGTAGCAAGAACATAGCGGGGTATGAAAAAGCATTTGATGAGGCCGTCAAGCTAAGGGCCACCATTATAGCCCTATCGGTGTTTGTAATGGTGACACCCATTCCTGAGACTTTACCTTTGGCTTACCATCAGGTAAAGTCATATTGACCGATAAAAAAAAAGTTTTTGTAGATCTTTAGAACCTTAGACGCTTGTGCTTAAACTATAAGTAGGTAGATAGGTACATATACAAATACATCTATATAGTACGGGAGGTAGCGTTAATTCTAACAAGCAATCGATAGCCAGTTGATATTCTCCACGATAATAGAGCTTTATTAATACATAACAGAGTTGACCGTCAACCGGTCTGGTAGCGGTCGAGTCGAAGGTGACACCATGGTAAAGTTGTCAAAAAAAATTACGCTCCGAGCAATCATTTGACACGTGAAACTTTATATGGTGATTCCTGAGGTCATTTTCAACTGAGAAATAACCGTCAGATGTGGTGTAGAGTAGTGGTTATACGTCAGTCGCGTATATATTAGACCAGTGCCGATAGTCTTTGAGACAAAATAAATTTATAGTAGGATGAAACCTGTTGGAAAAGGATCAGAATATAACAAAAATGAAAGGAAAAATAAATTACGGGTGATCTGAGGTCGGGAAGTGGGGAGGGGGATGAGTTTTAAGGGTAAAAACGGTTTATCTCGATTTCCGGCAAAACTACAAGTCCTATGGAAAAAAGTTAAATGACAAAGTTGTAGGTAATAAAGAGACCTACAACTTTTCATTTACACTTTTTTCACATAACCGCAAAATGTATGTGAAAAATTCAAATAATCAAGTTTTTGGTTTTTTATTTTTATCTTAAGCAAAACAAATTTGTATTCCACGTAATTTGGTGAAAACTTAGCTTTTTATGTCCCAAAGACACTGTATTTTTTTTGATTTGAAATACTCTTTTTTTCAGCTTATTTTGACTAAATATCGAAAAACCACCCTAATTTTCAATCGAAAATTATCATGTCAAAATATCAGCTTTTTAAAAAAAGTCAGAGAGTTTTTTGTTCTCTGAAATCTCTTCTTTCTGATAATGTAAAAATACATATACATTGCTATGGTAAATGTTCTCAGAAAATGCAAAGAAGAAAAACTCGAATTCGAAATTAATATTTTTGTATTTAGTCATTTCCTCGCTGAGGTGGGATGAGAAGTTACAAGTTGCACTATAACTTCATGGTTGTACTCGAGTGCAAAGATTTTTCACCTTGTGCACTTTTGATACCCTCGCTAAAGCTCAGGGTTCTATTTTGTAATTATTGTATTTAGTCATTTCCTCGCTGAGGTGGGATGAAAAGTTACGTGTTGCACTACTATAGCTTCATAGTTATACTCGAGTGCAAAGATTTTTCACCTTGCGCACTTTTGATTCCCTCGCTAAAGATCTGGGTTCAATTTTTAGAACTCTTCGCGTGCTCAGTTTTGATGACCGAGCAAGCGAAGGGTTCTTAATTTGAATCACGAGCGCAGCGAGCGATTCACAAAATAGAACCCTGAGCTTTAGCGAGGGAATCAAAAGTGCACAAGGTGAAGATCTTTGCACTCGAGTGCAACTATGAAGTTATAGTGCAACATGTAACTTTTCATCCCACCTCAGCGAGGAAATGACTAAATACAAAAATATTAATTTCGAATTCGAGTTTTTCTTCTATGCATTTTCTGAGAAAATTTACCATGGCAATGTATATGTATTTTTACATTATCAGAAAGAAGAGATTTCAGAGAACAAAAAACTCTCTGACTTTTTTTAAAAAGCTGATATTTTGACATGATAATTTTCGATTGAAAATTAGGGTGGTTTTTCGATATTTAGTCAAAATAAGCTGAAAAAAAGAGTATTTCAAATCAAAAAAAATACAGTGTCTTTGGGACATAAAAAGCTAAGTTTTCACCAAATTTCATGGAAAACAAATTTGTTTTGCTTAAGATAAAAATAAAAAACCAAAAACTTGATTATTTGAATTTTTCACATACATTTTGAGGTTATGTGAAAAAAGTGTAAATGAAAAGTTGTAGGTCTCTTTATTACCTACAACTTTGTCATTTAACTTTTTTCCATAGGACTTGTAGTTTTGCCGGAAATCGAGATAAACCGTTTTTACCCTTAAAACTCACCCCCCTCCCCACTTCCCGACCTCAGATCACCCGTAATTTATTTTTCCTTTCATTTTTGTTATATTCTGATCCTTTTCCAACAGGTTTCATCCTACTATAAATTTATTTTGTCTCAAAGACTATCGGCACTGGTCTAATATATACGCGACTGACGTATAACCACTACTCTACACCACATCTGACGGTTATTTCTCAGTTGAAAATGACCTCAGGAATCACCATATAAAGTTTCACGTGTCAAATGATTGCTCGGAGCGTAATTTTTTTTGACAACTTTACCATGGTGTCACCTTCGACTGCTCCGCGGGTGCGGGTTCTGACGGTCAATTCTGGTATGTATCAATAAAGATCTATTATCGTGGAGAATATCAACTCGCTATCGCTTGCCAAAAAAAATTAACGCTACCTCCCGTACTAATAGGTACTATTATCAAATTGTATAGTAGCTGCGTCGTTACATTGGATTGGATTGCTGAAGATATGTGGTGTATGTGGTGGTGACCCCAGTCCTGAGACTTTGCCTTTAGCTTACCATCAGGCGAGGTGGAGTCATTTTGACGTGTACTATATATATATATATATATAAAAAATACATATATAAAAAAAAACAATTTTGGACAAAAAAAAATATTTTTTTTTCCCAATTCTTGTCAGTGTTTTCGCGATGGATGCAAAAACTACTGAACGAATTTTGATAGGGTTGCTTTTATTTGAAAGTTCTTGGTCAGACTTAAAATCTCACGTACCTATTGACAATCGATTCAGTAGAACCGGAGATACAGGTAAAAAAAACGCGAGAACCGACGTCCACCACGTCATAAGCTAATAAATTATAAAATCTAACCTCAAAATCCTCTTAATAGGAGTAACCTTGAACTCAGACCTAAAGACCGTATCGAAAAATTTCTGAACGCCAGCCTGCACTTCTTCATGACCAACTTTCTCCATGAGTTCAGCTCCTTCTCCATATATCCAGGCTAACAGCACATTTGGCTGGTGATCGATCGACATTAAGCCGTATATCTCCGTAATCCACTTCTCGTCCCATGAGAACTTTGCTTTGTCTCCGATCTGCCATAATATTGTGAAGTTGGCTGGGGTTTCCCACCACGGTTTTTCAAATTCAATGTATATTTTGTCCAAAACACACATTTGGAGGTTGCGAATGGTGTTCACTTTTTCCGCTGGCAATGGAGGGTTGAAGAGTTGTTCGTGTCTGTGAAAGATAATAAAAAATACATACACATAATATATACCTAAAGATACCTACTAGCGGACCCGACAGACGTTGTGCTGTGATGTAACCCAAATACCGACTGCAGCGCCATCTGCCGGGCTTATTTTTGAATCTAAACCATCCTCGAATCCAAGACATCTGGACCGATTTGAATGAATTTTTTAGTGTGTGTTCACAAAAGTGTTCATTCAAATCGGTCCAGCTGCCTAGTAGGAGTACACACATACAGTAGAAATTGTTTATCTATATAGGTAAAAAGAAGAAAAAGCGGACACCAGACTCCGAGGTGAAAGCTTTGGATACGACTGGGATTAACGCGGAATATGAAGAAGATAGGTATAAAAATAAAGAAGATACCTACTTAATATTCTATGACATTGTCCCAAAGTAAGCTTAGCTTAACTAGCTTGTGTTATGGGTTCCAGAATGCGGATATTTTTATATGGACTTAGATATTTTTTTTTATAAATCATATTTATTTCAACGAAACAACTAAGAAGTTACTGTATTAAATAAGTGCCACGGGGACGAAGTATGTCAGGGGCGAAGCCGCGGGGATAGCGAGGAAATAATAATTATTTAACTACTCACCTTTCTTTCAAAACTCCTACAGGCAAAGTGACAATGACACTTTTAGCCGCATACAAGCTGCCATCTTTACAAGAGACCTGCACCAGAGGGTTGTCCAACCCACGCTGGTTGGTTCCCCATCTGATATTCTCCACTTCTTTATTTAGAACGATCTGCAGCGGTATCTCTTCGGCAGGATCTGGGATTTTGTTCTGAAAGAAAAAATATTTAGATAAGTACCTACACATAAAGTAGGGGGAGGGGGAGGGGTATGTAGTAAGCCTTCTCGAATAGACAAGCAGACGGCCCACCTGATGGAAAGAGGTCTCCGTGGCCTATAGATGTGTGCAACACTAGGGGCGTCACACTCACGCTGCCGATCCTGTAAAAACCTAAGGCCGAACGCTAAAACACGAGCGGATGCGGACGCAGACCGGTGCGTCCGTCCGTTGCCCGAGTCCGCGCCCTGTCGCACGCGCCTCCGCTGCTCAAACTATTTTTCACTGAGCGTGCACCCGCGCGGGTTGTGTTCGCCCTAATGCCCTTCTTGAAGAATCCCATATTGCCCCCTACGTAATCGATACGAGCGAAGAAGACCACAGATACAGAACATTGAAGTCTTTTTTTGTAAGAATTATTATTAATATGTATAGTTTTTCTCACCAGTAAAACATCAATTATAGTCGTGTACCCTCTCCCCTTCCAGTTGAGCATAAATTCACCCTCACAATTCCACAATTCTATGAGGCCTCGCAACGACTTGCCGGTTTTGCGGTCGCTCTGCCCCCCCACATGGTTGTTCCTTTCGAACCATTCAATATACATCCGGTACAAAATTGTGTCGTATTTTAGTACATCCATTGTGTGTACTCTGAAAATCGAGAGTGCAAAATCATTTTATTACAAAATGGAGTGCTCAGGAGTCTGCTATAAGCTATATTAGGGGGCAATGCCCCCGTAGACAAGTGGCACAGCGTAAATCACTAAGGAATAGAATAGAATAGGTCGACCAATCGCACCCGAGCTCGTGATCCGGCCGCTGCGCTCGCGACGAACTTGGATGTGATGCGCCAGCTAGCAAATTAAAATAGAATCATCAAAATCGGTTCACCCAGAACGTCACAAAAATTAAAAAAAAAACTTATAGTCAAATTGAGAACCTCCTCCTATTTTGAAGTCGGTTAAAAACGAGTCTGTTTTTCCGGAAAACATCGTCACTTACCATCAGGTGAGATTGTGGTCAAATGTAAGTTCATGAATGAAAAAAAAAATATGGTGAGGTCACACCAGAAGCTATCCAGCGAGCGAGATATCGTTTCATCTCTGGTACACACCGCCCCGAGGGGGTCATCTGTCATTTCGCAGATGACCTGGGTCACCCGGGTTGTGAGGGAAATTCCTTTTGGGCCATCTCAGACTACGGCGCTATAAGACCCTAGATGGCGTGCGGTTTTAGTCGGTTCGATTCCGACATAACCGCCCCCGCTGGCTTTTAGACTTATCTACATATTTTCTTTCAGAACAAAATCTATTCCTTAGCGATTTACGTTGTTCCACTTGTCTACGGGCCCTGGTGTTCCTAGTTTTTTGAACGTTTACAAAATTCTCGTAGTTCATATAGTGAAAATTTTTAAGAATTTAATTTTAAACCTTTGTCACCTTTGTACCTACATAACAATACTTGTTATTAATTAACCTTTTTTGAACAACAGGATTTTTCCTTTTTTTGTAATGAGTACAAAATACTTATAGTTGTCACAAAATAAAAGGCCCACTTTGACAGTTCGTGCCCATGAAGTTCTTAATTTTTTATCAATTGAAATGTTCTAAAGACAATTACATTTTTCATTGACAGGTACCGCCCACCATGAAGCTATAGATAAACATGGAGGCCGCACTTCCAATACCTACTTGATGCTCAGTCTGTATTTACTATCTTGCTCTCTGTGGGCCGACTTCTCTTTCTAAGTATGATAACCTTCTAAACAAGAAATCACCATTTAAACAAGTTTAAACACTTACGCGTGGAATTTTATATCACATCCTTTACGCCACGTAATACCGCAACCACGCACTATACAATTTTGCACCATTTTTTGAGTTTATACTTATAATTAACTTTAAATATGTTAAAAACCAAAACAATAATAAACAACCGCCATATTGTTTATTGATAGTTGACATGTAGTACCAATGTTGCCACATTACGTACTGAATCCATAGACAATGGGAATTTAATTCACTGATTTCCTGATTCAACAACCCAATCATGCATAATAAATGGCATATAATTTTTCAATTTCCACATTAATAATCGTAGTCGAACTATAGAGTTATTTATAAATCATTTTACTTGCATTTTTGGTTAGTATGGTCTATTTCTATAATTTACTAGGAGATACTAATAAGAAGATAGCAACATTGTACAAATACACGAAAGAGAAGTCGGCCCACAGAGAGTGAGATACAGACATGTAGGTATTTGGATCAAGCTGTTCTTTCCCGGTTTGGCCTCCATGTTTATCTATAGCTTCATGCCGCCCACTCGGCTAAGTGCTGTGCATTAACGATTTTGTCATGTAGTCCACAGACTATTAATAATCAGTTAAGGAAAGAAAATATCGAGTGAGATATTTTTTTTCAAGCCCGACGCGCACTTTTATTTTAATTTATTTTAATACTTGTGTTTAGATTCTGAAGACTGATTCAATTATTCTTGATGTTTTTGTGATTGAGTGAATGTTATTGTAAAAAAAAATATTAAATATAAGTAAATTGACCTTTAATAAAATTGTATTGTTTTAAAATACCTACAAAATCAAAGGTTAAGCAATTTTTTCTAATCAGAACTTTAATCCAATGCAGTTTATATACATATTCAAATCGATTAAATCCCCATGCAAACTGGATTCGATTCATCCTGAGTATCGAATACCGAATCGTATAGGTACATAACTAGTTACGCCACGAGAACAAACGTCAAAACGGGCCTTTTATTTTGTGTTGAGTATACCTACCTAGTTTTTTTTTCTAAACAAGTTTCGTTTAAGAATAATATACCTATGATACATTTAAAAATGTAAAAATAACATGTTTTATTTTTTCACGCCGCGCCGTCTCGGGGCTTCTAGCGCCACCGGGGTGTAAGGTGGCCCTATACTTACACCGCCAGTCGAGTAGTTCCTTAAGCTAAAGGAGAATTCTGCAATGCCCTACTAGGTTTTAGGTAAAACTAACGATACTTACGTTTGTCTCACACAATCAGAAATCGATTGAGCGCTATATTTGTCAGCATTTTCCACCACTTCATTGAGGTCTTTCACAATTTTTTCGGCTGTATAAGCTTTTACCGAATGACCGCCAGCGACCCTGTAGTACTTATTATCTGGTTCTGGTCTACCAAGAAGGTTTAGTGGATTTGCTAGCTCAAACACCTTATTATCTTTTTCACCGTGGCACCTGAAAGTGAAATAGAATAATTTATTTAGAAAAACGCGTCATTAAAAACTTCATGATCTAAAAGAAAAAAAAATAGACATTGACATATTCAACCAGCTCTGTGAAAACGTTGCTGCAACCGAAATATATAATAACTTAAATAAAAAGAATTCAGGAAAGAAAAGAATCAATTAACATTCTTCAGCAATGAGAAAATTCTGTCTCGCGCTCAATTTGTACCTATTCGTCAAAAGTATAATTATGAATATGTACGACAAACGTTTTAAACATGTCTACATTGTCTACCATACTTAAAAAGGCTATCGAAATGGCACGCTAATATTAACGGTGAACCATGGTTTACAGAAGAAACTTTTTCTGCTATAGGTACCCACCTACAACAAAGGGCAGAGGTTTAAGAATACCGCCCTATTATGTGCTCTTGTATTTGATGAGACAGCTTTGAGACAGAAGAAGATATGAGACGGAATAAAATATCTTGGCCTAGTAGACATGGAAATTTTTAGTAATTAATGATTCAGAGACATGGCATCTCAAGCTTTTGTGTTTCTATTGATAAATCAGTTGGAAAATCGTATTAGGCTATTTTTTAATTAATAGTCTCACTGTTCCAGTGAGACTATTAATTAAAAATGAGGCAAATCTAATTAAAATGTGTCTCATTAAATGTTTTGAGGCAGGAGTCCATAACATTTGACGGGCATGCAACAAATGCGTTGAAAAATCCTATGAGGTTGTTTTTTAATTAATAGTCTCACTGGAACACATAAGGCCTAATTAAAATGTGTCTTATTAAATTATTTAAGAAGCGTACAGTCGATGTAGTGTCTATAATGTTTGACGGGCATGCAACAAATTTTGCAGCTATGGAATTACTCGATTGTAATATTAAAGACATATTATATCATCGATGAAAACAACATTCAAACATCCATCAAATGATACGGAAGAAGCCTGTTTTTTAGATCCTTATCGCATCATGTAATTGGTAAGACTACAATTACAATCTAACAAAGAGTTCTTGGATATGACTGTAAAATTACAAAGTGGAATTACTTGAGTGAACTCAATAAACTGCAAATACCAAAGGGATACGTCTAAAGTCAAAAAGTTATCTATAAACCACATTGAATATGAAAATCAAATAATGAAAGTAAAATTAGCCACACAAATTAGCGAGCAGAAGTGTATCAACAGCCATGAAAGGCCCAGCGCACACCGAGGGAGGCGCGGAGGAGGTCATTTTAAAAAAGACAACTTAATGTGAACCTTAATCGTTTTGTTATACGGTCAATAATTGAATTATCAAGAATAAAGCCGCGCGCGTCACTTTCCATCGCGCTTCCAGCGGTTTGCGATGGTCCAAGTAGGTATGCAAAGAAGACCTGAATCTTGATCAGTTCAAGGAATCTAAGCCCACCGAAAATTTTATAATTCCAGAGCCATGAAAGAATTGGGATACAAAAAACTCATTAGTATCAGAAATAAAGACAAAAAAAAAAACAAAGAGTAATTACTTTCATCGATGACTTCAAAAGATATATTATCAACCCCAAATTGAAAATTACAAAACGCATAGTCATGAAAGATGGTAAAAAAATGGTCCTATTAACTTGATTTTACAAACCAATAATTGACACAAAATGCAGAGCCGGCTTTTAGGGTAACCTATTTAAATAAACATTGAAAGCATCAAACATTTGGTTGGCATTTGATCGAAAACGAAAATCGATTTATGTTTTTATCCACTAAAATAAGCCAGGACCACCTAGAAATTTTCTTTGAGTCAATCAGAATGCATGATGGCCGCAATGACAACCCTAATGTAAGGCAATTCAAGGGTATTTAGAGGAAATTATTAACACACCTTGAATTAAAGTGCTTAACTGACAATTTTGTGGGTAGGTATAAATGGCCTAGGGTATATAAGTGTAAGGAACTGAATAAATAAACTAGTCTTTGATCTGTTTACCTGTGAACTGTTATTTCTTCTCCCTAGTCAATATTTATACTTATCATGGCGCAGTCGGTAGGATCTCAAGAAAACATAGATCCTAGAAATCAAATATCATCTCGATATCATGTGTTCTACAATTATCAAGAAAAGAAAAAACTAAACATGGAATCTTTACCACAACCCGCTTTGAGTACCTACCACAGGAGATAAAAATAAAATAGCAACACGAATTTGTTCTTCGGCCATACAAAATTTATCAATGCCACCTCAGAGAAGAAGAAGATTATGCAGAAAACACTCTCAATTTACGAAAGTCAACAGAACCTTGGAAATTTGGCCAGCTACTTAGATGTACCAGATATCAATGATTTCAGAAAATATGTAAGTAATTGGGTATATATAGCTGGTGGGTGCTACTCATTATCTAACGAAAAAAATCAAATGTGAAACGTGTATGTCTCGGTTGTGGTCTTCAGAAAGACATGATATTGAGCAGTCCGACTGGGGTAGTACCTCCGTCCTATAGATTACCGCCGCCATAATATAAGCATCGTGTCGTGTTCCTGCCGGTAAGTAGGGTAGCCAGAGCTCACTGGAGTGCACTGAAGCGATTCTGTGCTGTCAGCGGGGAGACCGAAATCTCCAACGTTATCAGCGTATTGTTTTATTGCTCAGTATTTTAGCTGTGTTTAGATAGTGATATTTAGTGAAAATATTTTTAAATGTGAAAACTTTTTAAGTAAGTAGGCACCTACATAAAATTGATATTTTGTAATTTTTATGAGTAGATGAAAATTTTGCTGCTAAATATGTAATCGGCTGCTAAATTATGTAACCCCTGGGGGAGCCGAAGGCCAGTCACGGTAAGTTACGTACGGTATTTTTGTATGCTTTTATTAGAGACCCCAGACAAATTATAGGTACTACCCGTTCGCGCTAACTTTGCCGCTGTCAAATGACGTCAGTATAGCGTTGTCTCACTAGAACTAGAACTGAATGAGTGAGACAACGCTAAACTCGTGACAGTTGGCAAAGGCAAACTTAGCGTGAACGAGTAGTAAGTGGTGACTCGTACGAAAAACAAAACATGTTGGGTATTAGTTGCTTAATGTTTTTTGTGCAGGTACTTAGGTATTACGCAGGAAAAATCTTGCATGTTCTGGTAAAATAGATATTATACTTTGTCATTATGAAAATACTACCGCTATCTCTCTCTCTCCACTTAATTTTTGATTTAAGCGAAAGAGACAAGCATATAAGGCCGATTACCTACATAGCAGTTACTCACCCAACCCCACCCCGCACCATGTCAAAAACTTCGTCGATCAGTGTGCACGTGTACCTATTTTTTACAATAAGAGAATCTTTCGTATCTTTAGGCTACTTTTTTGTTTCCAATGATATTGTTGAAAGTTTTATCCTATTTCTATACGTAATGTCCAAATATATTGGTGCCAGAATGTGTTTCTTCAGCGGAATGGGCGTTGTTCCTTACCCACTGGGAAGATCTTCGCTGGTCTCGTATTTGCTGACTGAGGACTTTAAAGCCAGTTATTAAAGCATCACAGAGTATGCACGCTTCTATGATGACCACCAGGTTAGTTAGTTATATTTTGAAATCCCAAGCACTAAGCATTAATTTTTTTTTTCATTTAATTTAGTTGAAATTTGTGTCAAATTAGTTTTCCAAATGATGATGACCTCTGTTATCGTATAACTTCCAAATATGAATAAAAAAAGAAAGAAAAATATTTTATTTATCTACCCCCTTTATTATAAAACGCTAGGTTTAAACCACTATCTCCAACAATGATTTGGAGATAGTTTAAATCTTGTTCTTTCGTGAGTTATATACGAGTATTGTTATAAAGTCTCTTGAATTCACATCACAATTATGTAAGTGTCTAAACACCTATCTACAATTATTTATAACCTGACCTAGGATATAGGTCATACATTATTATTTTTGCACTCATCCAGTCAAAGTCGATATAAAACAATAATACCACGCTAGAAATTTCACGTGTAAAATGACAAAATGCTACCCTATTGTGATATCTAATTAAGTATTATTATTATTAATAATAGTCTGGCCCTCTTTGAATGAAACGCTTATCTTGAATAGACAAAAGGCTCAGTGCCTAAAGTTAAAAAAATGTTAAGTGATCACTACTTTGCGAAATGAAATTATCATGCTGTTATAGGTCCTTAGGACTGAGTTTTCAGCACCGTTTATTGCTTTTTCTGTTTTAAACCGCCTTCAAAAAAGGAGGAGGTTCTTAATTCAATTGTATTTTTTTAAGTTTGTTACCACAGAACATAACTGTTCGGCTGAGTAAACCGATTTTTATGATTCTTTTTTTATTTGATAGCTGGCGCTTCCCTTATGGTCCCATTGCAATTAGGTCAGTTGTAGTCGTTTTTTTAAGTTATTACCTGTGAAAACTCATAATTGACCTATAATTTTATTATTTGTTAGCTGTAAGCTTTCCGAAAATTGTAAAATAAAATAAAATTTCAATTTCAATTTTCTATTTTCTTCAGATCCTGGCGCAAGACCGAATTTGACAGCATCGTCTGCAGCGCGGGGACTGTCATTCGGTCACACAATAGACCGCTCAAGATGAAGAGAAGCAAAAATCGCTCTCTCTGGCAAGAAGAAAGATACAACTACCGGTTGTATTCGCTTCCCAGCTTCACGCGTCAAATACAGTTCCTCAAAGTGTATTATAGCAGGATGCCATCGAAGAAAAAGTCAGCATATAATTGGTCTTTTTTTCCCTTTTTTCGTTAAATGGTCGGTGCGGAAACACTTATGGATACCTAGCGGGCCAGCGGGGCAGGTTATGTCGAACTAAACTACCGACTAAAACCGCACGTCGTCTAGTCTTCTGACGTCGCAAGGTGGCCCATAGAGCATTTCCCTCGCACCCCGGGCCATCTCCGGATTCGAGATAGCCCCCTCGGGTTTGTGTCTGCTAGGGTGACAGGTGGCTCCACCCGTCACCCCCAGGCCCGTATGATTGGTCCTGCCATAAGAAGCGATATTCTATCAAAACAGAATATTTACATTCCATGAGGAACGACTGTGTGAGAAGCATGCTGAGACTGAAGCCAGATGAAGTGATTTGGCAGCATATTGTCAACCGCCTCGGTCGACCTTAAATGTTATATTAGAACTTAAATGTAAATTATTTATAGTAGTTAGTTAATTAGTTAGTAGTTTGGTAGTAGGTAATTAAGTGATAAGTTTTTTTTTAATTTATTTTTAAAATTTCGTAATATGATTGGTATTTTTTTTAGTAGATTGATAATTTTATGATTAGGTAATTTGCCATAGTTATTGTAAGTACTTAGTGTTATAAATTATTTATGTAGGTATTTGTCTTTTTTAATTAGTTCATTAGTTAGTAGTTTGGTAGTTGGTAGTTTAGTCATAAGTTTTTTTTAATTATTTTTAATTTTTTTAGGTAATTTGCTATAAGTAGTTATTGTAAGTAATTAGCTTATTTTTTTTTTAATTTCACCTTTTGTATGTGCCGTTTTAAAGGTCTAAACAGAATAAAGTTTGACTGTAAATTCATTTTAAATGTTATCTTAATTAGATATTAATTGTGTAATATACTAGTATTCTTATAATTAGTTCTGAAATTTTGTAATTAATTCTGTTATTTTGTGTAGGTATTTGTTTTTTATTAATATTATTTAAAAAAAAAACTCCAAACTTGTTGGGTTTCTTGAATTTGATTGTTGAATTTTTCGTGTACTTTAGATTGAAATGTATTTAAATATTTTTATACTGCCCATGGATTATTGTAATAAGATTAAAAACTGATGAATTTTAATATACAAATACCTACTGATTTTAAAGATTTTTTTATTTATAAATTACCTACGGGGACCGTTTGGGCAGCATCTAAAACTTTGTTCTAACTGCTATCGCTAGTCGACATATAAGTTTTAAATTGGATGTGTTTTGATGATGATGTGATTCGTATTTCCACTTGCATGTTTTATTTTAATTTAAATTATAAACATTATCCGAAAGATGTCTTTCCTTTAAAGTAGTACAGGTGGAAAGCCTTTGTTGTTATCCTGAAAATATTTTAGTGACAGAAATAGAAGCTGTGGTACCTCGTAAACCATTTCTTCAAATTATACTTCCACACGTCTATTACAGGCTCAGCATGTGAAATATCATCAAATAAGTTCTTTGAATTAGATGGTTCTACACTCAAAATGGGGTTATGATGGAAGTTCAAGCCATACAGCTGATGAAAAATACATGTTCTTGGCTTGTCCCATAAGACTCACGTACGAAAACGATGATAAGTAAACCTTTTATTTTATGGCAAAATCCAAAATCTTCTCAATCTCCCCTCGATTTTGCAGACAGTCTTTAATATTTAAAGGAAACTGAAGAACTAGTCAAAAAGAAAAAAAATCGACATACCTATGAGCAAATTAGAATCATCAAATAATATAACTAAATGGCAAGATGTATTTTATTGAACACAATCCACGTTTTACAATACTTAGTTGATACAAAGTTGTGCAGTTCGCTTGTCGGTAGGTAATAAATCTACCATGAGGTGTCACAAGTGTGATGCAAATTCCAAAGATTTTAACTATCTCAAAGCAATCCAAAAAAGGCGTATTAAAATGACTTTTTATTATTTGGACATTATTGATATTGCAATCATGGATACGATTAATTAAAAGTTTATTGCACATTGCCTGCAAATTGTCTGTTCTTGGATGGAGAGTCAATAAAGAAAATAAGTAGCTACAAAAAAAATATACATATACATACAAGCTAATAAATTCATTATAATAAATTTTAAGTTGTTATTATGAGAAGTTGTCATTTCGAGAAGTTGGCATTGCGAGCAATTGGCATTTCGCGAAGTTGGCATTTCAAGAAATTGGCTATTTGCGAGCGGTTGGATTCCGCGAAGTTGGCATTCTGAGCTGAAAGGGCTATAAACTGTCAATTTTCAAGTCTCGCGTATAGGTTCGTACTCGGGTGTAGGTTAGTATAGGTAATAGGTAATTTATAGGTTCCTTCTAGGTAAGCGTGTATTCATCGTAGACCACTTAAGAGGTATATTTAGTGAAACGTAAGCCAATCAATGGCTATGATAAAAAAAATGTATCATTAAATATCACCACAGGACCACCAACAAAAACTTGCTTGAATAATAATTTCCTAGATTAGCAGGTAGCGCTAGGATTTAAGGTTTTGAATAGGAAAACTTTCTAATGATGTTATCTTATCAGGGGTGTGTAATTATATTTTTGGAACAATCCTCAAAAAATTTCAATTGTTACTTTGAATGGTTCTCACTAGTTTTTGTCAATAGGTCTATAGAATTCAGGGTTTATGTGATAACGAACTAAGAAACAAAACACCATTAGCTTTTGAATTGACACAATGCAATGGTGCAAAATCTTAAGTTTAGCGCTCTGAAACTATTCCTGGAATTTTTTTTGTTCGAATTTCGAAACTATATTCGATTCGGTGTCGGCTCGTAGTGGCGTCGCCGCAGTGTAGATAGATACCATACGTGGTAATAATTTTGGATTTTTTTTTACGACAAATTACTTGTTTCTCTTATTGTAGCTCAGTGTTATTTCTTGTAAGTAATAGGTATGTATGATGTTTCATAAACATTAAAAAAAAAAATAAAACCCATGTCTTACAGTCTTACACTATATGTAATGAGAGTTATAAATGATTCTGATACTGGTTCTCAAATTAGACTGTTGCCTGTATTTTGGGCGACAGATTTCAGTCAATTTATAATTATTTTATACTTACCTCCTTATTTCAATAGCGTAATTAATAAGTAGTAGTAGTAGTAGGCCTTATTAGGTCACCATTAAATTTTATCATAGTGAAATTTTTTTGGAATTGTGAAAACGTTTTATATAAAATTGATTAGGCATTATTAAACGGTGCGTAGGTACATGGTGCGTACGGTGCTGACAAATGTTTTACGATTTTAATATTATAATCGTTTTTGTCAGATTCGTCGCGTGTGTCAAAGTAGTAATCGAATAGATGTCGCTATATTACCTACTATCTGCGAACAATAAAATGACGTTTACCAATTAAAAAAAATTAAATGTCGATTAAGACTTCGATTTCTTATGAATGGATGAAAATTTAGCAAAATAGGTATATTTTTATAATTATGCTTTTATTAGAGAACAGTTAAAAAATGCTTTTCAAAATGTTGTTTTGTGTAAGCACTTATTGTAATTTATGAAATAAAAAAACATTCTTCATAGATAATCATTAAGTAATGATTCATTACCTAATGATGTATCTATGAAGAATGTTTTTTTTTACTTATTACCTAATAAAGTTATTCATTACTAATGAATAACTTTGAAACACAAAGAGCAGAAGTTCGAAGAAGCAGATACTTTTTATTTGTCATTATGAATAATGCTACTACTTTCTCCCTCTCTCTTTACGTTATTATTATTGCTTTTGATTTCAGCGAAAGAGACAAGCATATAAGGCTGACTATCTACATAACAGTTCTCACTCATACAACCCCCACCCCACAACGTCTGGTCGGGCGCTTAGGTCGTCGCTCAGTGTCGAGCACCCTTCAGTTCACCATTTGAACTTCTATCGTGCGCACGCGTATCTTCTACCATTAGAGATTCGTAGCTGTTGCTATATTCGTTTTTTTTTTGAGATTTTGTGTTTAGTGTGTGTGCTCCTATTTTGTCAAAATGTCCAGTCACATTGGTGCCAGAACATGTTTCTTTTGCGGAAGGAGCGTTGTTCCTGGCGCACTAGGAACATCTACGCTGGTGTCCTACTTGCTGACTGAGGCATTTATAGCGAGTCATCAAAGCATCACAGACTATGCACGGTTTTATGATGACCACCAGGTTAGTAGTTTTTTTTTTTTTTTTTTATGATAGGCTTACGTTTGACCTCAATCTCACCTTGTTTTTAATTATGCCTTACATAATGTTCTTTTTCATTTCATTCAGTTGAAATTTGAGTCTGACTAGTTTCAAATAGTACCTATGCCTCTTGTAGATGATCAAATCTACAAGTATGTTTAGATAAAATGATAATGTAATAACCTCCGTTAACGTACAAAATCTAATCATGGACATACCCCCTTATTATAAAACTCTAGTTTACATAAATACCATATCTACCTTCAATGATACTGTGATAGTATAGAATCTTGTCCTTTTGTTAATCATATAAATTTTGTAATAAAGTAGCTAGAATTCACATTCATTCCGCAGGCAGATGCAGTGATTTGTGTGTTATGTATATGTGTATCTATAATTCATATCCTGACCTAGGATATACATAATATTATTTTTGCACTCATCCAAGTCACTATGAAACAATATAATACCGCGCCAGAAATGGGTAATTTCAGGTATACAATGACCTGCCTCTGTTGTTATACCTAATTAAGTACGATACCTAAGTATGTAACAATAAAAGAGCCATATCTGAATGAACAGCTTATCTTGAAACTGCCAGTAAATAGTTAAGCAACTGCTCATTTTAATTTGTATTTCAATTTTCTATTTTCTACAGATCATGGCGCAGGACCGCATTTGCCAGCCTTGTCTGCAGCGCGCTGAGCGTCGTTCTATCACCCAAATGGCAGCTCAAAACCTCGAACAGGGCAAATCAGTCTCTCTAGCAGGAAAAGAGATTCAACTGCCAGTTGTATCTCAATTCCCGGTTCCCGGTTTCACGCGAGTCACATTTAGTTCCTCGAAATGTATCATAGCAGGATGTCCCCACAGACAAAATCTTCGTATGATCGGTCTTGCCATAAGACGGGACATCCTGTCGAAACAGAATCTGTACATACCTCGAGGAACGAGTGTGTGCGAGAAGCATGCTGGGACTCAAGCCAGATGGGGCGATTTGGCAGCATATTGTCGACCGAGGCGAGAGCTGTTCATGAGCACACATATGGCAGACATGCTGAAGATGATGGAGAGTGTTTGTCGTCATAGGGCCTAAGTAATTTATAACTTAAATTTGTCTTTGTAATTAGTTTCATAAGTATTTTAGTTAGTAATTTGGTAATTTAGGGATTAGTTTTATAATAATTATTATTTTTTAAATTGTATAATATGACTAGTATTTTTTTTAATTAGATTGATAATTTTATAGTTAAGTAATTATGATTTTGACTTTGACCTTTCCATTGGATATTTATTTGGGATTTTTGTTACATTTTGAAACTATTTTTTTAAATAAATTTAGTATTTTGTTTTATCTTACTTAATTATTTTATAATCTTGTAAATAGTTTTGCAATTTGCTGGGTAAATAATTAGTACCTCCTTATTTGTTAACTACATTTTAAAATACAGACTGATTATTATTAGGTATTGAATTAGTTTGATACTTTTATAAGTGTTTTGTTATCTTTTAATTAGGTTTGTAATTTAGCAGGTATAAGTTTTGTAAATTGATTTTAATTTTGTATTTAATTAATTTTGTTTGAAATGTATAATTATTAAGCTTTATACGTTAAGTAACGTTACGTTACTTGTGATTGAATAATGTTCCTATATTTACTGCATTGTATGTTCTTAATAACTGATTTGTAATAACTATCATAGTAGTAGTATTTAGTGTAGTATAGTGATTGAAATCTGTGATGAATTTTAATATAGGTACAAAGACTGATTTTAAATATTATTTTTCATTTACAAAATTCTACCTACGGGGACCGTTGGGACAGTATCTAAAACTTTGTTCGAACTGCTACCACTGGTGGCAGTTTTTTGGAGAATACAATTAAAATAATAAATAAATAAAATAAAAATCATTTAATTCAGGCAGTGCCCATAAAATGTTAGTAACATAAAAGTGCTTAAGAACTATGTTAGTAAAATTGTAATTATAAAAAACTTAATTAAGGTGGACATAATTAATGCGTGTGTCTTTGGCAAGATGAACCTGTGTCCAATGCTGCATAATAGCACTGTCCACATGAAGCTTTGCCGCAACACACTGCAGGAGGCTGTTGGGGCTACTCCGCACCCGATTGATTAAGGATGCAATACGAGCTATTAAAAGCTTTAAAATCATATCGACCCGAACTAGAACAGCTTAGGAGCAAATGTAAAATCATGTCCCAGCTACCCACCAGTGGTGGCAGTCGTAATGGTGGCCGTTGGGAATAAACCATAACTTTGAACGTCATCTTATGGTAGAACAGGTGCTTTACTACGAAGCGTTATAGGTACTGAGCGGTCCGAAGTGGAATGGATTAAACTCTTATGTAAACCTTGCACCATTGAATTAAAAGCACATGAATTTTGTAATAAATAATGAACCATTCTCGCAAAATTGATTAGAAACAATCTAAAAAATCAACATCATCCATCTTATCAAATCAAATGACATAACATAACATAACATAAACACACGCCTATATCCCCGAAGAGGTAGGCAGAGGTGCTATCACCCACATTTCGCCAGTTTATGTTTAGGTCCCAATGTAATATCAAAATCGAATGCCAGTCATAATAATGCTAAACAACTATCTTTTGCAATGAATTAAACTATAATTAGGGACCACTTGGAATGGAACACATATTATGGAATTTCTCCTAACAAAGCCAATTAGAAGTTCATCTAAAAATGTAGCCTCGATATTCAATCATCTCTAAGAGGCATTATGTTAATAAGCTGCCAAAGCAACTGCTAGCGTTTAAATCGCACATTAGGAGATAACGATGGCTGCGCTGTAAAAAGTGCTCATCGTAAATGGCCTAACACATTTGAGACTGCGATCTAAGATTGTCTGCTAATGCACAAGAAGTCCGCGATAAATCTCTTGCCTAAACCACTGATGCTGTCTATATGGTTACCTATCTAAGTAGGTACATGGAAACTTAATTATGTGTTGAGCATCTTGACTCAGTATTTGTTTATAAATAACAAGATCCGTCGTTAGATGAAATGGATACTTCCACTCCAGTGAGATTTTAAGTTGCACTACCACCTTAAGTAGTATCATCTTATGAGATGTTATTTTGTGTAGGTACCTTCTTCTTGTGAATTTATAAAAATCTTGTTTATACGTCTGTCCTTTCTATCTGTTTGAATAAGGCTACCTCTGGAACGGCAGGGTCGATTTATACAGGACTTTCGCTTGTAGATTGAGATTTTTATATTTATTTTAGAAAAAGAATTAGGGCTCAGCTCAAAATGATAAAATTTGAAAACACCACGCAGCCGAAACCGCTGGCAGCTAGAAAGTAAGTAACAAAATAAAATCAAAGTGTACGAATTTTGTTTCATAACTTGCAATATTCATTAACTAACGATGTGTCATTAAGAATACCTAATAAAACATCATAAGATAAATGAATTACCTTATTACCTTATTACCCTATAATTAATATAATTACTTTATTTGTCACTAAGTATAAATTCTTCATCCGAAGGGTCGTTCCTTCAGTTCGTCATTTGAACTTCCACCGCATGCACGTGTTTTTTATATTTACTTAGAGATTTACTTTTGTTGTGTTCCTATTTTCGACAAAATGGCCAGCCATATTGGTGCCAGAATATGTTTTTTCTGTGGAATGAGCGTTATTCCTGATCAACTGCAAGGAACTTCGCTAGGGTCTTATTTGCTAAGCGAAGATTTTATAGCCAGTAATCCAAGCATCATGAACTGTGCACGCCACTTTTATGATGACCACCGGGTTAGTAGCTTTATTTTGATATCCTAGGAACTGATTTATCAAATAACTTTCTATTTCATGAGATTTGGCTTGTAGAAAATTTAGTTTATTGTTACACCTAATTAAGAAAGTAACATAGCATTTCAATGAAACTCTTGCTTGATACTTCTTGGTACTAAGTATATAGTGAAGTAACTAGTGAATTTATTTCTTTTCTTCAGATTATGGTGGAAGATAGAATTTGCAAGCCTCGTCTGCAGCGCGCTGACCGTCATTCTGTCGCACAAGAGACAGATCAAGAGCAAGAGCAGCAAACATCACTCCATCTGGCAGAAAAGAAGATACAACTACCAGTTGTATCTGAATTTTCAGTTCCCGGCTACACGCGAGTTACATACAGTTCCTCAAAGTGCATTATGGCAGGATGCCATGATAGACAGAGTCTGGGCATGATTAGTCATATTGTAAGACGGGATGTTCTGTGCCAACAGAATATATACGTCCCACGAGGTACTAGTGTGTGCGAGAAGCATGCCGGGGATAAAGCCAGTTGGAATCATTTGGCAGCATATAGTCGACCAAGGCAAGAACTATTCACGAGGACACACATGGCAGACATGTTGAAAATGCTGGAAAAGTGTTCGCGTTAGGGGTTAGATAACTTAATGGACTCCTTGTATCGTCAGATCCGTACCTATCCAGCATAAGACCTGTACACAGAAAGTCAATCAAAAGAGCGATGATGACATGAAAACACTTCTCATTAATGAAGACGATACAAGGGTGGACAAAGAAAATATTGAATTTGTTGATGTTAGTGTTGCAATACGGGATTCAGATTTAGAAGATTATGATAATTGTAGCGGCATCGCGTCGCAGATGCGATGTCAGCAAATTCCTCGCTGGGCAGCGATAGAGCGCCCGCGCTCTAACAACCAGTTCATACTGCGAGCTTGCTACAGTCAGCCGCATATGACTCGCTCACTTAGTGTTCTCATAACTAAGAGACAAGCCATACATAACATGAGTGTAATCGCCAATAAACGTAATAAGTGTACGCCATCTTTCATTGTGATACTCCCACGTAAGACCCATAGGAATAGCCTCTAAAATAACAATAAAATTGTTAATGCGTATTTTTTAGATATCGGTGTTTTATTTAATGTTAAGACTGGATAAATAAGAATTTTTAGTACTAAACAAGCAAAGACTAGGGTATAGACGTATTTTGAGGAATGTATATACTAACCAAGTGAAGTTTTCTGTATTATTCGATTAAGTTTGAAAAAATATATTAGTTTTAGCTATTCAACTTTTATATATTATTTTAAACACTTTTTTTACAATTGATTGTAAAAAAAGTGTTTAAAATACAGTTTTTAATCGTATTAAAGTTTAAAATTTATAAAATGTTAAATAAGTGTTTTATTCCGTCTTTAAACAACGTGACTTTATGGTTATGAGGTGATTCTACTCATAAAAACAAACAACTTTTGTTACGGCAACCACCTTGAAAAGAAGAAAACTGTTTCATACATTACGGTCAATTACGGTCAAGCAGGTATTCAACTTTCGTAAAAAAATCCTACGTTTGAAGCAGCACCTAAAGGTACATGAGTGGTATGTCAACCTAATCGCCTTAAGAGCGGCAATAGCTCGTATGAGGCCTTTCAGTTTCATTCAGTCGCGAGAAAATGTAGGTAGGTACTTTATGTAATTTCTCCAATACAAAAAAAAACTAAATATTTTTTTTCTCAGGCGCGGAGTAACTTAAATCATTCATACTACAGTATGCATTAAAGGAATGTATTACCTGACACGTTCCATAAGTATTTTGGTTTTATGAATATCCCACATTGACTTTCTATGAAAGGGGAGCTCAATTTTCAGACCACTGTGCGCCATCGACACGAGAAAAGAAGAACAAATGAGAAGATAGGACTGTTGAACTAGAAATACCACTTATGGAGTTTCTCCTAACAAAAACGCATAAAGAATTCTCCTAAAATATTGTAGCTTTGATGAGAAGCTTTTTACTAATGTAAGCGACCTGATATTCGTTACTACAGGAATCACCAGCGCTAATAAGAATGGTGACGTGTATTTTTTTTTATACCACTTAGGTGGCAGACAAGCACTAGGCCCACACTGATGGAAAGCGGTTACCGTGGCCTATGGACGCGTGCAACACCAGGGGCGTCACACTCGCGCTGCCGACCCTACAAAAACCTTCTAATGCCCTTCTTAATTTCTTGTATCATCATAATATCATAAATCAGGCATTGAGGATGGCATGTGTGCGTCGGGTTAGGAACCTTATGATGGGTTCCTAATCGCAAATAGACCACACATTATACGCGGTTTACATTCAGCCATTCCCGTTGCCGCTTGCCTTGCCGTACATATTTCCCCGTACATTGCTGTGGCAACGTCAGCGGAAATGAGTGTTTACATTGCCGCTTCATATGTACTTTTAATTCGACTCTGGGCGATGGATAACGTGGAAATTGTCGCAGCGTCGGCGCTCTGCCTTATAAGTTTAATTAATTATTTAAATGTTTAAAAAAAAAATAGAATTCAAAAGAGACGTCGTCGTCAGAGAAGATGGTGGATGATAGCAATTCATCGTAATAGAACAATGTAAGTATTTTGAGTACTGAACGAGAGAGCAACATCTAAACACACTTTGCCGCTCGCATTGCCGCGCTTTGATGTCCGCTAGAAAAACCGCCAAATGAGGGATAGCCGGGCAATGCGAACGGCAACGTCAAAGGCGATGGAAATGTCTGTTTACATTCTCGCGTTTCCCAGTTTATTCCCCATGTCCCTGCTCGTTGCCGCGGCAATGGGCTGAATGTAAACGCGGTATTAGACATTACGACCGGCTGCTGCAATGTTAATTTCTAAAAGTTTTATAAAGTGTAAAAGTTCTAGAAGTGCTACATTAACGAATTCAAGTTTGATTGCAGCTTATTTTAAATTTTGTACGTGTTTTGTACGAAAGCGCCTGATAATTTGGGAAGAGCAACATTTATTTGTACTGCGACATATTCACATCTATCAGGCGTTCACTTTGACTTATTATAATGATGTTTGATGAGTAGTAACAATGGCGGATTTACCAGCTAGCTGAGTAGGTTGGACCCTAGGGCGGCAGGTTTAAGAAGGCGGCAATTTTAAACAAAAAAAATTTTTTTTGAGAAATAAATCAATATAATAATAAACTTTATTATTACACAAAGAAAAGAATTGTGCGGAATGTTTTTTTGGAAAGAATAAACAAAGTGAATGTTCAAATTCAGTCTTCCGCCGTAAATTTGATCACCGTTACCGATCTTTACGAATCACTCCCTAAGTTTTTCGTAGCTGAACGAAAAAATTTCAAGTATTTCGAAAGAAAAGGCGATGGAATTGAGCGTATCGAACCAATACACAGCGGAGATCGGAAGAAGACAACCGACAAGAAAAAAAAGATATGATGAAACACCTGAAGAAGTCATTACAATGACTGCGAGTGAAACTTTCAAAGTTAATACGTTTCTCGTCCTCATAGACAGACTCGTGTCTGAGTTGGAAAAACGGCAAATGGCCTACAATGGGTTTAACGAAAAGTTTTCATTTCTAACAAAAATTAGTGAGTAACAATTTTATAAATAAGCTTATAAAACGTACCTACTATAGTATGATAATTAAAATTCTCGTGTCATGGTGTCTGTAATTAAACTCCTCCAAAATTGGCTGACCAAATCTCATGAAATTTAGAGTGGCTTGTGCTCGGTCTGCCATGGCGGTGTAGCGCGTCTGGCATGTTCGAGGAGAACGGGTCAAAAATATGACAGATCTGTTAAAAAGGCTAAAAATCGCATTTCACCGACGTTTGTACTTGTTCTCCTCACATAATGAAATTATTCACACGGTGTTTGAACATAGCTATGTATTTGATATAGGTACCTACCTATCTCTGAAAACCAGCGCTGTCCGCTTTTTTTTTGGAATTTTGTGACCTGGTAACTAAGACCTTTAGGTCAAGACCTATTTTAGCGCTGTCCGATTGCACTACAACGCGGATAGCATTAAGCTGTGTATATTTTTGTATAGGTAAGCTGGGCTGCATAAAAATATTTTCTTTCTTTCTTTTCTTTCATACATACCATCAGAGGGAAAGAAAAGTGGTCGAAAATAGTTCTAAACTGGTTCACCAGCCACAGAAAAAGGAAGAAAAGCAGACCACATGGGTGGACGAGATAAAAACTGTGGCGGGAGGCAGATGGATGACGATAGCTGAAGAAACACAGCACAGAGCTCTCCCGGGCGGCGGGCGCAGGTCGGCGCCGAAGGTCTAAAGACCTCCATCCTCCATGAGCGCAGGCCTGGGGGTGGCTGACGGGTGGAACCGCCTGTCACCCTAGCAGAAGCAGGCCGAGGCGGTGGCGCGCGAATTCATACCTCCCCCTATTACGAGGGCATGACGGGAACACCGTGGTTCCCAAACCTGAGGGGGCCATCTCGAATCCGGAGATGGCCCGCGTCAAGGCGGGGTGCGAGGGAAATGCTCTTAGGGCCACCTTACACCCTGGCGTCAAAAGACCCTAGACGGCGTGCGGTTTTAGTCGGTAAGAGTCCGACATAACCTACCCGGCTGGCCGAGGGGTGGATATCCATGGCTTGGGAGGAGGCTTTTGCCAATAAATGGCACACGGGCGGTGGAATGCCTAAATGAAGGCTTTATTAAACAGTTTTATTTAACTTGACCTGTTTATTTGGGTCAAATCTAGTAATTGAAATTTGACCCCCTTTCAGTTGTCTAATTAGTCTGATATTTGGCAGAAGTCTTTTAGTTCTTACTTATGACAATACAATTTAAAACCTTATAACTTGAAAAAGGGTTTTCACAATTTATTTAAATTGTGTTATGTGACTGTGTTTGAACTTTAAGTGCCAAACATGACCAACTGTTCAATAATAAGTATAAATAAATAAAAAATATTATGTGAATAATTTTAATTTGATTTGAACAATTTATATTTCTACCTATTTGTTATTTTATACTTTTAATTTTTGTTTTATACTATCTATTCCATATTACATTGTAATGTTTCTATGGCCTGTTTGCCTGAAATAAACGATTATTATTATTATTTGATTTAGATTGCATTACTTCACCTAAACCAACAGTTAAAATGAAAACACAGACTGGAAGACTGACAACCACAAAAATCATTTTTAATAAAAAGAAAAAACGGACTAGAATTTTTTTGAGTGACTTGGCTCACATTTGTTACAATATAACATTAATATTACCTTATAATAACTATAAGTCAATCACAACATTAATTTCATTTTGTTTTATGCTTTTTTTAAAATAACTTTTGAGAAAATGTTATGATACTGAATCAAAAATTATTATACCCACAAGTACTACACGTTCGCTATAAGTTGAGACCTGACCGCTAGACGTCACCGGCGCGTGTTTGTATAGCTCACAAAAAAAATCGTAAACAAGCTTCTGCCCGAGTCGTTACCTACCTGTCTACCTATTTTTTTGCGAACAGTACATCATGGGCGACCGAGGGGCAGTGCAGGAGGAAGTAGGCGGAGAGCCCAGGTCTCAACTTATAGCGCACGCGTTATACAAGTTATTTAAAACAAATAACAGTTTTTATCTGTTATATTATGTGATGGACTTTTTTAGGAATTTTTGGCTATTATGCCACTTGGAATATGCAGATTAAGCAAAGAGCAAGTACATAGTTGACCATTGAGTAGGTAGATTCACAATTTTCACCCAGACAGTGTAATCACCAATCAATATGCTATGTTAAGAATTTTATTTCTACAAAATGCCATTGAATGCACTATCGTTAGAATACATTGCTACACGGAAAAAAATAGATATCACTCCAGAAGTGATTATAATGATGCAGTAATAAAAAACAAATGATGACAACCAAGTACCTAGGCTTCACATGACTTGAAAACCGTAGATAGAGAGGAAATCTCATTACCAAAAATCTAACGACTATTATGATACCAACATGAACATATAAAACCAACAGACAAAACACTCCAAAGACGATACTGTCACACAACAAAGGCAGTGGCTATCCATGTGTGACTGAATTTTGGGTTGCAATATTTTACTACCCGAATTTGATTGAAATGTAATTCCTGGATATTTTTTCTAGCTGGTTTTTAAACCATTTTTTTTATACTACTTAGGTGGCAGACAAGGACACGGCCCACCTGATGGGAAGCGGTCACCATTTCACTACACAAGACATTTTTCACCAAATAAACTGACTGAATCGAATGAAGTTTTCCTTTGCCGCATTGTGGCTGACTAATGTTTGCGTGCAGACTTGCGACAAGCAAGTTAGCTGACTCTAGTGGTTTCAAGTAGAAGCTATTCTAGCTTAAAGTCTTCAAGGGTTCAAGGAAAACTAACACTCAAATTACCTATATTATTTGAACACTGTGATATGGACGAAATTGGTGTTCGTCCATTGAAATAATAAATGTATAGTCTTGGTTCTGATAGAACACGTATACGACGCCGTGAGGCTCCATTGAGCGAGTTGAACTGAACAAAGTTTTAAAACGAACACAAAGAAAGAAAACAGCTTAGCTGCCTAACGCCAAGACCAAACGACCACGAACAAGGAACATCAGAGTTCTGTCTGTATAACTTTCGGTTTTAGGATTATTTGCATTCACCTTCAATCACTTAATAATTCTTAATTCCGAAATACCTTTCAGTATTTTATTTCTTCCTAAATTATAGTTTTATTTTCGTCAACGTTTAAAACGTTTGTTAATGGATGTCAACGTCAGTTTGTTTGACTTGACACTTTTGACAATTTCTTAATTTAAAAAATAACCCGATTCCGTAGTGCCTATTCTGTGTTACTAAACTTTTCACCCAGACTAAAAATTAGCTAAAACATTAAAATTTAGTCCCTCAAAAAAGTCGTCAAGTTTTGTATAAAGAACTTTTTATTTATACAGAATTATTATTAAACTATCTTAGAAAATATTAAGTATGTACAAATTTTAAAAAAAAAAAGTTTAGGTGTCGAAGAATTCCTCCCCATCGATGTCGACTGGTAACGTACCCAAATCTCTGAGCAAGAAAGAAGCCAGCCCTTTGATCACGTGAAGCGTCGACCAGTCGCTAAGATTTTGGCTAAGCATGGACAGCTGACTTTGGACGAAATCCTTTGATTTTACTTATATGTATAAAGTATACGTAAAATCAAAGGATTTCGTCCAAAGTCAGCTGTCCATGCTTAGCCAAAATCTCTAATAAGGTTTCATATTATAAATATGTAAGTACTAGGTATTTTCTAAAAATTTAAAAAAAGGTACTGTACATAGTACAAATCAATATTTTATTCATATTTTTAGTTTTTATATAAGCTTATATCAAAATAGAATGAAGTTACGATAGGTATTTAAAGTTTTTAGATAACGTTTATTTTAATCAATAATATTGTGTAACAGGATTACCCCCTATGTCAAAACTTTTATAGATGCGTTCCAGAATAACTGAACAAATATTGCAACATATTAAATTTGGGCTGATATTGTGTGAACTGTGAAGATTAAAACAGGTCTGTAGGTATATATCATGGTGTGTGATGGGACGTTGATAATAATTAGGTACAATGATTAAGTAGAAAAACTTACCACGCGGCGCCAATGTCAATAACGCCTTCACCAAATTCCACAGTATGAATTCTTCCTCCGATCCTATCACTTGCTTCTAACCCCAGAACTTGAAGGCCAGCTTCGTGGAGCATCCGCATCGCAGCTATTCCGGCTGAGCCGCAGCCGATAACAATGACATCCATTATTCGCCTGGAAACGATAGTAAGATACAAATACTAAATTATGCATTTCTAGTGAAACATTAATATTATATAGTATCATTGGCCATCCATTAATAAAAGTAGCAATACACATCACTATGGTAGGTACTACGCACAGCTACGTAGCCTGTACAAGCTGACCACAAAAAACATTCCTCTTGGTCTTAGGTGGTCTGACGGCAGTCACTTCCATAAGAGCCGTCCAAATCTTAAAGAGGAGGTAAGAGGACGGAGAAAACCTTGGATGCAACCGGGAACCATACCTACTAAGATGATAGTAAGCTTCTGGTAAGTACCTACTAATGTGACGTAATATACATAGGTACATTAGGTAGGTACCTACTACATAAGGAAAAAACGTAAAAAATATAGATTGCAAGTTTTATAAACATCAACGGCAGTTTAAAAACAATGCATTGTTTTTATTGGTTTGTTACGTATTTAGATAAAAATTAGGGATCTTGTGTTTGTTGGTTATTCCATTCTCACGCTGCCGACCCTGTAAAAACTTTAAATGTCTTTCTGTAAGAACGCCATGATGTTTAGGAAAACCACGGCAGGGAAATCATTCCGTAGCGTCCGCCGAATACAATTCCTCTCATACTTCACAGAGCGTACCCAGTACCCACCTATATAACCGTTGCGGGCACAGTGCAACCCAACATGTGATGTGATGACGAATTTTATTCCCTGTTTGTTATGCTATAGCAATAAAGTCCTATTTTATTACCGACTACAAATATCTAGGTACTCACTGCAAGAGGAATCGATTCGATTGCAGTATTGATTGGAGTATTAAGTACCTACCTACGCTCCGGGTCCATTATGAGTTCATCATACGAAATGGGTATCAATACTGATAACCCCGCAGCTTCATGAATACATATACTCAATATAATATTAGAGCTCAGTAGTAAGACAAAGCGGCCAGTTTTCTGACGAATAACAGTGAAAATAATATTCTGCAGTAGTGATAAAATTGCAATAAGGAAATTTAAATTTTAATCAAAAGGAGTAAAGTCTAATTTAGTGATGGTAAACAGTCTGATTGTGTTTTGAAATTAGTTCAAAAATATAGATAATTCGTATCGTTATTTCTACGGACCGAAACAGTATTCCTATCACCAGTGTTCTGTGAGGAATTCAAACCAGAACAAGATGTTACCCATATACATCTTAGTAGGATTTTTAAATCTACTCGTATTAGCACAACATGAAATCGAAATAAACAAAGAAATGGATGTGAGAATGAGAAGAAATATCCAAGATGCCGAAATATCTTCAAAGGTACATCATATATTTACTGATTCTATCAGAAGTTATTACACAGATTCGGTAAGAGCAAAACGACAATTATCTAGTGCGACTAATTCTAAAAATATGACAAGCAACAACGAATGGAGGAATAAACACGTTTGGGATACTATACAAAATAAGAAAAACCAAAATAACGGTATTCATAACGGTTATAACGTAATACCGGTACACAACTCTTCCAATATCTGGTATTCTGGATATCGATCGAACGCAACCCTGAAAAATCAATTTCCGAACACAATAATGCCAAGATTCAATATGACTGGGTTTGAATCAGGAGCTTTATACTCCAAATCATTTTACAATGGAACTACGACATCTAATTATGGGGTCATAGTACCCGTAACACCAGGTAATGGGAGGAAACCGAGTGGAAATGGAAAGATTAAAAAGAAAAAGATACATTTACCGGCCTGTTTGATTTGTTATAAAGGATGTCAGGCTGGATTTCATAAAGAAGGAGACTATTGTGTGGAGGACGATGCGGACTATTAGCACAGATTACGTAATAGCTGGTATTAGGTTGCTATTGTTGTTGGCGCTATTAAGTTGGATATTTATACAAAACTGTATCGACGATAAATAACGATATTTAAATAAAATAATAAAGCACTACATTTTTTTTAATATGAATAAGTTTTCTTTATTGAAGCACCAATCCCAGTCACATTCAAATATTGCGCTCTGGAGCCCGGGAAACACTTTCCTGGGTGCGGGCCGGAACCTCAACTCTCATTCGTAGGGGAGACGCTGCTGCCTGTGACAAATGGTAGCCGAGGCGGGGGTGGCCCTCTACTAGAAGAGGGGGCTGCTCTACACGTGTCCCTCTGACTAGCAGAGGATACAGTGGGGAACAGGCGGGAACAGTGGTCTGGTTTTCCGAGCGCAGACGGAGGGGTGACAGGACGGCGGCGGTCTGACAGCCTCTATTCTATCGTCGGTGAGGCGGAGAGTTGCTTGCCCCACCCTCTTTCTGGGGATCGAAGGGCCATCTTAAAATTGTGGATGGCCCGGAGTCTTCTGAGGTGTGAGGGAAATACCTTTTGGGTAACCTCACCCCGGTAATTGAGAAACGAGACGAGGACGTGCGCTGTCAGTCGGTTCGAATCCGATATTAATCTATCACCCCCGATGGCCGATGGGGTGGCATACGCGAGGATTTCCGTACGAAAAAAAGGAAACATTTTCCTGTTCTTCCTTTTATTTTATAGGTTTTGGCTATGGGAGAGACTGCCGTCTGACCTCAAAAACCCAAGATGAAAACCTGCGCCAAAGCAGTGAAGAAATAATAATAATAATAGGTCTTTTTATTTCTTGTTTAAAATAACTTCAACGAGTACCTATTTAAATAACTGCATAATACTTTACAGTATTTATCGCAGGTTTATAAGTGCCCGATTAATGGCAATAGGCTCGCCACCTGTTACATTGGGACCTTAACATAAACTGGCGAAATGTGGGTGCTAGCACCTCTGCCTACCTCTTCGGGGATATAGGCGTGAGTTTATGTTATGTTATGTTACTTTTAGTAGCCAGTGGACAAAAGCGAATGCAGATTTGTGTAGAGCAGGTTTTTGTAACGTGTTTGTGTATAAATCGTTATTAATACTCAATAGTTCTAGCTACACATGTCTTATGTAGGTACATGTGGTATAAAAGAATGACTACCCAACTAGTCTGTCTGAGCCTGCCTTGTAATACTGCCGTGCATATTATAACCGCCGTATCCAACATTTTTCACGAAATTGAGTTAGTTACATATTCGGAATCGCCGTATCGAGATCTATAACTTTGTCTTTGATGGTTTATTAGAAAAATGCTTCTATCATACATTTTAGATTCTTATAAGCGCAGTAACTTAAAAAATAAATAATAGTTTCCTTAATATTTTAGCCGCAAGTGCCGGATACTGCAGTAGTCTTCTAAAGCCCCAGCATATTAATCATGTAGTACTTAACATTACCGCGCTATCTGTTAATGCTGCTCTGATACGAATGAATTCTGTATTATAGAGGAAACTTTTTCCTTGACATAAGTGCTTTAATCACCACTTGCAGCGGTTATAATAAGGAAACTGTATTAATTTGTTTCCATTCATTATCGCCGTATGTGCATATACGGCGCTTATTATAAGTGATAACTGCGTGTTACCACGGTAATAATAAGGCAGCTTTGTTTTTAAATAAATAGTATCAGTCATATACGGCTCTTATGGCAAGGTATTCGAAACAAACATTTGTGTTATACCGCGTATTTGTGTAAAATAACATGTGGGGAGAGAGTCCGGGTTGTCGCCGTACGATTCCCCGGACGAGATAATTGAAGTAGATTTGCAATTTCTTTTCATACTCACTTTTACTTAAAACGGTATTCTCGAACGCAATTTTGAATGAGATGATATTGCGATTAAATCAAAAAAATAGCAAAATGAGCCCTCTGATCATAAGCGCAGTCATACAATGAAGCTCACGTTTGGTTGCTAATTATGTTGTGTTCAAAATAAAATTTACGTTTTATTTTACGTGAGTATTTTCTTGATGCTGGTAATAATGTGGGCTTCTTCTTCTGGTGCTACACGTAGTAAGATAATTACTCTGACAATAAAAACAAACCACCAACCCAGCAGCAAAAACAAGGATTCTACTATAATACTGCAACCGATAATACCTAAGACAGATATAGTCACACAGCTTAAACCCACTAATATTAATGAATTATGGAGCCAAACATTGGATTTTAATGACCATGGCGTTGTATTCGATTGTCATAAAGAATACGAAAATTCATTGAAACAATATTTACACACTTATTACGTTTCACAAAATTAAACTTGTCATTTGATTTTCACGATAATAATGAGTCAAACATGAACACTCATTGTTATCGTGAAAATTTTGGTTCAATGAATTTTCGTATTCTTTATGGTTATCAAATACAACGCCACGGTCATTAAAATCCAATGTTCGGCTCCATAATTCATTAATATTAGTGAGTTTAGGCTTTGTGACTATATCTGGCTTAGGTATTATCGGTTGCTGTATTATAGTAGAATCCTTGTTTTTGCTGCTGGGTTGGTGATCTGTTGTTATTACCAGAGCAATTATCTTACTACGTCTAGCACCAGAAAAATAAGCCCACATTATTACCTACATCAAGAAAATACTCACGTAAAATAAAATATAAATTTAATTTTGAACACAAAATAATTAGCAACAAAAGGTGAGCTTCGTTGTATGACTGCGCTTATGATCAGAGTGCTCATTCCGCTATTTGATGTAATAGTAATAGCATCTCATTCAAATTTGCGTTCGAGAATACAATTTTGAGTAAAAGTGAGTATGAAAGTGAATTACATATCTACTTCGATTATCTTAGTAAGAAATAGCGGAATTCAGAGAATTTCAGACTAATAATAAAAGATTAAGTCGTTGATTATAATTTTAAAATATACGAACTAATTTTGTTAAAGTTAAATAAATACTGTTATAATACATACACAATAATTATTGTTTTATTTTTATTCGTACCTTATTTACAGATATAATATTATTATAATATGCAATTAGTTTTTCCATATTTAACAGCCTGCTTGTAGTTAATCTTGCACTCGGTGCCGTAACACACAAATATTTTTACCACGAGTTTCTTACCATAAGAGCCCTAAGTGACAAAGTTACGACGGTTATACTAAGTTACTTAAACTATACTTTATCTTTGATTCGCTGTCGAAAACGCAATAAAAGAAGTTCCATGGAATAAGCGCTCTATCTGTGTTACTTAAAGCGCTTATTCTAAGTGTTAGTTTTAAATGATACGCAGATTTCCTTAATATATCATATATTTACATCTTTTTTTATAAAAATCTATGACTTGGAATTCTTTTATAACTATTAATATAAAGTACAACCTTTTAACCAATCTACAAATTCATCAGATTTTAAAAAACATAATTTATATGTGTGTAATCATAAAAATAATTTTTGAAACTTTAAGCGCCATTTTCTCGAAATTGACTCTCATGCACTTAACGCTCTTATCTTTAGCACGGCAGAATATAGGTAGGGTTTTGATTAATAATAGTTTTGATCGATATTGCTCTATTACTCCCAACAGATCTACAATAGCGTGATGATGATAATACCGCAGTTTATGAGAATACCCTGAAAAAACGTAAGTGCAAAATTTTTGATGAATCTGTTCAGCGGTAGGTACCTACCTATACCTACCTATGTGCCTATAGATAAGTAATTACAATAATTCTTAGGACAGAATGATAGAATATTGAATAATTATAACCAAGCGAAAACATAACATTACATTTAAGTAGGTAGGTATAGCACAAACAACAAACATACAAAAAAATATAAAATCAAATGATGTGACGTTTGCCAAATACTAGATTTTATTTACACTTATCATTTGGAACCGGCTTCACTGCCGGCAGCGGTCGGCCGAGCGAATTATTATTTAAACGTTCGAATTTTAAAACATGACTGTGTTCTTGAATTGAATGAGTCACAGATTCTAAAATATAACCATAAAATGTTAAATTGTTGTTCACTTATTGAATAAATATATCGAGATTTACTTACGACATACGACAGGTTGTATATTATATTGGAAACTCACACACTAGAAGAAATACACTCACTAACACAGTGTGTCGTAAACTAAGACTCATCTGTGTCTTCAGTCGTACACGCGCGTGGTTGTTACGTAATATAATAATAACGATATAAAATTGTGATAACATAAACTTGTTGTTCTTAAAAATTATCTCTGAATGTTCTAGTGTTGTAACCTAACTGATTTTACTAATTCGCAATAAAATTCACGCAAACAAAGGAAGGGGAATGTTTGGTTTTTGAACGAACCGCCCGCCATTTTTCACGGTCAAGCAACTTTCTATATTTGGCATTTTTTAATTAAATTATATTATGTTCGACCGCGTGTGCTAAACAAGCTGAATGAGTCCCTATCTATAGATTAGGTGTGTACCTATGCGATTGGCACTGCATACCTACTTGTGTAGTGGGTAGTCTAACTAGGTACATGGTAAGCTATTTTTTTTTAAACAAGTGAGTCACGTTTTTTGTAGATATAGTTGTGATTTCTGTATGCTAAATGTTCGGTCATAAAAATAGATTTTTGTACAGGCTGGGTGAGTTGATTGGTGCGGGTTCAAAGAAGATATAAATAAATGTAGAGACTGTGTAGAGAGGTCTGACTGGACCATAGATTATTTTCTGTGCTCTGATTCCTTGATCTATGTGCTTAGGTGTATGTATTTTGTGTTTATGGTCTGAATATTATTTTATTTAATGATAGTTTATGCACATACTATTATGTATTTTGTGCTTGTACAAAGTTTTAGTAGGTATGTAAGTATATCATTATCATCATAGCGTCCCAGATGCATCCATAGCTCCTATTCCTTGTCATCATTTGGTCATATTGGCTTTTACGGGAGCAACATATGTTTTGTTCCTTATATTATCTTTACTAAGTGCTAAAAGCCGAAAAACAACATTCTGTACTTTTTTACCTCTGTGTGTAAGAGGTACGTGTGCTTACACCTCTTTAGAATGTTAAACACAGGAGGTCCCAAAAGTAGCGGATCAACATAAGCGACAAAAGTAATTATTATTAGCACACGGCAACATTAAAAATATACTTTCTTAACCTAATTTTGAAATTTGATGTTCAGCGACATTTGGATTGATGGTGTACAGCGACTTTAAGAATACTAGTGCACAGATACTTGTGAAATACTCGTGTTTAACGACTTTTGTAAATTTCTGGTGTACAGGCTATTTTGTTTCCTAGTTGCGACTATAACTTATGGCATTTTATTGTGAACAGGTGTTTTGTTAAGTTGATTCTGTTCGTCGACTTTTGGTGCTCACTGTACAATATAACTAAAGGAATATTTTCTTCCCTTAATAAATACTGTTTTATTATTATTTTAGGTAACCTTAACAATTATTATTTAAGTATTAATTAAAATGGAACTTATTGCCTAATAAAGAAATTTCACCTAAATCCAACAGCACTTACCTAATTAGTTTCTTGTCGGTAAATATAAAATTTTCACGTGTTCTTTGCACGCAGCACTTAACTTTTATTTATTCGGCAACTCAAACGGCTCTGTCTACTTCAGTCTTCTCACTAAACTGGCCGAATCTCACATTTCCCTTTTAAACAAAACTCCTAAAGCAATGATTGTGACATTGTTTGCTTATCTATAATTTGTACAAAGACTTCTTTTAACATCAAAATGTCGATCAATTTGACTATTATACAATATACATCTTTGTTCTTTTTAAAAAGCCGCAGAACAGGAGATTCTCTGTTCTGTTAGATAAGCATTTTCGTTTGAGAATTCAAAACTTGCGCCATGACTAGTAGGTATCATTGTATGTTATATATCTTCTATCCATACTTCCATACTAATACCTATTATAAATGCGAAAGAAACTCTGTCTGTCTGTCTGTTACGCTTTCATGCCTGAACCGCTGAACCGATTTTGATGAAATTTGGTATGAGTAGTATAGACCTCGAGAATGAACATAGGCTATGTTTGGTCGCGATAACCGACATCCACGCGGGCGGGGCCGCGGGCAACAGCTAGTACTATTATAAAATTGTGAAGTAGCTGTGTCTATACATTGAAGATATTCAAAGGAGGTAGGATAGGACACGACGGCATCTCCCGTCAGAAATGAGCTGTCCGACTGTCAGAATACAACATATTTTTTTTGGAATTCTTGTCTATTTATACGCAATGGACTGCTGAGACGAGGTCTCGGGTTCGATCCCAGGTTCACCATGGCACACACCAATGACTTTTCGATGCTTTTCGAAGTTATGTGTGTATTTATCGCAGGTTTATAAGTGCCCGGTTAATGGCAATAGTCTCGCCACCTATTACATCTAAACCACTAGTGATCTAAACATAAACTGGCGAAATGTGGGTGCTAGCACCTCTGCCTACCCCTTCGGGGATATAGGCGTGAGTTTATGTTATGTTATATGGACGCAAAAACTACAGAAAGTATATTAATGCAGTTTTTTGTTTGAAAGATCTTGGTTGGTTAATCTTATGCATGTTTGATCATAATCGGTTAAGTAAACCGGAGATATAGTTCGAAAACTTGAAGACCACAACAGCGCGGGCGAAGCCGCGGGGATAGACTAGTTGGTTATATTATTATATCCTTTGCTTCTATGTATTTAAAGGTTATCTACTACGATTAGAAGTCGCATCAGACAACACCGTGATTCATAGCACAGCAAGTTCTTTTGATGGATAAGTAATTGTTGCATTGATAAGATATATATAGAGTCATATTTGATACTCTGCCTATTTTTTTATACTACTTAAGTGGCAGACAAGCACACGGCCCACCTCATGGGAAGCGGTTACCATGGCCTATGAATGTGTGCAACATCAGGGGTGTTACACTCGCACTGCCAACAATTTTTTTCCGTGCGGAAATCCTCATGGATACCCCGCAGGCAGCGGGGCAGGTTATGTCGGACTCTTACCGACTAAAACCGCACTCCATCTAGTGTCTTCTGACGCCAAGGTGTAAGGTTGCCCATAGAGCATTTCCCTCGCACCCCGGCTTGACCCGGCCCATCTCCGGATTCGAGATGACCCCCTTAGGTTTGGGAATCCCTGTGTTCCCGTCATGCCCCCGGAATAGGGCCGCCGCCTCCGCCTGTTTATGCTAGGGTGACACGGAAGGAATGGAGAAATTATTTTTTACCCCTGAAAGGGAGTGCTCATTGGCATACTGGCGTGCATTATGAAATTAATTATGGATTATGAATCAAAGAGCGTAAGTAACTATAGGTAGGAAAGACGTGTGGCTATCCATACTAATCCATACTAATACCATAAATGCGAAAGTAACTCTGTCTGTCTGTCTGTTACGCTTTCACGCCTGAACCGCTGAACCGATTTTGATGAAATTTGGTATAGGAGTAGATTAGACTTCGAGTATGAACATAGGCTATGTTTGGTCGCGATAACCGACATCCACGCGAGCGGAGCCGCGGGCAACAGCTAGTAATATATAAATTTTATTGATGTGATAGGTATAGTATAGAAATAGTGGTTCTATCAAGCTGTAGAGAAACAGGATCAGTGGCATTCTTAGACGTTAACCATCCCTGCGTCTCACGCATGGGACTTGCTGTGAACTATTGTAGGGGCACTACGAAATACTGGTGAATCAGGACATGTCTCGTTTTCTTTTGTATTTTTTATTCAACTACAGTGTGGCCCAAATAGGACGGGTTTGACTTGTCATGGTAGGTATAGTGCACGGCATCTAACTTGGCAAGATTATGAGATAAGACGTTTCTATGCGGCGCATTTTGCCGCAAACAAGTATATTGTGCGGCATCTAACTTGGCAAGGTTTTGGAGCAGTGGGGCCCACACTACTCCAAAATCTTGACAAGTTATATGCCGTGCACTATAATATGTGTGACCATCCCTTAGTTCGTAACTACTGAATGCTTAAATTGATTTTGATTATATTTTATAACATGCGCATTCACTGGAAATCCTATAATATATATCCATTTAAAGATAAAAATATACCCAGCAAGAGTTTCGGAGTTTAGGGCCCGGCGCTGATTGTGACTATCTGCTGTCACCCACAATGCGCTGACTGAATCTGTTCTTAGGTAACAAATAGTGTTCATTTTTGTATGGACTTCAGCGAGGTTACCGTGATTTGACAGTCACGCCACTCCAGTGTTGCCTGCCGCTGCAACTATTTGTCACCGTATTATCATGTCAGCATAACGAGCGCACTTGGTATAGTTTTCATTGCACTTGACTAAGTGACAAAAAGTTACAGTCAGCGCCGGGCCTAAGCCAATCTCATTTCTAAGAAGGTACACCTACTGTTGACGGACAGGCATAATATGAGTATTTTATAGATGGGTTTATGCCTGAAATTTTGGGCATAAATAATAAACGCTCGAAAAATGCCCAATGTGATAGAGCAAAAATCCACATATAGTCCCAAGTTATGGTCATAGTAATGAAGATGCAAGTTTTTGCGTTGACGCGCGGCCGACGCCCGGGGCACCTTATGTAACAAACATCGGGTTTTATTACACATTATAATATAACGATTCTCGGGAATTATACTAACGTAATTAAAATACTTATTTGAAGTAATTGTGTATTGATAATCAGTTATTAACAGCGATCAAATCGCAGTTTGACACCTCTGATGTTACACACGTCAATAGGTCAAGGTGACCGCTTTCCATCAGGTGGGCCGTGCGCTTGTCTGCCACCTAAGTAGTATAAAAAACGTATTAAACTTTCTTAACTGTGTAAATAAATAAAACTGCAGTCTTAGACATATAAATACTAGAAGCCTTACAAGTGATTGCTTCGCCTTTACACAAAGTTCATTACCCTGTACAGTTAAGGCGCTGACCCACCTTGGGTATATACGTATTTTTTTTTATACGACTTAGGTGGCAAACAAGCACATGGCCCACCTGATGGGAAGCGGTCACCGTGGCCTATAGACGTGTCCAACATCAGGTGTCACACTCGCGCTGCCGACCCTGGAGGGGAGTGGTGTTGAGGAGTTTGGAGGGGGGAGGAGAGTTAGAGGAAGGGATTGGGGAGATGGCGAGGGAGGGATGCTAAAAGGATTAACACTAAGGTTATGTAGAATCATATGTTTTAAAAACAAAATTTAACACCATAAAGACTTGGAATTTTTTGCCAGCGCATGTGTTTCCTTCCTCCTATAATTCCGGGCCTTTAAGCGGGGCGTGAAATAGCATTTGATGAAGCCGTCAAGCTGAGGGCCACCACTGTAGCAATATCGGTGTATGTAGTGATCATCCCGGTCCTGAGGCTTTACCTTTAGCTTACCATCAGGCGAGGTGAAGTCACTTTGACATGTCCTTTTATTTAAAAAAAATATTATACTGAATCAGGCTCCAGGCTGGCTCGCACTCCGGGGTGCGAGGAAAACACCTCTTGGGTAACCTTACACCCAGCCATCAGAAGCCCCGAGACAGCGTGCGGTTTTAGTCGGAGTGAGTCCGGCATAATCGCACCATGTGGCATCGGCATTACAAATAACTAGAAGATCGACTAAAAAAACATGTAAGTAAATTTAAAAATGTTGTTAAAAGAAAACTCTCCCAAAAAGCGTACTTTAAAATTCAAGATTATTTGGATGATAAAGAAGCTTGGAAATGAACTGTTCAATCAACTATGTTACTCGAAATAACATTGTATCTAGACTAAGGCAATTGTTGTAAATAGACCAAAAAAAAACAGCCCGCTGAGTTTCTTGCCGGAGTCTTCTCAGGTCTGGGCCGCGTTTCGAACCGGTGCGCGGTGGTCCATTTGCTTCTAGTTTTAATTAACTTTGATTTTGACGTTTTGTAAGTGCCGCTTAAAATGGTCTATACAGAATAAATGATTTTTGACTTTGACTTTGGCTTTGACTTTGCCTTGCATAATGTTTTACTGGTTGATGAGCCTTAAGGCATTACCCAGTGTCATCAGCGGCTTCTTTGCCACCCCATTAGTAGTGCGCCAAAGAAACGAATATTAAAAAACGAAACAAGTTTGATCATCTGCAGTACCTACCTGGCCCCCAATTCTGCTATTTTACGATAAAGCACAAACCAGTGGCATTCCTCTGACACACTATTTAAAGTCAACTAACACTGATCCAAAAAACGGCATTCTGCTAACGTAAATCTCAATGACAAATAGACTGTCGCTGGAATTGCAATAGCTCGTCAGTGGTGTCAACATGGTGCTGTCAGCGACATTGCCATTTCTTTAAAATCAAAACTACCATTCTGATGAAAATTCAAAATGTATAAGTTTTTTTTTATTTGGTTCTTCATAGTTCATTTTATAAGTATGTATCATTATATATTGATACAAACGTATAAACGTGGCAACAACCAATTAATTCATCGTAAAAATGAAATTATCACTGTTATTTCGTACTTGCCAAACGAAAATAAAGTGAGACTGACATAGATTAGATATCCAACATTGACGGAATGAAAGAATTAAGCGGGAAAATTTAAAAGGTTTCCAGTGTAGATGGATGGATCTTTTGAAAAACAACGGAAACGTACATTGTGTGTGACATTTAATAGGTATGTGATTAACAGAAGGTGGATTCGCATTATTATAATGTTTTGAATGGGGGGGGGGGGGGGGGATAAGTTCTTCTGGGTCCAAATCGGTCTCACTCATATGATTAACAGATGAGGCCCTGGTGCAGGCTTCCCTCTCGACACAGGGTGGTCAGACGGCAGTCACTCCTGTAAAAGTCACGATACATCAAATCAAGAAAATCGAGAGAGCGGACCCCGGGTGAGTACTGGATGCCAAGGAATGAAGCGATGACGACGATTTTGATCATAGGGAGGTTGGGGGAAGGGGGGGGGGGGACACGCCTTTAAAACCTACTTATATATATACTTCAATCGATTTTTTTCTTAAACTTTAAGTTTAACTATTATTCTATCACCTCAAAGCTTTTCGTCTCTTTGTCGCATTAAAACCAATATGGCGGTGTTCGCATCAGTGTTAACGTACATAACCGCTGTCATTGTACTAAGACTCCACTGACATTGATGAGGAAAACGGTAGTCTGCTAATAAAAACTCACAATGGCAGTTGAGTCTCGCTGGAATGGCACATTACTGACAATGGCTCATCAGTGGTCGGTCAAAGAATATTGCCATTTCGGGATAATTAAATATACTATTTCAATATTAATTCAAAATGCAGTGCGTTTTAATACTTTTGTACTTCAAAACTGTAATTTTTATGAGAATTCATCATAATATTCATTGATAGTGGCGAAAATCACTTAATTCAACGTAAAAATGCAAATTATCATTGGCTGTGTATACTTGCCACTGCAAAAAAAAGTGCATACTATCATCTGTCTACGCATACTTAAATACATCCATGGACGGAACAAAAGAACAAAAGGACGTAGTGGCCAGGGAGATTTTTTGAAATCCGGAGATTTTTCTACGGTTTTCAAGAATATCCGGAGATCGCACGTGTAATGAATATTATTCAGAATTAGACTAAGAAAATGCTTGAAGATATTATGTAATACCTTGAATAGATGTTACAAGTTTTTAATCCAAAGGGTATTTTGTTTATTTACATTGCCAATGTTAAAATAAAAAAAAATACGTGTCTTACTCAGAGACTGCCGCTGTAAAGCTATTGCATACCATTTAATTCAATATGCATAGATAAATTATTGTTCAATACCTTAATTCCAAGTATGCGAATATTAACTACATATTATTGTAAAGTTGTACGCGTGCTCGATAGATAGCATTGTGCCGATGTTTTAACGAGATATGGTTTCGTTGTAAGGTCGAGTATAAAATACTTCGGAGTATTTTAGTAAAATTGTCTCATTTGGAGATTATGTTTCATTACCTACATTGCCGATTGCCGAAGTGTTCAATTTGCATTTAATGTATATTTTATACTCGTACTAGAGATGGGTTGGACTAGGTAAATCAGAGACTAAGTGCACCTGCACCTAGTTCTAGTCTTTAGAAATACTTGATCCATATACCTGTTCCACCTACCACCTAGTCCACTTAGTTTCGATCACAGAATGGAATAGGCTTACTTCGTGAACATGATACCATGAAGTATCTAGTATCTATCAAATTCAGATTCAGAATTTAATGGATCAGTGGGTATTCCATGTATTTAGTAACATGGGTAACACCTGTTTACGTTGATTAAATAATAGTTGGTACAGTACAGCCTGTACAGCAGGTGAAACACCAGTAAAACGTGTTACTTTTTTACGCACTGATTGTTGATTTTGGCTACTTTTTATACTACTGAGGTGGCAGACAAGCACATGGCCCACCTGATGCAAAGCGATCACCGTGGCCTATGGACATGTGCAACACAAGGGGTGTTACACTCGCGCTGCCAACCCCGAGGGGTTGGGTATTGGGGAGAGGGAAGGGAGGGTGGTGAAAATTTCTGACCTGACAATGCAGTGTTTGGTCTCAATGAAAGTATCGGTATGCAATCGATATGGTACTAGATACCACAAAGTATCGATACTTTTTACGTGTCCCCACACGTAAAAAGTACATCGCACAAAATACGTCATACATCGTCTCGCTTACACGCGTAGCGAGAGAGTGAGACGATGTATATAAATTGTATTGCTTCGTCTTGCACTCGCGCGACACGTAACGGTGACGTCAGGGACTTAGTCCACCTAGTCTTGTGAAAAATGGAACAGGTACCACCTAGTGTCGGCAAATACCTTGTCCTCCGACCTTTTCTAGTATATACGCCATACCTCTAACTCGTACTCGCCGCCGCCACTGCGTCGCTGAATGTAGGTGGTATCTTTAAGTGACTTTTTGAATGATTGAAAGAAATTTTGGCACGTGACACAGCCACATTTCTGACATTTCTGTTCAATTATTCAAATAGTCACTCAATTATGGTTGTTATCAAACTTGAAATTAGGTTGAAACTTGAGCGACAATGGGAGGTGTTTGGTTTTTATTTTCGCTATGGAATTGTCCTCTCAAAGCCCGCGATAAAAGCTATACAATAGCTTAAAAATAAATTAATAACAAACAAAATAAATATTTACGTGGCGTCATAATATTCCTCCGAACCATCACATTCATCACTAACTGATAATGTGCCCAGAAGGCTGGCAGCATTGCCACGCTAAACAATGGGGTTCTTAAAAAATAAGACAATGTTTTACATAAAAAAATCGTGTTTAATATAATTTTCTATAATGATAATAACTACACTTAAGGCATTGCTTACAAAAATAGTTGTTCAACTAAACAGTCTAGATATGAATAACAAAGTCAATGCTCAATATATTAAGATATTGTGTATTTTTTTTATAAAACTAACAACATTTTAGACACACAGAGACAAGACAAATAAAAAATTCCAAATATCAGTTTTCATTTTCCAAAGGTAATAAGGTGCAATACTTATTACCTTTACAGTTTTATTATATCGTTTAGATAAATAATTATTCGTGTATCATTAATCATTATAGTAGATAACGTTTCTGCATGTAGCATAATAATAAATTTTATTTTAATGAATAAATCTCCGGAGATTTAGAAAAAGAACCGGTTATTTGGGTAAAATGTCGCAACCCTAAAATTCACTCACACATGCATGATTAGTGCTCGCTTCGCGCCATTTTGTGAAATTTTTGACATAAACACAACTTTGGTATTATTGTTCATTAAAGTCTAATTGTACTGAAATTAAAAGTAGTAAGTATTTACTTTCGTATTATATATCTTAAGTACTATATTAACGTAGATGTTATTGATAAAATAACATCTATTTCTACCTTTACATTTTGCGTAATTTGCTCGTAATACCTATTTACTTTGAATCTTGATAATCAAACTTTCCTAAACTTGTAGAAATGGCAAGTGTTACACAGTTAGAGGCGTTAGTGGCCTCTATGGAAACTCATAAGGACCTAGCCTAGGGGAGATGTACCCGTTCCAAAGAAGTACGAAGTTTGGCGAAGCGTTTGTGGGCAGAGTGCGCGGACATACTAAACAGCGTGTCGCCAGATAGCCCGAAAAAATCCTCAGAGAGCTGGAGAGTCATAGTGAGTACCTATTAATTTAGTTATGAGTATACTAAAAAGAAAAGCTCTTTATTAACTTAAATGACTTCATTTGATTCTGTTGCCGGTTAACATTTGTTCTATTTTTTCCAGTTTTATAATGAATATCAACCAAAATTAAAAAGAAAAATAATAAAACATAAGGCAGAGCTGCAGGCAACAGGTCTTATATATTATTATTAACAATTAACATTATATTTAATTGAATCAGTTGCAATTTGTATGCAAATCTTTTATTGTAATTCTGTTGCCTAATATGAAGTTCATCATTTTAGGAGGTGGCCCCGGTGCTGTTGTCTCTTTAACACCTCTTCAAGATAGGCTGTATACTGAACCGTCTGGCCACTGCATTAAGCCAGCCAATAACGGTTCACATACAAAGTAATGATTGTGGTGAAGGTACGCCACCTGTGGTAAGCCTAAATATTTATTTTAAGTGAAATCTGAGGTCAGCAGTTGATATTAGAATAACTTATATGTTTCTTTCAGAGAAAACGAGCCAGGATATTGATTGCTAGACTCTGACTCTGATTAGATTTAAAGTGAGTAACAAAGCATTCATTGCAATAGCATAATTTTTAGTTTTATAAGATCTGTCTGTCTGCCCACAATTTATTAACCAGTGCCTGCTGCTTGGCCCTGCCTTCCTGCAAGTCTCTATTGATGCGTCGATTATTATGCAGGTCAACTAAATCCTCTGCCTCTAGTCTCAAGTGTTCTTGAACCTAGAAACAATGAAATAATGATGATTAAATTAAAACACCAATGTTTTCATGCATAAATTGCGGGCTAAATATCAATAAATATGAAATCTTGCCTGATATTGTCGGAAATTCTCTGCTTCAACTTCCTCAGGTGTCAGTGATATTATGGGCACTCGGGTGCGGTTTGTAATATTGTGCAGAACAAAACATGCGTTCACTATTTCCCCTGCCATATTTGGGTTATAATGGAGTGCTCTTGCGGCAAGCAAACACCTGTATATAAAACAAATATTCTGAATTATACTGGGTATTTACACTTTCTTTTTTTTTCAGATATCTTTAAGTACTCTTAGACTGATTTTTGATTAAATTTAAGTAAAATATGAAGATAATATACCACAACTACATAATGTTCAAAGACCAAAGAAGACAGAAGATATTTACTAATTTTAATTAAAATAATCAGGTACTCCAAGACTGTTTTTTGATTAATTTTAGTTAAAATATGAAGATAATATATGTATATACATAATGTTCAAAGACCAAAGAAGACAGAAGAAGATAATATAATGTAATCACCAAAGACTGATTTTTGACTAATTTTAATTAAGCTAAGTTACCTCAAATAAAAATATAATAAATCACGTATTTTTTTTACTTTCAATAATAGGGAGTGTATTTCATTAATACCTGAATCTTGCTTTTAAGACTCCAATGCAGCGCTCGATGGTATTGCGGGCAGTCACATGTAAATTATAAAAATAGTGCTCCGGGGTTCCCTCTGTGGTATTTAAAATTGGAGTCATCATCCATTTACGCATGGGGTATCCACCGTCACCTTAAAACAAAGTAGTTTTTAATGTTTTATAATAAATTGTTCAAATTTATTAATAATATAGGTACCTAAATTAATTCACATAAAACTTTTGTACTCACCTAATAAAAATGAATGGTCTTCACCGGGACGAGCTAAACCCATCAAATGATTGTAGAGTGGGTTACTCTGCCCATACACTGGAGTCATGGGCTGCACCAGGGATACTAGCATCGACACACAGGATGTTCAATTCAGAATCACATACCTGTAAATGGTCAGATAACATTAAATGAGTACCTAGTTAGTTAAACTGATAAGTTACTAATTGATGAATAAATAAGGAGGTTTTATTTATATAGAGTACATATGAATACTTACAATCATGACATTCAAAGACTGATACCCTTTTCTTTTGAAGTAGGTATCTTTCTTCATGCATGTTAGGTCTTAAAATTGCAACATGTGGGCCATCAATGCATCCAAAAGCCCCAGGTATTTTAAAATGTTGGTAGAATCTAAAAAAAAGTGTTTTTTTAAACTATTATGTTGTTACAAAGAAACATAGGATTAAACATTCAGTTGACAAGTACTTCCAAATATCCTATGCTTATAAAAATTAAGAACATTAATGTCAATAAACTCACTTGGTCTTTATAGCACTCCTTTCTTGCCGCTCCAATGGAAATTTAACATAGGTATTTGTCATAAATTTGAGAATGGTTTAGTGCCTTGTTTATTTGTCTCACTGCCCTAGAGACTGTTGTTTGTGAGACATTGTGAAAGGCACTTTGGCTCACCAAAGTCTGATATGACCCTGTTGCATAAAATGACAGGGATATCAGCAGCTGAAATATAAAGTAGAGAGTAGGAAATGTTATGTCATGCCACAAATACTTAGGTACATTTGGCACAATAAATTTCTTTAACCTTGCCTTCATCATCACAGAGATTCCATCGTTTCTCTGCTCCGATGGAATAATCCTGCTAATATCCTCTGCAATTTCGATGATAAGGCTTTTAGTGAGCCTAAAGGCTTTAACAAATTCGGCATCGGGCAACATGTCCAAAACGTTGCTATTGCAACTAAATTCAGCACGAGCTCGGCGGCGGTTCCTAGCCTCATCTCGACGATCTTCATCATGAGCGGCTTCCAACATTCGTCGACGTAACATGAATGACAACATGTTTATGCTACCACACCGTTGGCACACTTAGGTATATAGCTTGAGAGGATAAGTTATGGAATTAAATCAACGCAAAACTTCACTTGATCAACACTATAATATACGCAGTCAGCACTGAACACGAACGATAGCTTGAGAGGATGAGTTACGGAATTAAATCAACGCAAAACTCACTCGATCAACACTATATTGTACGCAGCCATCACGAAACACTTGCGAAAAAGTAGTGTCTGCTTGATAGTAGTTCAATGGTCGTCTAATAGTAAACAAAACTTCGACAGGTCATTGAAACAACTGTCAAAAATTTAGTAGAATACCAAGTTATGAAGACATCGAGACGTCATTGATTTGCAGACTACCGTTTGGTATCAATGACAGTTCAGCGGCAAGTCATCGCGAGACCAATGGTTAGCAGAATACGAAAAGTGCAAAACCAAGCCGACTCACTAATTCGTCCAAGTGCACCGCGATATTTGTGTTTTGTTTTAAGTTTCACTCGCATTGTGGGTTTATAACACCATACCACACCATTTTTAAATATTTTACGTGATTACGCAACAAAAAACACTCACTAAAAAGCATTTTCTGCATACCTAATGATAGCTCAATTGCAGTTCAATGACAAAAACCATCCCGAAGTCATTGAAACAACTGTCAAATAACAGTAGAATACCATTTCCCGAACAATTACGAAGCCATCGCGACTACATCGAATTACAGATTACCAATTTGTATCAGCGAGAGTTCAGTGGTGAGTCATCGGTAGGATGTCGGTAGGCCATTGGTCTTTTGATAGTTAGTAGAATACGAAAAGAGCAAAACCGTGCCGACGACTCTCCATCGACACACAATTCACATACTATTGAAATAGCAGACTTGAGGCCCTGGACACACGCCGGTCCTGATGGCAGGCGCTAGGAGTTTTTATGGAACCTGATACGAGTACATCTGCCCGACAGGTGGGCGCGTGCCATCAAGGTGGGCTCCCGTGCCTCGGATGTAGTGAATTTAGTTAAAAAAAAAACCAAACGATAACAAAATTGTGGAATAGATTTAGCTTGGAAAACATTATGTACATACGTACCATAAAGACTTGGAATTCTTTACCAGCGCATGTGTTTCCTTCCTCATGGGGCGTGAAAAAGCATTTGATGAGGCCTTCAAGCTAAGAGGACCGCCTTCATAGCACTATTAGTGTATGTAGTGATGACCCCGGTCCTGAGACTACTTTTAGCTTATCATCAGGCAGGTGAGGTCATGTTGACGTATCCTATATTTTAAAAAAAACGGGGGGAATATTCTGACCAAGTGAGCTACGTGGACGCGTCTTAGTAATAATTCGAAATTCTCCTCAATGTTATGGATGCATTGCGGGAAAGAGATCAAATTTCGTCGTGGGCTAGTAGAAAATAAGGAAAACAAAGAAAACGGACGCCGGGTTTCGAGCATCGCTAAGATGATCATGATTGTGTAAATAGCACTAATCATCACCCTAACGTTAGTCCCGATCGCATCAGGGGTTGTCACATCGGAGTCCGGGGTCCGCTTTTCGACTTTTAGGTACTTCTGCATTTCGCACGGTCTTGGGTATCCATGGTAATGATACCATTGGTATGCATGTCATCTTCTATGAAGACATCAAGCCAGCACTTCTTTGGTCTACCCCACCTACCGTGGCACGGCGAAGGCGGCATGGCCAGACACTAGTTACCTGTCTGACGGTCGCAGCAGAAATGCTTAAAACCCATGACGTTTAAATTTAAAAATGGAATGAATCACAGCTGAATTCTATTGGACTACTAACTTGGCCATATGATAGTACGGTATAAAAAAAATCTAACGTAACGAGTAACGAGTGATTGAATTGAATGACTTTTATTTTTTTAAATTAGTTAAAAAGTTCTTTTACCGTTGCTACGCAGGTAACGCGTGTATTTGAGTATTAACCTACAATTTTATGTAATTGGTACAGTTAGTGACAAAAGTTACTGATATTAAATTAAATTTATTGTTTCGTAAAGTGTAGGTACATAAAATTGTTAGATCCCACACTAGGATCCCCTATGCTGTGGGATCTAGTCTCATTCAGTCCATTACGATAGTAAAAGTTTAAAAGTTAACAGAAATGTTTCCTTTATACTGCGTGTGTTTGATAGATGTGTGTGTGTGTGTGTGTGTGTGTGTGTGTGTGTGTGTGTGTGTGACCACTAAATAATAACATTTCGTCAGTGTTGTATTCCCTCTCTACGTAATATTGCTATTTCCGTCTATCAGGCACTTTTCTCATTTTACTTAACAATTTTTTTTCTTTTAGGTCTCTTTACTTAACATTTTTTTTACTTACCTATATCTTTTTCCACCTATATCTTTTTCCACAGTATTATAATATATATGGTTTTGTGTATACTCATCCCTGTTTATTCACGCTAGGATCAGTAGGTCAGTTATATTACACCCGGTAGCTTTATTTTTAATCATACCATCCCACGTGATAGAGCAAATCACACAGAATAACCCGGAAATCGAACTGTCAACAATCGCTCCAAAATATTAGCTAAAACTTCAAAAACTAATTGACCAGTTTGTATTAAATTAGGGCAGCGAAAGCACATGAATAGCTATGGTACTGTCGTAGCGAAAGGCAGGATCGAGGCAAGTGGAAATTTATATGTGAACAGGGATCTCTACCTACCACATTTTTAACTGATATTCTCCTTAGCTAAGCTAAATTGTTGTATTAGGAGGGTCCACGCGCGACGTCGCTAGTCGATAGTGTAATAGCTAGGAATCGAACCGGGATCTGTCGATTATGAGAGCGTCTCCTTAACCACTAAGCAATTATACAATAATAAATGTAACGTGATCGTGTAGATAAGTATATGTATGTAATAATTTTATGAATACGGGATTGTTAAACAATTTATTTAGCAACATACTAGCAGTTGCTAGCAAGTTGACTAATAGTTGAAATATTTAAGTAACTTCCTTCCTCATTTTTCACTATTTGTCGACATGCCGACCCGCCCACGACTCTGCGGAGGTATATCGCTAAAAGCATTCATTTCGCTCAGTGGTCACTGACCTTACATTCAAGCTGTTATCATAAGGTCCTCCATTACTTGACGTGAAGAAGATATTATAAGTATTTGTATTAAAATATCATCAAAAAATAGCTAATACCATCATACGTGTTTTTTTTAAAGACACAGGAGTGCGCATTCATGTAACCATTCCAGCATTTAAATTTTTTTTTTATACACCGTGAACGTAACCTAAGTCGTATAAAAAACATAGGTACTTATCTTCAACAACTTTCTTGTCCAATAACTTATCATACTATACTAATAATGCCCCCACAAAAACATTTTGCAAATCCAAATAACACAAATTCTTATTACAAAAAATGGCAATGTTTTTCTCGTTTTTCTTGGTACTTCAAAAACAATAATGATGTTTATTGCTTAAGTAATTACGAAGGTAAAGAATATTTTACACTGTATTGTATTTCGAACTGTGACTTTAGATGCAAACGTTACGATAACTGTACACCTGACACTTCCAAAACGCAGGTAGAGAAGAGGCAGGTGTTGGATAGTTTATGATTTGTTAGTAAACAATAATAAATATAAAGAACCAACAAAAAATACTAGTGGTGGGTGACGAAATTGCATCTCCATTTGTGAAGAAACGGGTCCTGTGACCAGGCAAGGTGATGGCGGACCGTCATCGATAGCCTTTCTCGATAAACAGGCTATCCAACACAACAATATTTTTTCAATTCAAACCATTAGTACCTGAGATACTAACATCTTTAGCTGTTTTTTTACCGTCTCTATCATGGCGAGTGTTCCGATGAGCTTTTCCAATTTATCCCACCCTCTCGTTTCCTATAATATAGAACTAGACGTGCCAGGCTGAGGTATCAACCTCACACAGTGCAAATAATTCCATCAAGAACAAAGCGGTTCGGTGCCTCTTTCCTTTGGTAAATACTTAGAATTCTTTTACCAGCGCATGTGTTTCCTTCCTCCTATAGTTCTGGATCCTTCAAGCGGCGCGTGAAAAAGCATTTGATGAGGCCGTCAAGCTGAGGGCTACCACTGTAGCACTATCGGTGTATGTAGTTGGGACCCCCGAGCTTTAAACTTTGTTAGCTTTCCATCAGGCGAGGTGAAGTCATGTTGACGTGTCCAATATAAAAAAAGAGATTAGTGCGTTCAACCGAAATAACATACATTACAAACTGCGTTTCCGTAATGTACCTTAAACCAAATCTGCACTTAAAACTTGTAATTTTCCAGGATTTAATCAATTTCGTCACATCTATCTTTCGTCTTGCTATCCCGCGACACAAGGTCTGAAGACGAACGCGTTTCATAACTGTACACCTGATCGATGCCTATGTTGCCTAGTTCCTAGTAGGCGTAGCTCTTTGTGATGAGGCTAATGTCTTCCTAGTAACGCTATGGTAACCAAGGGTTCAAGGGACCATGGCTGAGAAATGTAAAATGTATAAATTGCACTGACTAGGGACTTTTGGATTTACTTTTTATACCCTACCTCTTTATTCTATGCTTCCACAAATTTTTTCATACATGAGCATACAACACCCGCATTAAAAATGTATTATCGCAGTGGGCCTTTTACCAAAGTAGAGCATAAGAATGTTCAGTATGCAGTTCTAAGAGGCTTGTATGTACTCTTAGCTTCGTTTCTATAGAATACTAAAGTAGCAAATAAGCAGACCATCCACTTGAAGGTAAGTGGTTACCTTAGTTTATGAATGCTTGCAATATCAGAGCTGTAGAGTGTGAAAAGTGAGATAATATATGGAAGGAAAATTAATGAAATAAAATGCCTCTGATAGTTTCTAATACAGCATTGAGCTACTTAACATCAGTCTTAAATAAGAGGGAGGTTGACTTGAAAGTACTTACCCTGTCGAACCGTCATTTGTAGGTACTCTACATTTCAAAAGAAATTTCGCACAATGTAAAAATAATAATTTACTGAAGATGGGAATCGAACTCAGTGGCAGTTACATTTTTTTTTATAAGACACGTCAAAATGACTTTACCTCGCCTGATGGTAAGCTAAAGGCAAAGTCTCAGGACTGGGGTCACCACCACATACACCGGTAGTGCTACAGTGGCGGCCCTCAGCTTGACAGCCTCATCAAATGCTTTTTCACGCTCCGCTTAATACTAATACCTCAGACTTAATACATAGAGAACCGCAACTACACCAAAATAAAATCACCCCGAATTGTCACCTGTTTTATATTATGTTTGTGTTCGCACTTCAGTTGTTTGTCATTAACAAACGAAATGCTAATTTCAGCAAACATTGAACACTAACAAAATATCTGACAGCATTTTGTTTTCTAAACACATTGGAATGATGGATGAGTGGTTGTTTATCCTCAGCAATTGTTATACGACCTGCCATTATTCTATTGTGAGGGTGCATTAGTTAAGCCGTACGTCGGGCTGCGGTGGTGCAGTCAGCCCTGCACCGGTTTGATTGACATACATACGCGCCAGCGCAGGTACGCCTCTACAGTTCGAGTACTCAGTCGTCCCGCGAACGTCGCCCGAGCGGCCGCCTCGCCACGTACGTGACACAAAACCGGCCCGAATGCCGAACCAGTCGGCGGGATGGCGAGTCTCAGCGTGCTAACATCGCCATGTTGAAACATGCACAGCGGCCGCCAGCGGCAAATGATGCCGATCAACGTTACCAAAACATGCCGCGGCGGCCGCACCACCATCTGCCCCTCAACGTGTCAACCCTGGACTCGTCGAAGCACTCAGTTGGCGGGACTTCGGCCAGCGTCAGCCCTGGCGCGCAGCCACCTCCCGCTGCACCCGTGTCTGTCGTCTCACCGATACCAGTGGCTTCACCTCCCAAGATTGCTAATGGAAACGCTTCAGGGATTCAGTCTCGACAGCCTACGTTAAGGGGACGGAGCTCTAGAGCGGCTACTGAGGAAGCACTGACTTCCTTAGCGCTGCTATGCCTCGTCAGCTTGCTGCTGGCGTTGCTAGCCCTGCTGTTCCTGCTGAAGATATCCGCGCCAGCGACCGGTGCTCCCGAGGAGTTTGCAGTGGTGTACGAAGTGACATTAGCGTTGTGTGCGTTGACGCTTTCGTTGAATCTATGCTGTCTACTTGTGTGTGCTATACAGTTCCTTTTCGCAGTTAAATTAGTGCACTCGCCCTCCGCGCCGAACGGACGGTAAGTCTTGAACCTTGAGCCTCATTCCTTAAAACCTGTACGCTATCTCGGATAGGAATTCGAAGATTACATACACAAATGTTATAATCTGTTAGGTTACTGCGGCATGCATGCCTGCTCGATTCCAAATGGTCTTATCTCAATTCAGGTTATCTCTTGGTCTTACACAACGGTGTAACTGTAAGGAAACTTGAAGTTTCCGACTCGACTATCGAGTTTTATATGTATTTTTCGTACGTATAATTAATATTATAACTGTTGTGTCAGTTATCAAAGGTTCATTGTGGAATTCGGTTAGGTGAGTGGCAGTTTTGGGAGGATGTTTGTGAGGCAGGTGCTAACGGTTGTGAGTGGCGGTTATTTTGTGAATGGCTGTATAAAAAATGTTCTATGTTCAACGGTTGATACAAAATCGCACGCGTATACCTATGACTACCTCTCGGTATGACTGTTTGATCAATATAAGGTCGTTGTTATACCATAATCTGATGTATTCATCTTTATTGCAGTTCTTATAAAGGAAATATTGATTAATGAACAATACTTTTCTGTTAATATCGTGAAATCTTAAAAAAAGTTAGGGTTAATATTCTAATCTATAGCGTGAGAATGCAATCCGTTACAGCTTCTCAATGTCTTGAAGGTACAGTTGTATTAATTTCTTGTGATATTGCTACTGTTATTGAATCTTCTATAAGTGCCGTCTTATAGGTAGGTATGGAATGCCTACCTCGGACGTATAGAAATAGGTATTAATTGGATAACTTTATTTCATTGGTCGGCTTAATTGGGATGCTAAATGTTATGGCCATTAATAATTTTATGGCCAATGATGTTTTCTTATAGGTAGCTAGGTACAGTCACCCTCAAAAGTTGCTGAACACTATCAAATTTATCAAAGATCTTTAAATTACCAGAACCAAGCGGTTTGGTGCCTCTTTTATTCGCCGCACCATAAAGACTTGAAATTCTTTACCAGCGCATGTGATTCCTGCCTCCTCAGATATTTTTGGTTAGTAGTTTGTACAGAAATTATTGACAAGCATCTGCTCAGATATTCACGAGGTAATTAATGTTCAGATATTAATGGTAACTTGTAGTGAATGGAAGTTATTGACATTTTAAATTGTTCAGAAGTATTTGGTCACCTTGTCTGCTACAATATATCTGATGGCGACTGTACACTACTAAACACGAAGCTGGTATTCATTTTTTCACAACTTGCACTTGTCAATTTAGTATCTCCAATTTTATTAAAAAACAGACTTATAGCATCCGCCCTTTCCATTCGGTGTAACTGCATACAACCGGTATTGTTTTCCGCATTGCTTATATTTATATCCGACCGCATTGCTTCGGGAGCAATAGAAATGTTACTACGAAAACGTTTTACGACGAATCAACCTTTTGGTCATCATATTTAAATCATCATCATTATCTTGGTTCATTATCATTAAGAATAATCTTGGTTGCATACAAGATTTTTAACCTCGAAGCCCGGAGTCCGTTTACTCATGCTCATGGATGCTCTGGGGTAGTACCTCCGCCCTACAGAAGAAGCAGCGGAAGATTAGTGTTGTGTTCCTGGTGGTAATTAGGGTAGCCAGAGCTCACAATCCCCCTCCCCCCTCATCCCCTAATTCCCTCTACTGCCCAACCTTCCCCCTCAAGGGTCAGCAGAGCAAGTGTGGCGCCCCGATGGTGCACAAGTCAATAGGCCACGGTGACCACTTCCCAACAGGTGGGCCGTGTACTTGTCTGCCACCTAAGAACTATAAAAAAATATTCTAGGGTAGTGAGTCTATTTAAAATTTTAACAAAATCGATAGAGCAAAATTTAAGGTGTCAAATTATAACAGATAGAATTACTTTCGCATTTTATAGTATTACGTACGGATTACAAATTAATTGAGTCTTTGTATTTGATAGCCATTGACCCATCACGTATAACGGTACGCCTATATGACATCAGATACAGGCATGTGGCTATGGCCATAGGCACTAAAGGTTACACGGGTGGCCTTACCGACCGGTTTGGTGTCGCGAATTAGAGAAGAATTACTAGGCTGGCTAAGTTCATTTTTCTTGTATAGGTACCTATATTGAATGTTTGTATGTTTAAATGTTGGTCTTCAACCTAACCTTCATCCCAGTCGCATCCAAAGCTTTCACCTCGGAGTCTGGGGTCCGCTTTACCAGTCTTAACTGAGGATTTGGCTGGACTTTGATATTTTCCGTGAAGCGACTGCCATCTGACCTTTATAACCCAATGGTGATATTAGGCGATATCGAAGCATTGCAGCTAGACCGTTGTTGTTGGACCTTTTAGGGCTCCAACTGGGCACGACCATATTCATGCATACAAATATTTGCACTGAGCGGGGATCGAACCCGCGCCTCCTGCGCAGCGGCCGCGTTCACTACCGCTACGCCACAGAGGCTGTATGTATAAATGTAGGTATGCGAGGCAAATTAATATCTTCGGTTGTCACCTGCTATTCGAAACACTGATTTGTACCTATCAATCAATTAGCCCAGGGTAGTTCGCGGCAAGATTTACGTGATAGCGATTTGATGACTGGAGGGCTTTGCGACAAGTGATTAGAACCAGCGATATAGTAAAAAAAAAAAGCGAAAATCGACTACCACGCGGTCGGAGCCGCGGGCAACAGCTAGTAGTAAATAATAAAGTTGACTATTGAAGAATTCAATAAAGGTGACAACGACGGTGTCAAAACAATTATTTTTTCAATATTAATATGAATGCTACGTGATATCCAGGGACGGGAGATGGTGACAGAAAGTCGTCATCTCCCATAAGGTCATGGGAAATTCTGAATTAACAAGATAAATCCATTATTATGTTTGGGTACGTTTAATTTGTCTAGTTACCCACTTACTTGAAAGCTCGTTTTTAAAAAAGTCTCTTTTAAAGTCAATAACTTATAGCATAACGTTTCTTACATCCATACCATACATTATAATGCTAATCATTAACATCTTCGTTAACTCAAGCCCCATCAATTAACGTAATCTTTCTAGTGAATCTATTTATGTTCGCAATTCCATGGGAGAATTATTTACACTACATGTTTCTCGACAACTGCATAGGATTAATTGCACATAAACTTGTTTTCTAAGCTCGAATTGGCTCAACTTCATAATTTATAGCAAAATCGGGAGGCAGGTGCAAGCTGCAAGCTCCTACCAAGAGCCTAACAACCTATCATGCTGGAAATAACACTACGAATATAAACAAGATACATTACTGTTATAAAACCGTATGCTTATTCGAGAGATAGTGTTGAGTCGGCAATGGATTTTGGGCTCCCGGAATTTGTTTTTTCGTGTATCGATGTAGAAATGCATGGGTTTGGTTAAGTTTTAGAATGGATGCATACGTGCTTGGCTTCATTAAGAGAAGGCTCATTCAAATTTGTGAATATACATATTTATAGTAACGGGTCTAGCGGTAACTGCTTATGGTGGAGGCTAAGCGTATCAGTAATACCTACTGACTTCTCACAAGAATGCTAATAATGATATTTAGCTACGAATTAAGTATTTTTTAACATTCTGGGATATACCTAACGCAAAGGGCCATGTATACCCAAATTAAGCAGACCTAGTTATTATGAGTTCTGGGATACGGAAAAACATGTTTTTGGAAATACATACTACATAGATTACTATACTAGCTATGAACACGACTTCGGTCGCATGTATTTAGATTTTTAAGGCTTGCTTTAAGGCTTACGTGGAACGAGTAGATTGCCTTCTAATAAGTACCTATTACCTTTCTGCCAGAGCAAATCTGTCAGCCTATCTGACGACCGGCACGGCCGTAGAATATTCGACTGTTACGTCGGATGTCGCGGTTTCTATTCCCGCTCAAAGCAAATATTTTTAAAAGTGGCAAGCCTTCTAGGCAAGCGTTTTATTCATTGTAGATCACATCTTCACTTACCATCAGGTGGGATAGAGGTCAAACGTAAGCCTATCTATATATATAATATATGAAAATTAATCCCCATTTCCCTTGGTCACGGCATCATACGTGAATGACTGGACGGATTTGACTGAAAATTGATGGGAAGGTAGCTTAGAACTAGGAGACGGACATAGGATACTTTTTATCCTGCCACCTACGAAGTATCCACTATCCTGCGAAGTATGCCACGGGCGAAGCCGCGGGGCACAGCTAGTCATGAATAAAAAAACACCAACACCTGATCCTTGAATATCCCCTAGTCGCTCTACTAAAGAAGTTCTCCCTCCAAAAACTATAACACACGTGTCTTATTCTAATATTTACACACTATTCTATGTTAATTACACATACACATTATAATCAATGACACATTCATGCAAAGCAAAGTATTATTTACGAGGGACATTAGTATGTGTACAGCGTAGAACAATTGATTTAAACCGTAGTAGATTACCATTACGTTGTTACGATTTATTGTTTGTAAACATTGGGTTTACCTGACAAATGTTACACGTAACTGAATTGATGTGTGATGTGCATATTAATTAGAAATGTGTGTGGAAGTTTGAATATGATGTGTATGTGCGTTAGATGCAGACAGATAGATTTTTGTAGTAGAAAGCATAAGTAATATTTGAAACTAGCTGATGCCCGCGGCTCCGCTCGCGTGGAAGTCGCTTATTGTGTCCACTTCCACTCCTGCTCCCACTCCCGCTCCAGCCCCTACTTCCACTCCCACTCCCACCCCCGCTCCCGCTCCCGCTCCCACTCACACTCACACTCCCACCCCCACGCACACTCCCACTCCCAATCCCACGCACACTCCCACTCCCACGCACACTCCCACTCCCACCCACACTCCCACTCCCACGCACACTCCCACTCCCACCCCTGCTCCCGCTCCCACTCACACTTCCACCCCCACTCCCACTCAAACTACCACCCCCACGCACACTCCCACTCCCACGCACACTTCCACTGCCATGCACTCTACCACTCCCACGCACACTCCCACTCCCACTCCCACTCCCACCCCCGCGCCTGCTCCCACTCACACTCCCACCCCAGTCTCAATTCCACTCACACTCCCACCCCCACTCTCACTCACACTCCCGCCCCCAAGCACACTCCCACCCCCGCTCCCACTTCCACTCTCACCCCCACCCCTACTCCCACTCCCAATCCCACGCACACTCCCACTCCCACTCCCATAAACCTATTTCTGATGATAACTAATCTAAACTCAAAATGTAATATTTTTGATAATAAATACAAAAAAAACTCAATCCCTAAAAACTAATTACACCACTATCCACTAATCTTACTCGAACACCACTCATAATTTTATTAACCTACTCATAAAAAAACATAATTTCATCTAAATAATTATAATTTAATTTGTACCTAGTGTGATGTGGTTCATATGATAATACTATTGTACGTCTTTTAAGACATGCTACGGTGATACTTTTATGTAATTGACAACATCTTTTATCTATACTATGACCTTTAAATAAAATGAATTTTGAATTTTGAATTTTGAATTGTGGGTGACGTAACCTACGACAAACTTATTATTTGCGGTTGGTACAGTAATCGGGTCTAAGAATTGAACCGCAAAATTAAATTTGTCTTTTATTGTATGTACTTTTCCGGGATAAAAAGTATCCAGTGTGCTGCCCAGGATATTGAAGAATAATTATACCAAGTTTCATCGTAATCGAACCGGTAGTTTTTGCGTGATGCCTGAACAAACAGACAGACAGACAGACAGACAGACAGACAGACAAAAATTTTTTTAATCACATATTTGGGATCGGTGTCGGTCTAGTAACACCCCCTGCTATTTTTTATTTTTTTATTTTCAATGTACAGAATTTTCACTTCTACAGATTTATTATAAGTATAGATAGATGTGTCCTTTTCTTGTCTTGGTTTAACAGGCCTTGTGTTTATTTCCTAATTTCGTTGCTAAATACCTACTAAGATACTTGCTTTTCACGCTCCATAGAAGTGGTTAACTTCGCAAGTCGGATAATATAAAGAGGTCAAACCTATGACCCTTCCGTTGAAAGTGAACGCTTTGCAGATAATATGCAAGCCATCTACCGTTCGCATAAGCTATTTTGTTTCAATTGGTACTTTCAAGGAATTCTAGCTTCGATCCCGTATTATCCTATGTCCTTTTTCAAGTTATAGTCTACTAGCTATTGCCCGCGACTCCACCTGTGTGAAATTCTGATCATATTTCCGCGATCTACACAGATTCACAGGAACCTAATCCCGAAATGAAAAGTGGCCAATGTGTTATTCTAGACCAGAATCTATCTCTTTGCCAAATTTGATCCAGATCCGTTCAATAGTTTCAAAATATGTCAACATCACAAAATTTTGTAGTGCACTTTAATTATTTCGAAACACACTAAGCACATTTTATTAAAAGAAATAAATGCCAATGCATCCGACAATATTAAGCAAATGAAATGAAAGGGAGAATATAAAAAGTCGTTCAAAAATCTTTCTCACGAGAACACGTACCTATATTTTTAAACGGAACAAAAACTGGTACCTTTTGTGGAACGATTTCAATTGTGCGCGTGAGTTTTTATTTGCTTCGCACTTATCTTTGGGATCACGATTGTGAGGAGTAATGTCAGCCTTCAGACGTGCAATGAGCTTTCTTGTACTAAGTGTTCATTCATTTGTTTTAACTATGAATCATATTTTTAGGTCTACAAATAATGTCCCTTATCAGTTCTATGCATTTGACGACAATTCGCTTTGAAACGGTTCCACCCAGTTCCACCACTAGTGGAATGTGTAAAAGATAGCACAATAAAATAATGTTTCATCATATATTATTGTTTAGTTTGACATGTTCTTCGTATGTCATTTCGATGCTTTTCGAAGTTATGTGTGTATTTATCGCAGGTTTATAAGTGCCCGGTTAATGGCAATAGGCTCGCCACCTATTACATTGGGTCCTAAAAACATAAACTGGCAAAATGTGGGTGCTAGCACCTCTGCCTACCCCTGCGGGGATATAGGCGTGAGTTTATGTTATGTATGTTATGTTGACATGTTGTTCTGTTCGTTTCATATTGTTGTCGCTCTGTTGTTTGCAGTTGTTTGCGAGCTTGTTAGTTTAGTTCATACTCGTATACAAATCTTGCAAGCCTATTTAGGATCATTTCCAGGCGTTAGATTGAATTCAAATTTGATATACTTACTTGTGTATCTTTGGTTTCATCTGATGATGAAGTCGATACGAACTACTGAACTAATTACGATAAAACAATCGAGTTTAGACTTCTTGTTTTGGCAAATACTCTGATGCGTAATATCTAGAGTGTTAAAGATGGAGACGGTAAGTGGTCATAAAGAACATCTGAACTACAACTAAACTAGATAAACTCGTCATATTTGATATGTCTGGTTATGCATTTACTAGAAAGTGTGTTTGTAAAAAAGTCTTTTTAAAATCAAACGAGCTCTACCAACTAGTCCCACCCTCTCCTTTCCTATACAGAACAACACGTGCAATGCTGAGATATCACCCTCATGGTGCAAACAATTCCATTAAGAAGCAAGCGGTTCGGTGCCTCTTTTCTTTGCCGCACCATCAAAACCTGGAATTCTTTACCAGCTCATGTGTTTCTTTCCTCATACAGTCCGGGGTCATTTAAGCGGGGCGTGAAAAAAAATTTGATGAGGCCGTCAAGCAAACCACCATTGTGGCACTAGGTATCGGTGTTTGCAATGGTGACTCCCATTCCAGAGACTTTGCCTTTAGCTTACCATCGGGCGAGGTGAAGTCATATTGACGTGACCCACATAAAAAATCAATAATTTATACATACTCTTATGAGCATCAATATAAACTTGTATGAAGCGAAGTATGAAGAAAAATGTAGCGATTGTATGATTTAAAAAAACATGAATACGTTTGTCTGGAATTTTGTATCGCTATTCTATCCGTTGGTTCTGATACCCGAGGTCACATAAGACCGGTTTCTTTGACAACATACCAGATGCAAATATAACTTTATTTCCCATGCCATAAGGTTGCATTTACGTCAGTCAAAAAATTAATTTGCATTGATTTAATGGTAAGTGATTGATATATTCAGATGTGAGTAATTATGTTGCTTATTTAGATGTAGAGCCGATTTCACTATTATAGTAACCGCGATCAAGTCGAAGTAAACCGTGTTACTTACTAAGATTTACTGAACGAATTTCTGAGGCTGAAATACCAGTGATATACCTACCTAATTCGTATCATGAAATGTGGAATTACTCGAAAATAAATTAAATCTCACAATTTTCTCAAAATTTTATATAAAGACGCCAAAATATATAAAATTAAAATTTCAAAATCAAATTTAAAACGCAATAAACACTAAACTTATTAAGAATGTATATGTAAGTATTTAAAATTAAAATACATTAAATAAAAAATAAAAAAAAAATAAAAAAAAGTGAAGGAAGGTGAAGGAAAACCTCCTGAAGACGTACCTTAGTAGGATCAAAGACCCATAGCTCCTTACCGAATACCAAAATTTTGTTTAAATTTTTCTTTCTAGTCTAATGAAATCATGCGTTCTCAAAATCCGGCGAGATTGTAACCACCTCATACTCAAATCTCCTCTATGGGACTATAATCTACGCAAGGAACACTTCGGGCATTGGTAACGTTCATAAAACTTAAATGGAAAGATTGAAAAGAAAAAAAAAACATCAATCGTTCGCTGGTCCTTGGCAAGGCCGGCCGGGACGTTCCAAATTATTTCCGGTCACCGTAGATCAAGTTTGATTCCAAATATTCAAAAGTTGACCGCACCTTGAGAATTCCTTCGCGTTCGTGGCTGTTTAGATAAAAAAAAATGTTTAACCTTTTGGATTTCTTTATACGTGGTTTGAATTCCGAACAGTGTTTAGCGTTTTGATAGTGCTACCGGTAAATATAAGGTTATCTTTTTTAAAAAAAAAGACCGGTAGATACCTACGGGTAAAGTCACTGAACTTGTGAACAACAGTAGGTACCGAATTTTTTTTTTCTCTGTGTTCATCTGCAGTCAGTCTCTTGACTATAAAGAAGAAGCATATAAACCGATTTGTTGATAGCTGTTTAGCTAATTAAGATAATAAATATTCGTCCACGTATATTATTTCGTTCTATCATATTTACTGACTAACACTATATTCGTCAATTCGAACTCACACACATGTCCGTACCAAGAAATCCGTATTACAGCATTCCATTCAACAGCCACATGTTTTTTGTCAAACAGTCTGAAGTCATCAATAACTGATATGATTCATTTAGCACTTAGTTTATAAATACTTTTGTCAAGTGCTCTAGCTTACCGACTTGTTGTTCAAACATACAATATCGAGAATAATACCTCGTTCACACCAATCAAATGAAAGCGAACGATGGTTATTGAACTAGTTTTCACATAATATCAGTGCACGAACCCAAGTGAGTTTAATTCGTTCGTTCATTCGATTTAAAGACCCTTGATAGCAGTATGTTCATTGTGCGTAGGTATTGCTAAAGATGGAATGCCCTGCCAGAGTCTGCATTTCTGGAAAGCTACAACCTGGGAGTCTTCAAGTCTAGAGTGAACAGGTTGCTTCTAGGTAAGCGTGCTCCATCGTCGACCACATCATCACTTACCGACAGGTGAGATTGTGGTCAAACGCGAACCAATTACCAATAAAAAAAATAGCGTTTAATATCATAATCACTATCCTAGCTAGTGTTTACCTTAGTATCATCAAATTCTTGCTCTATAGATCATGAGGTCCGCTTTCCAACTCATTTTCCATCACTTCGCACAGTCTAATTAGTGAGCATAGCACCTTTTACGACACCAAGTTAGCACTATTTGCGATTACCAAATGTTAGTAGGAGGCTACTGAGTCCCAAACATAGTTGCCAACGTAGCTTTCGGTTGTCGCAGAAGCGAAGGCAAATTTCTTGCAGTTTAATCGCGACGAATCTTACTTATTTCCGTTCGTTCACCGTCATTCGATGTGTACCCGGCACTAGTATTTATGTAATTATAGATTAACGGTCATAGAATATGAATACAGATAAGTATGCCTTAAGGCAAACATCTCATCTTGGTATTAATTTTACGGTCAGTCAAATCATTATTATAACTAGCATTCTTGTGATACAAAGGTGTCATTATATTTGAATTAAATGCTTTGTCCAGGTGACCCTGTTCAGGAACAGCTGTTATATTAGATGTCAATACAACCAGTTCTTTGATTTACCTGTATAATATAGCTGTGTCCCGTGGTTTCACCCGTGAGATACTTCGATCCGATTCGATTTTTGTTATTCATTAATTTCATTCAGAAATTTGCACGATTTTTGTCATTTTTATGATCATTTCTACACTTTCCTGGGTAGCAGCGTAATGATATAGGTATAGCCTTTAATTAGGATATTAGCATACCTATTAGAAAATTAAAGGTAGGTATGTCGCTATCATTGAAATCAGTCACTTAGGTACTCCTTAGGTGTGAATTTATCTAATGTAATCTAAAACTTTTTCTATTAATGATAAGTTTACATTTGACCTCTGTCTTATCTGATGTCCGATTCACTAAAATTACGTTTTGAAAACGTGTTTTCAAAGTTTGCGAAAGTTTTTAAAATCAGGTACAATTTCTAGTTGCAAACGACTGAAACTATGAGCGATTCTGAAGGCTGAATAATATCACGGAAACGTTTGTTTTGAAAGATCATGCAGAATACCTAATTTATTTCTCAATTTTGCCTTTGAAATCGTGCGTTTTGAAAACGTGGCGTTATTAAATCGGGCTTCGGTGGTAATGACAATGTGGTCTACGATTAATTTAATTTAAAACATTAATCTCATTCTACAAAACAAATTAAATCGATAAATTCGAATGACAGTAATCTGATCAATAAATCAATATAAGACTCTATTAATTTATATTTGAAGAAGTATAATTCATTAGTAGGTAGTTACGTTAGAAAAATATGTGGATATTATGAATTGCGCCATTCAAGGTGTCGTATTTTCTAAACAATGACCTGTGTAATAAACCAATGACTAGGGAATTCTTAATTTATGTAAGTAATTGTAAAGTATCACCTAACTATTACGTAACCTATGATAAGAAATACTAACCAGAAGTAGCAGCTGATGGCTTTTCCGTAAGTACATTGAGTAGACCTTACGATTGAGAGTTCCCGGGTTCAAATCCTGCCCGTTACAATCATTACCGAACTTGAACTTACTAAGTACAAGCAATTTAGCTTAGCTGGAGGAGTTACCGGGAATACTAGTCATTTTAGTTACTAGTACCTACCGACTCTTTAAAAAATATATCAACATCACCATGCTATCTTAGCATGATGCTCGTTTACATTCGAAGTTCATAGAGACTTAGGTCTCCTTCTCCTTTTAGTTTGACTTTCATTAGAGCGACTGCCTCCCAAATCCAAGAGGAAACGAAAGCTTATAACATGTCATGGTAGAGTCGCTGACCGACACAACGCTATGTTATTTTATAATAACATATTCGTGTAGCTTTGAGTAAAATTAGATATGACATCAACAATTAAGAAACGTAACATAGAAATGTTCCTTTATAATTAGACGGATCTTATTCAGATATTGGATTACAACAATTACAAAACTAAAAGGTGTGTGATACCGTGACGAATGTAAATCGGTGTCGAGTAAAGCTAACAATTTGTCGTCAGGTTTCTTCTTGTTCCGCTAGGGTCTAGTGTTGTTCCGTTAAAGTGTTGTATTGTTCCGCTCTAGAAGTTCACAACACAATAAGCAAATGAGTGGCGCATTGCCGTTTCAGTATGTGAGTTTTAGTAATATAATAAAAGATTAGAAGTTTTTTTTATTACCTCGGTTTCTGTGGCGTGGTGTCTCCGTTATTTTTAGACGATCCTATCGCCAAATTATACAAATTAATTTTGTAAGCAATTATTTTGCTCATTTATTTATTCAACTAATTTTATAAACAAGTATTTGTATGGATGCTTGTTACTCTTTCATGCATTTAAACGGCTGAAGGGATCTGCATGAAATTCAGCACAGAGATTATGGTCTGGAAAAGTACCCACCTCTATTTAAAAAAAACATAGGTAATCTTTATGAAAAATCAAATTGAGGTCGTGTGATAAAAACGCCGGTACGCAAACTGGTAGGTGACTAATCTACCCTAAGTCCATCCATTGAGAAACTGCACCTGGCATACTTGTTACAACATGTTACGACACGTTTATAAGAATTCGGAAGGTATACATCGTATGTGATAATTACTTTTATATATATTACTAAACTAACATAGCTAACTAAACATTGATATCAAAGGTGCGGCACAAATAAATCAGAAGGTATTTAACGATATGTAACAACGACTTCTTATAATACTGTTAATACTAGACTGGCTGAACGGAACATTGAAATACACACAAGTTTTGTGAACAATGGTATACCTACGGAACAAAGTTAGTACACTTCTAGGTACGGAACAAAGTAAGGTATTAGAGAAAGTTTGAAAGTTGCATCAGTGAATGAAAGATTGAGAAGAGAGCAACTGTCGTGGAATTGGAATGGACATGTTATGAATGAAAGTAATGTTGATAAAAATGTTCAAAATATAGGGGGCTTTAGATGCAAAGGTAGTTCTAAGAAAAGATGGATGAAATGCGTGAAGGTAGTTATTAGGGAGATGGCATGTTACAGGAATGTCTAGTAGAGAATGTAACGTTGCGCCGATCCTAAATTATTAGGACAAGGGCAGGTAGATGATGAATGGTACTTACAAAAAAAAATGGTAAGTATCGCGAAAACGAAAAAAAAAACGCTTTGGAACGCCGAACGCAAAAAATGTTATGGGCGATTCGAATCCCGGTCCAAATAATGGTGTGGTATAACTAAACACCCGTGTAAGTGGGTAGGTATTAAGTCAGTATGTTGGGACACACGTGTACCTACATCTGTCTTTACATAATCATCAGACCGCTAATATTCCGATCAAACAAACTCGCTGTCCTCAAGGTCAATGAGCAGTAATAAAACCTTTTACACCTACCACACATTATGATGTGTCAACGTAAATAAAACACCTTAACCAAGGCTCTGTCGATATCTACTTGATTTTAATGACAAAAATAAGCTATTTGGCTGTGATTTTGTTCACGCGGACGTGAAGTTTAAAGTTGGATGGTTTTTTGGCTCTTTTGTATGTTTATAGCTAATAGACTATCTCTATAAGACTAGCTGTTAGTAGTATCATTCCAAGGGTGTAGCCGAAATGGAGGATGGGTAGGTACGGGACGTTGAAATTAGATAAGAGTTACTGAATTTTGAGACCTAACTGTAGCGTTATATAGTGCATTTCTTTGTAATGTCACAGAAACATAATAAATTTATATGATTCTAGAGGAATATTATCCAATATATCCATATTCAAAGTTCGCTAGGTCAGCAAGTCAGCCGGCGTGGGCAGACAGGCTTGCCCACAGTGTCCACGCGTTATATCATGAACGAGAACTCCTCATTTGGAGATTTGTACCTTAATTGGTTAACATGGTAGCTGACATAATAATTTATTTGAAATGATAATGACATGACGAATAAGCATACTAGAGTTGCCGTATTCAATGAAGATAGGCATCGCCAGAGTGCATCACTCCCTGTCACCTACATAAAGGAAAAGGGAGCAAAACGTGGAATAAGAAATTGGAAAAAGAAAATGGAATTATAAAAAGCCTTTGACACTTTCAATCACCGTACGAATGCAACATGGGTAGTAAGCAGGTACTGGAGGTAGATCCGAAGCTAGAGGATGGTACATTCTCAGTTGAACCATTCTCATTATACAACTAAAAGCAAGTCGAAGAAATGGTGTTCCTCAGGGAAGCGTGCTAGCCCCAGCACTGCTCGATGTGTCCTATGTAACTTAGACATCCACACAAATATTTACATTGAGTGGTTAATAAAGTCGCGTCCCCTGACATTGCATAAATATCTTAATTATCGAGCTTCGTCAAACTGCAGTCGAATTCAATTCTTAGATATTTATATTGGTACATATTAAACCAAAAAAATATTGCGTGAACCAATAATGGCCACCTACATTAAATAAAAAAAGTTCTTATTTCGAATGGCCTGCAGCCTTGGCCGATTGGTCGCTGTGCAAAATAATCAGATCAGATATTGTGTAATGATTTCAATGTCAGTTTATAAATATTTGCAGGAAACTGTACAGATAATTACGTAAAAATCTTACTGAAATACCAGTTCGAAAGTATGTTTTTTAATCCACTTTCAAAACGGAGAAAGTTTTCAAGTTGGTTGATTTTGAATTTTTGTTCGTAAATGCATAATGTGATAATAAAATATGTGAACAAACACACTTACAGATTTTGTAACCCGGGCAACGAAGGCGAACAGCGCTTCCCACTCACTAGGGTAGACGCTGCTTAAATGGCAAATGCTGTCTGAGGCAGGAGTGGCCCTTTAGAGGGCTGCTCTAAGGCTCTTCGCGTGTCCCTTTGACTAGCAGAGGACACAGTGGAAAGGAGGTGAGGAGCGGGATGTTTACCCAAGTGCAGACGGGGGGTGACAAGGTTTTAACATATCGACCTAGTTTTGGAAATAAGTTAAAAAAATTGGTGAAACCTATGCTTTGTTACATTTTTTCGTCCACTTAAAAAAGCCACGACAAGAATAATATTTGTTTAACCGCAGCATTTAATACCAAGCGCAGAAGCCTTAAGAAGTCTTTAGTGGAATGTAATATCCAATATTTTCCTTGAGGAAGTAACTCGATCTCACGGAAATGACTGTATGATATCGAATGCATATAACCTGTTTAGATTAACTTGAACGTTTGTTTATCAGTTACTTTTGGTAAAATTCTATGAAAAATTAGGCAGGTATACATGAGCACAGCAACTATATTAACACACACACACACACACATTCATATACACGAAATCATTACAAAATTATATTTAGGTATTTATTTTATTATTTTTCACTAAACGTTTATAATCTTAATGTCTACTAATTAAAATTAGGTATCATAGTTACAGTTGAAGCAAATAAAATGTATATTAATTAACACTTTTTAAGTAATCACGCGATCGAAATTAAAAAATAAGTACAGTGAACGACAAAAGCAGTTCAATAAATTCTAAAGAATTGATCTCGGTTTAATCCTAAAATAAAAATAAAGTAATGTGCTCTGGAGATTATAACATTACTTACATACATCAATTTATTATTGATACATGTACTATTACGTACTAATACGATGTAAAAATTAGTTGTAAATATTTTAATACCAATCAACTTCTGTTGTTGAATGTACAAAGTTCGCAAAAATCACGAAGAGCGGTCAAGGAAGTAATCAATTCCAAATTCAAAATCTATTTGAGTACTTTATAGTGTTTGCTGTAGATATCATAATTTACCTTAATTCACTATAGTAGCAGCACGATATGATGGCCGGTTTGACATATTACAATAGTGATGGAAATGTCAATTTACTCTCGATAAAAATATAATCAAATCTAATAAGTTTTTATTGCAAGCAGTACTTACCTATACCTGATTCAAAAACTTTAGTACAAAAATATAAATTTTTACCTACTTAATACATTTGAACGAACTGAATATTGGAATTAGGAATGAAAATGAGTATATATTAATCCAGCTTCCTTCAGTGATTGCACTAGCTTTTTTCTTGTTGGATACTCCTTCCGTAAATAGTAGCTACACACATGTCTTCGACTGGTTTTGCTCGTTTTTTTCTGTGTGTGTGAAGTTTATTTTCTTCTGTGCCAGTCTCGCCAGATTTTTCTTTAGTTATCTATTCGTCTAACAGTTATAGGTAAAATTGACCTTCCATTTTGAGATTCACGATCGAAATGTTACGAAGGCGTACCTATAACGAACACACGTGCCTGACTGTTTAGAACTCAGCTCTGCGTATGTTCGGCCATATCGATGAAATCCACAACAAAAGGCGTAAACAGAGTAAGTTGAGGGCTACCATTATAATTATCACTGTTAGTGTATGTAATGGGGACCCCTTCCTGAGACTTTACCATCAGGCGAGATTTACTATTTAGCTTACCATCAGGCGAGGAGGTCTAAACTATATCGCAATCGTACTGCACTCCTAGTTTGTACTTTTCGAAGCAACGTCAAGTCGAAAATGCTTTGTTTTGACGTAAGTTTGCTGGAGGTATTATTGGGCTTGCCAGTGGTCCTATACTCTGTCTAATTTAGGATGATAAAAATGACAGTTCATGTCTATGAAGTATCGTATTTTTTTATATAAAATCGTACCCCTAAAATTATTGTATTACATAGACAAGCCCCGCCCACTTGTCATAGTGAAGCGTCTTGCAAGAATATAGCACAATTGACTATACACAAATGAATCGAATGAATCGAATTTAAAATAATTTATTAAAATTATTAGAGTACTTATACTACTAAAATGTTTGTGATATAATTAGCTTAATATGGTACAAAACATAAATACTATACCATAAAACTTCTCTTTTGTCATCCTGAAGTAAGTTACCTAAAATAATAAAAAATAAAAAATTTTGTGTTTTTCTGAATATCGATTCCATTTTCTACGGGAACGATAATCGAAAATCGAAAGATTCATTTTCGATTATACTATATGGGCTACCCTATTTAGACCTGTCATTATTATCATCCTACATTAGACAAAGTATAGTGTCGATTATATAGATTTTATTTAAAAAAATTGAATTTCGAAAAACAAATACCGAGTTGTGTGAAATAAGTAGGTACACCAATAGGTAATTTTATAATCTTATTCCTTGGTATGCCTGACAATAAATTTAAAACATTTGTTAAGGCCACCTTATGCAAAAAAGCATACTATAGGACTGCTGATTACCTTGAAGACAAAAATGTCTGGCTTGAGCATGGTGCAGGCCCCTCCTAGAATGCTAAAGTGCTACAACTACATAATGCTGTAGTTGTGGCATTTGCCTACTACAATATATTGATATTGTGGTAGGCACGCGACCTTTTTTGCTATTTTTTTTTGACATTAGTATATTTTTGACATTTTCAATTATTTTATTGTTTAACTTCGGTTAAAATTTATTATATTTTTTTTTTTATATACCTTTATTTATATTGACACGAGACAAAATGTACATTCGTCCATATTTAGTCTTAAGATATCTATGTATAACCTGACGTCTTAAAATGCAGCAGTGGAGTTTGTTGCGCCGTTTCTTCTTCACTAGCGCCTAGGAAGCGGTGGTAAACTTAGTATTAAGTAGTTTTTGACGTCAAAAAGATGTAATTACGTTACACTATTTTGAAAAATAAAGAAATTGAAATTGAAATTATAAAAAAAAAGATCGTGTGACACTAATATACCTACATTATATAATTCAGAAATCAATGTAATAAATAAATATTGTGTCCTAAAATTATACCTACATTCGATCAAATTTTATGACTTACTGTACGTCACTATTGACAATAAAGAACAGCAATTTGCTCTTTCAAAATGTCACAATAATTAATACGAAACTTCATGAGCGGACAAACGTCAAACCGGCCATTATATCGTGCCGTAGGTATAATGAAATACGGATATTACCGGCCAAGGTCGATAACCTTCCTAATTTAAAACGGTAATCACAATAACCGCTCACAAGTAATTATAGCCACAGATAACATAATCTTTAGTTTCATCGCTAACTTCTTTTTGTCCTAAAAAGAGTATTAGCTAACTATTAGTTAATCTGTGGTACCTATTAGTGTTTAGTGTAATTCCCGTTAATCGCTCCAGCAGGGGCCTGATTCAGTAAAAGTACGTTTTAAAAACGTGTGATTTCATAGCTTATGAAAGCTTTTGATATATTTTTTGTCGAAATATAATTTAAAATGAATTAAACGATGAGTGAAATTTAGTGGTAGAGTTCTTTATTTATGATGCTCATTTTTTAAACCATGGTCAAGTATTTTATTCAATATATTCAATGAGGCTAAGTCTAGCTACCAGTATGTAAATAACCGTCGTATTAAAGTTTATTTCTTTGCATTACTCATAGACGTGAAATTAGCGAAAATCGATGATACGGAACGAAATACGTGAATATTTTACAATCCCGCAAAGTAGCGGAACGTATTTCTCTGATTTGCTTATTGGTTACGCTTCTGGTTATCCAAATACTACACAGACAGACAAAGATAATAAAAGAATCAATAAAGTATTAACATAAACCACTAAATAAAACGAAATCCTCCATCACGTATGTCTGGCCGGTTTTTATCGATAAACGCACCAGTTTTCATGCTGTTTTCACCAATGGATAGAGTGGTTCTCGAGAAGAGTTTTGTATAAACATTTTCAAGTTTTTCTGTACATTGGCCGGCTTCACCTGCGTAAAATTTTGTTCCCATTCCTGCTTTCCATGGGAATTCCGGGGATGAAAAGTAGCCTTTGCGATATTACAGATATCTATACCTATACCTATCTATACCTGTACCAATTTCAGCCAGAGTGCCTATACTGAGTTTTTGCGTTTTCCATTTCACACTCACTGGTGAGCGCGTAAACGTTTGTATGGGATTGGATTAGCACCGCCTGGTGGCAAACTTGGGAATCATTTTTCGGTGAGCAATTTTTTCTCCTAACGTGACACTTCGATTCACTCAGTGACAACTTCTGTCAAAAAATTTTGTGCAACTCAGTATAGGCACTCAGATCCGTTCAGCCGTTACAGCGTGATTGAGTAACTATTATCCAACTATCTTCTTCGTCTTCACCAACTTAATATAGGATTGTGGAATTTTTTATTTTGACACATTTACATTATAACATTACTCCTACCAAAAGTTTCACTCAAGTAACGAGGCAGTTAACACCTACCTGATTTTAATAAATCGGTTAAAAATGGACAAAGTCTATAAATAGTGTTGGGCGAGAATAAAAGTAAGATATGTATAACCTTGTGAAACAGCGCGATAGCCGACACGCAAGCGATCTATAAGTATATGCAAAAGGTCTTTGTTTAAAGGTAAACTCAAGATAGCTTAGACTAGACCATACTTGATAAATTATTAAACCTGGGAACACAGTGATCTTATAGCCTTTTTTTCGTGCGGAAATCCCCACGGATCACAGGATATCACGTGAAGACTCAGCTTGGACTTAGTACTCTGGAAATAGATAGCGCCCGCTAGGAAGGATACTTCCTAGCGGTGACAATTCGATTGTTGTATTCTCTTAATTCTTTAAGGTACATTTTTTTATATATAGCGTACAATTTAGCACACATCTAGTACATTTCTTGACAAAAGAATGAACTTCGTAAAACATTATGTCACCGCTAGAAAGTACGACATTAGTTCATTAAATCTGTCAAAATCTGTCATGCACTAAACTTATATCAGTCCAACTTTTTTGATGGAGGTAGGACACGACGGTATTTACCGTCTGAAATGAGCTGTCCGACTGGGGAAGTACCTCCGCTCTACAGAAGACCGCGGCCATAATAACCATCGTGTTGTGTTCCCGCCGGTAAGTAGGGTAGCCAGAGCTCACTGTATCCCTCCTCTCCCCACCCCTTCCTAGCCTCCCCACCTCTTCCTAGCCCTCCCCCTTCCCTTCAGGGTAGGCAGCGCGTGTGTGTCACCCTTATAGTTGCACACGTCCATAGGCCACGGTGACCGCTACCCATCAGGTGGGTCGTGTGCTTGTCTGCCTACCTACGTAGTATAAAAAACATATACCTCCTATAAGTATGGAATATACGTAAAACATTCAATTATATCCATAGTTCGATAGCCTTGGCTTCATACACCTGCCTATAACAACCGTACATGTTTTCGCAATCGGCAGAATATCTCGTATAGGATTGTGTACTTTAGAAACTTTCATTCATGGATTGTTATGCGGTTATGCACTTATGAAAGAGTCGAAGTGTGTCAAGTAGATCGTAAAACATACCTATTCTGATTATTTTAAAACCGTTCAGGGTCTTTAGAGATGTGGGTCTGAAAAGACGATAAGGCATTTACCCTGGCTAACCCATAGCCATCCAGTTTCAATATTCTGACCCTATTGTTTGATCAGTATTTTAGGCGAAACCCGTTTCCACGATTCATAGGAACCTATTCCTGAGATAAAAGGTTATTCCAGACTACAATCGCATACACACACACACACGTATTCTCATTACTCAAAATTACTGACACAATGGTACAAGTAACACAGCAACGTTCACTAAAGGGCAATATATCCGCACACAGAAGGCATAAAAGGATGGTCAAATTGTTGGAAGCTATTCTCAATGTCAGTGTAACCTGTTGTGAGACAATTGAAAGAGATCTTTAGGGATAGTTTATGATGTTTTGTTTAGTTTCGGTGAGGTGTTCGTGTAACTGATAGTTTTTTGCCGCTAGGTTAGCGTCAACTTAAACGGACCCTTATTCAGGTCGACCACGATCGCGCTAATCGATCGAAATTACGTTTTAGTGTCGAAATGGTGCAAAATAACGTAACGTGTTATTGAAATGAATGTGAAGAGGTTACGTTTGTAAAATTGTAAACAAATCAAAGCGCGGGTTCGAATGACGCAAGCGTGTGACTGGCTTTGGATGGGTGAACATTCTCCTGACGTATTGAGATCCCTCCGTGTTTGCCGCTGGCAGTTATGGGTAGCTTCCAAGCTTAAAAAATCCGACAGCTATAACTGGTCTACTACAGAACTCTGAGAATTTTGATTTCACCGGTGAATTGTGGAGGTCAAATGGCAGTAGTTTTAAGGCAAATATCAAAGATCGCCCTTGGTAGTTTAACTTTAAAGCCGAATTTAACTGTTTTGGAAAAAAGGCACGGAGGATGATGTCAAAATAATGCAAAGAAACCCACTTAGTACATCTTAATACTATTTAGAAGTCCGATCACGTTGAACCAATACGGATCTCCAAGCACATTAAGCTGCATTGCAAAAATACTTCGACGTCACCTACAATAGCATTGCAAAACTTTTTGTGTAGTTGGAACATTTCAAATAAACGTTTGCTGTATAAACCTGTCTTGTTTATTTAAAATATGAAGGAAAGGGACAGGCAGACTGGAAGATAGGACAAGACAAGTTTTATTATTTGGGCGGTGAAAGTGAGACCAATATTTTTATCTAGGATCTCATATCGGTCTGGGGGTGTAAGGTGACCGGACGTGGATACCAACCCTGTCGCTAGCGAGGACGGCTAGTCTGCTTCTGCTAGGATGACAGGCGGTCTCTCCTGGCACCCCCAAGTTGTGAAGGACGGAGGTCGTTGATTGACCTCTGTCCATCAGCGCTGCGAGGTAACGTGTTGGAGGTCAGTCGGTCGGAAGAGTTCCAAATTTCCCCCGGGCACTCCCGTCTCCTCGAGCAATACTTGCTCGCAGAATTACGAGGCAGCAACAATGATGTCGAGCGAATGGATATTGGCTCCTTCCTGGTCCAAAGTAGGTTTATTCCAACTAGTGGTACCCAAAATTCCTCTTGGGCGTCTTAGGTACTTAAGCCTTTTCTATATTGTTCGCACCTATAACGCTATAACAAGAATCACTTATACAAGTTTGTTGAAATACTCATGTTCAAAACTCATCAAGGACGCAAAGATTATTGCAAGAATGCGTTAATAATACATTTCGTCGGTACTTATTATACTTACTACTTAAACAGAATCCCAGCAAATTTTTTTTGCTTTAATATCTTGTAGGTACAAAGTAATTAGCCAAGAAGGTTTCCTTCGAGATGATGTTACTTTTTATTTGCAAGTTCGCTCATTGATGTCGGCCGGATAATAAACAGGTAGTAACAGCCGTTTCAATCCATGCTAATATAATAAATGCGAAAGTAACTCTGTCTGTCTGTTATGTTTCACGCCTAAACTACTAAACTGATTTTGATTAAATTTGATACAGAGATAGATGAGGACTAGAGCCTGGAAAAGGATATAGGCTACCTTTTATTGCGGAAAAATGGCTTGGAGGATTCGAATAGGGGTTGAAAGTGTACGTGTAAGTAAAATTCGTTCATTTGCGAAGATATCGCCACGAAACTTTGCATTATTAATTTTTTTATACTACGTAGGTGGTAGACAAGCACTTGGCCCACCTGATGGGAAGCGGTCACCGTGGCCTATGGACGTGTGCAACACTAAGGGTGAAACACGATGTAACGCTATCATACACACTAGCTAGAAGACTAGCCCACGATGATAAATAAATATATATTAAAGAGAGTTTTTCAAAATTTCTATATGTTGGGGGATGGAATAGGGTTCGTATGAATGTCCACGCGCTATAACCGACATCCACGCAGACGGAGCCGTGGACGACAGCTAGTCCTTTTAAATTTTATCGTTAAGTTTATAATATAATAATAATAATAATTTATTTATTTATCAATGAAGGCTTTACAGTATATATTATCAATAGTCTTATATTTATGGCCATAAACTTATTATGGTGCTACGTTTATTAATAACATACACACTAGGTAGGTGTATAATTGCAATAGGATAACGTTAACAGGTATATGTGAAATTTAAAAAATAAATATATCTACTTTACATATTTCTTACGACCTGCCTGATCTAGGTTTATGCAAACCTGTGTTTCAGGCCATGTCTTTTCAAGGTTAATTTTCTAGGGTATAAGGAATATAACAGTAAAAACAAATAATATTTTTATAGCTAGAAAGACAAACGCCTGACACTCTCTCCTCACTTCAAGATTTCTAGCAGTTTATACATTCAGAATAACTTTAATTAAAAAATGATTTGCAGATGATAAATGAAAACAACCTGCATTCGCTTCGCTTCTGTTTACACAAAACTAGCTGTGCCCGCGGTTTCGCCCGCGTGGATATAAGGGTCTAATAGTTTTGCCCACCTGATGGGAAGCGGTCACCGTGTTCTATGGACTTATGCAACACCAGGGGCGTCACACTCGCGCTGCCGACCCTGCAAAAACCTTCTAATGCCCTTCTTGAAGAAGCCCATAATTATTGTAGACGTTAGGGAAATCGTTATTTTTTTCTTTTTATCTAAAATCAAAGTATAATTATGTTACGCTAAAAATTAATATTTTATAAGTTTTATAAAACGTAATTTTACTGAATAAAAAAAAATAAAAAATAATAAGTAATTTATTTCCAAAAAACAATTTAAAATTTTGAATCAGGCCCATTGAGGTTATCAATAGTTTGATAACCTCTCGAAAGCGTAGATAGCTTTAATTTTGACAGATCGCACCAAATAACAAAGATTTTTTTTCCATTTCTTCTTCTAATCGAATTGAAATCACGCGTTTTGTAAACGTGGCGTTACTGAATAGGGCGCCTGAATTGAAAAAAAAAAACAGTCAAGTGGCCTGAGTAGCATGTTATCATAGTTATTTAACTCATTAACAGTGTAATGTGTACTTAAGATTGTTTACATACTGACACGAGTTAAGTACTCTAGGACATTCTACAGCGCTATTTAGTCACATACTTAGCAGAGCTTAGGTAGCTTCTGTCATTGGTTCTAGAATGCGGATAAGCTAACTACTTTGAAACATTTTTTTATAAATGTATACATAATATTATAACACCAACACTAGAGGGTCAATTCTCGGAAAAAAAATATTTTCGAAATTTAGTTTCAGTCTAGTTTTGATATTATCGTAGCGATTCTTAAATGTCAAAAAAGTTATCGTTTTGGTTACAAGAATACCTTTTATATAGACATGAGATCGACAATAGACTGAGAATGAACATCTGTTATTACGAGTATTGTACCTTAGTGCAAATATATATGTATATTCATGCATAAAAATGCTTACGATAAGCGGGAATCGAACCCTCGGCCTCTGAATTAGCAGCCGAACGCTCTACCGCTACGCCATAGAGGTCGTCACGAATACTATTTTTACTTTTCGCTAAATCATAAAGATGTTATAAGTACTTACTGTTATTAAACATTAAAGTAAGAAACGTGTACTGTTTATATTTTTTACGCAGTCGTAAAGTTTTTTTCTTAACGAATAACAATTTAACGTAAGCAGTTATTTTTTGTATGTACATTCATTCCCAAATGAGGTCAAATGATAGCTACGTTCTGACTGAGATTTTCATCTGTTTGTTTTTTAAGTTAATATTTTATCATGGTGTCGTTTTTGATGTTCTTATTTTGACTAGATTTGTCTGTTTGTAATATTAAATAGGTTTTAAATCAATGCATGTACAATACATAAAAAAAAATCAGTTTTAAATATTTTTTGTCACACATAAAGTGTTTTTGAAAGAGGTGGAACAGTTTGGCAGATTTTGATGGGACTTAAACTGGTAGAAAGATAGTATTATAAGGTGACACATAGGCTACTTTTATTTTAGAAAAATAATTAGCGTTCTGCGCAAAAATAATTAAAACCTTAAAAAATTAAATGCACGCAAACGAAATCATAGTTGTCAGTTAGTTTATTTTTTCTCTATAAATAACAAAGATTTCTTTTCTCTCTTCCTTCCAATCGAACTGAAATCACGCGTTTTAAAAACGAGCCGTTTTTACGTGAAAAATTTGGCGAGAAAAACAATAGTGTTACGATAAAATCAGTCCGCTTAGACAATTCACGAACAGGTATGTTTCCTATACCCAGAAATGTACGCGTAGTTTCTGTGTAATTGATAAAAAAAATACTTTGACATCATTCACCTTAGCTACAAGTCGCCACTCTACCTGCACCTTTCATTCAAGGAGGCGACACGACAGGTAAACGAAACGGCAACGCGTTGCTACAGCGATAACGATTTAACTTGTAAGTAATGCATTCATTTTGTATGCACTCGTGTGTGACAAATGTGATACAAGTTATAATGATTATAATAGCATATGCACGGCTTCGCCTGCGTGGACGTCAATTTTCGCGATTTTTGACAATATTCCCGGTTCTGTACATCCTATTGTTATCAAACATCTGGTGGTCTACTTTTAAAGCAATATTATGTTAATAATACTTAACGTTCATAGTGTGAATCGGATTCGGCCCATCGTCGTTCGTTATTCTATTTCATGTAAATCTAACCCTACGTTCACACGGAGCCACGTATTGCCGGATCTGATTTTTATCGGATCTGGAAACAGTCAACTTCAGCAAGATTCGTTTTTTTGCCGTGTCTTGAAACCGTATGTATGATGTGTGAACAAAACGTGGCTTCATGTGAACGTAGGGTTAGATTGAGTGAAGGGTAACAAATTAGAAGCAATAAATATACACACCATAGAACATAAAAGTAAGGGATACTATTTGTCCACATAACATTAGGATTCGTCGAAGCCGATGATGGTCCGATTCACACTATGAAAGACACAAAGTAAGATTGAAAATTAAATACCTAGTATTGCTACATAGTTGTGGTAGCCCCATCGTGAATCTGATCTGAAAAAACTGTCGTGGTGGGCCGTGGGCCCCATGCACCCAGTAAGTTATAGCTTATTTCTTTCAAATTACTGAAGAAGTAGTTAGGTAGAAGATTACGGTACAAAACGGTGACAAGGCCGCGCGATAAGACCGTTGTTTGATAACAATGCAGTTTATAATAACTGCGTTATTGTTAGAATAGGTAATGCAGATCCGTCTCACCACTTCAGTAGGTACAGTATGATAGCTTTTATAAATAATATCGAAACGGTTGACGTAAGTTTAATTTATTAGTCAAACGTTTCAGTTGCCGTTTGTTTGTAGATTTAAAGTGCAAATGTTTTAGCACTTGTAAAACAAATTGACTATTGGAAATACAAATTTTACAAGACTCTGTTAGCAATAAAACTGGAGTTTAATACAGACATAAAGCAGTTTAGTTTGGAGAGCTCTGGCTAAAAAAAGGAAACAAGAAATCTGGTGGGAATTTAGACTGAGTCCATATAAACGCCGCAATTTGAAGAATGGAGTTACTCCTTCCAATTCCGATCTCTCACTCGTAACAATATTAAACAAATCGATGAACATCGATAAAATCGTCGATTTTAAGAAAAAGTTTTAGAAAACACGCATCTACCTAAAGGTTCTTGAAGAAATAACTTGGCTCTATGGCTCTATAGCCCTATTATTTACCCGCATCTGGATTACTGTAGAAAGCGATAAAATAGCTCTAACCTGCTCTAACATTGGCCCAAATATGGCCATTGGTAAACTTAGTCAGTTGAATGTTTGTACGTACCTGTTAGATGGCATTTCGTTGTAAGCAGTCGCAGTCACAGAGAATACCGGTTTTGTCAGCTGACGCGCGAAAATGGCGGGAGGACTAGTGGTGTGCCCGGAGAATGATAACGTAATATTGTTTTATCTTATTATCTTCGTGGAACGATGTGTGGGAATTCAGATAATGATTATTTAATCGCGTAGTATTGTTCCTTATCTGTGTATACCTATGCCATGTCTAATTTTTTTTCATAAAATTTATCGCGGGAATTAGATTTGTATTTGGAGATCAAGACAGTATGCCTTTTTTAGAATTTAACCTAATTCACCTACAAGGTAAAAGTCCTTGTAGCCTGCAGGTGAGTTAGGCTTGGGTCCTGAAGATATTAGTGGGATCCCACATCGCTACGTTAAGTAACTGCTACTAAATACCTACTTACCTATGTTATTAATTATTTTTCATAGTTGTAGCAATATGTTAGAAGCCATGCCTGTTCTAAACTGGTTAAATTCCCTGACAGTTATTCAGAAGGTTCCCCAGACTAAAATAATTAGGGTCGTCATGCGAACCAAAAAACAGCATAGTATCAGGGCCTTGATTCTCACGTCCAGTCAACAAAACCCCATGCAAAAAGAAAAGGCTCCATGCATTATAAATAAAGCACGGACGTCACAGCAGCAGCCAATATGCATTATACCTATCTATATAATGCACGGACAGACAACATCACATCTATGGCAGTCGTTATGCGTAGTTGGAGCCCTAAAAAGTCCAACAACAACAACGGTCTAATATCGAGGCCCAGCCAAATCCGCAGTTAAGACTGGTAAAGCGGACCCCAGATTCCGAGGTGAAAGCTTTGGATGCGACTGGGATTAACGCTAGGTTAAAACTAGCCACTGTCATGCCACTAAAACTTAAAAAAAAAATACCATTTATTTTTGAACTTTACGGATACTTAGATACTGACTGATTGACAAATAGATTGAACCCATGAAGCTATAGATAAACATGGAGGCCAAACCGGGAAGAACAGCTTGATCCAAATACCTACATGTCTCTATCTCCCTCTCTGTGGGCCGACTTCTCTTTCGTGTATTTGTACAATGTTGCTATCTTCTTATTAGTATCTCCTAGTAAATTATAGAAATAGACCATACTAACCAAAAATGCAAGTAAAATGATTTATAAATAACTCTATAGTTCGACTACGATTATTAATGTGGAAATTGAAAAATTATATGCCATTTATTATGCATGATTGGGTTGTTGAATCAGGAAATCAGTGAATTAAATTCCCATTGTCTATGGATTCAGTACGTAATGTGGCAACATTAGTACTACATGTCAACTATCAATAAACAATATGGCGGTTGTTTATTATTGTTTTGGTTTTTAACATATTTAAAGTTAATTATAAGTATAAACTCAAAAATGGTGCAAAATTGTATAGTGCGTGGTTGCGGTAGTACGTGGCGTCAAGGATGTGATATAAAATTCCACGCGTAAGTGTTTTAACTTGTTTAAATGGTGATTTCTTGCTTAGAAGGTTTTCATACTTAGAAAGAGAAGTCGGCCCACAGAGAGCAAGATAGTAAATACAGACTGAGCATCAAGTAGGTATTGGAAGTGAGGCCTCCATGTTTATCTATAGCTTCATGATTGAACCGTGGATAATAGTTATTTTATTTATAAATTGTCATTAGAGTTTTTCTATCCATCCGTTTGAGTCAACCTGGTACGAGTACCTACCAGTCTAACCTGAAGCAATGCTGCGTATTACTGGTATTACCAATTACTTATTTATACGTAGTTATCTAATAAGAATTCTACAACTGGTTATAACCAGTTACCATCATTTTACAACCTTGTTCTTGGGTAGTATTATTGATATTCCCACGAGCTACTTTGGTTTGAGAATTTTGAGTTTGTTAACTTGGTTCAATGTTGTGGTACCTAGGTAGATGCAAGTCAATTAGACAGACGGACGGTCTAGTTCTTTTATATTGATTGAATACTAGCTATTGCTCGCAGCTCGCCCCGTAACCGTCATATATAAACTAACTATTATATCTAACACAAATAAAAATTCAATTCGAACTAGTAGTTACCTACTGAGATTAGCTCAACCAAACAAACAAAGTCTTCAGCTTTATAATATAGTACAATAAAATTGTTCTGTTGGATGAATGAATATGAACTCCAGACTTCAACTAAGTCCTGTAACAACATTCTGTTCCACGTAAATCATTGAACACATTCAGACTATTTTTAACCGCAATTTCGTAAGTAAGGAAGCGTTACGTAGAATGGAACAAACTTATTACCGCGACGGTAATGCATTCAGAAATTAGGTAATGTAAATATTTTGTTGAATAATAATTTTACTCTGAAAGGTTACTTATATTACGGCGCATACGCATACGTTCCTTATTTAGGAGCATCTGGAGTTTTGAACAGATTCCATATAATTTTGAAACACAAACCAAGACGCATTGCGTATCAAATGTAGACGTTTTATTGGCTTTTTTTATACTACGTAGGTACTACGCTTATAACTAAGAGTACCTATAATGTATCATACTTCCTACTATCCACTACTATCCTATTAATATTATTTATAAATGTGGAAGTTTGTGAAGAAGATGTGTTTCCGGAAAGCTATAACCTGGGAATATTCAAATCACGAGTGAATAGGATCCTTCTAGGCAAGCGTGATTCATCGTAGACCGCATCGTCACTTACCATCAGGTGAGATAGTGGTCAAACGTAAGCCTATCCTGAATAAAAAAAAAAAAAATTTTGCACTTACCATCAGGTAATAATACCTACCTAGTGGTCAAACGCGGGCCTATCGATTATAAAAAAATCTTTGTATGTTTGTTACTCAATACCTAATGCTGTAATGTAACGGCTAAACAGATCTAGCTGAAAATGGTACATAAATAGAGTTAATACTATTAGTATGGAAACGTTCCCTAAGTTACAAATTCTACATAATTACAAAGACGATAGATAAGATAGATAGTTATCTATCGTCTTTGATAATTTTGACGAAAACCTTTTCTACCCTCTTGCATTCTATAGCTGTCTGTCTGTCTATACTTACGTCTCTTACAAAAAGCAATGAATGCTTTGCCCGTAATATCGTAAGGGACAAAGTTCACCCCATTTACAGTCCTGAGCTACCCTAGAATCAGTGATGCGTGGGGAACCGTTGCTATGTTGTTAGATATGGGAAAACCGTTGGCGACCATCTGTTATTGAACAATTAGTAGTTAATTGTCGTGGTACGTTCCAAACAGGTAGAAATATTGCTTATTGATTTAACTTCTGTTTGAATGATCGGCAGAAGCGTAGTTGGTTCAGTGGAGTTGGCCTTGCGATCGAAGGCTACTGGGTTCGAATTCGAACCGACGTGAACTCACTCCTAAAACGCAATTAGTTTAGATGGAAGTGTTATACAAATATGAAATTTTGGTTACTATTAGGTACTCTTTAAAACAAATTCTCTATCATTTTTCAACCACCGTCTTCCAAAAACCAAGAGATTCTTTTTGGTTTTTTTGAAATGTTTGTTTTAAATAACTTTACTTTACGAATTAAAAAACCCTTATGGCAGTCACGTACCTACTAGCCGCGTCACAACCTCTACGTGATTCCTCCTAGGAGTCCTAGGTGAAAGCACATCTGCCATAACCCCCAGACCCAGATTATATACTTATAAGTACCTAAGAACCATCTAGAATCTAGATGATATCGTCTGTCGAACAATGCTATGATGGCAGACACTAGACACTTTTTGAGTGAGGATTATAAAAAGTAATACGGGCGGTATCACAGTATCTGATAGATACCTACTAACTTTAATTTTAACAAGTATTTAGGTCAGTCATAAATATTTGTAGCAAACAGCATTCTGCAATGGCGGTTAAAATACTCAGAATGCAGTTCATTTTAGAACTTCAAGCGAGTTTATGCCTCTAAATTACAGTTATTATGGTATAAATGTTGTAATCAATGATCGTAGTATCCGTCAGAATATCCCAATGTCACTGACATGCGGCAAATAACAACAACCGACCAAATTAAAATGTTGTCAGGTTTTATAAAGGCTCGACCACAGAAATGATGTTTTGGTTAGTATAGGCGATTAATTTTTTTCGGATGGGTATCATAATTTGCACACTTTTGCAACATAGTGAAATTTTCTCTAGGAAATATGAGTAGGTATTGCAAGAATTCAGGTTAGTACCTACTTACGTATTTATAATCGATATGACTATATTCCCTCTAACCCCTCCAGCTAATACGAACTCGGGACCCCTTCATAGTAAAGCTACTTACTTTGCCACTAAACTAAATAGATTTTCGGAATCGGAACTTGAAAATCGATTAATCCTAATGAGTGTTCACACTGTGATGGGTTTGTACCCTGAGGCGGGTTGAATAGAATAGGTACATACAAATATTACAAATCACGCCTTTTCCCATTGGGGTAGGCAAAGACAACATCTTTCCTCTTGCAACGATGTTGCCATACGTCTTTCGTTTCTTCAACTTTCATAATTTGTTTTCATACATGCACGTCGGTTGCGGGTACTTTTGACCTGGCCTTCCTCTAAAACGTTCTGGATCCGATTAACAGACGTACTCCTAGGTCGCCCTTTACTGGATTACCCATTCACCCTCACCTTACTTGAATAAACACGGATTGAATAATCGGGTTACTGCCCAAAATATCTGAACATAAATCCATCACTAAGTAGTTTTTTATATTATATATATACACACACACACGTCAATTTGACTTCACCTCGCCTGATGGTAAGCTGAAGGTAAAGTCTCGGGTAAGAGGGTCACCATTACCTACATACCCGTACCATGTTAACAATGGTGGCACTCAGCTTGACGGCCTCATCAAAAGAGGATTGTCGTCGCAGCACCGCGTGTGAACAAGTCCTAAGATATCATACCTACCACCTATAATATTACCTTCTTAATTCTTCAAAGTTATACTTGATAAACAGGTGCGGGTCCGTTACGTCGTTGGTTCAAACAAGTTCCGATTAATGTCGAGATCTTTAGACTACAGAATCGATTATTTGTTTGAATAATTTCACGATTTCGATGGTATTTCGTTTTCGTTCTTAATATTGAGCTAATTTGAATGGGAAAGTGGAGCTCCGCCTCGGTTATCTACTACTTTGGGTGTTATACTTAAATGTATAAATTGCGAACCGCGGTAGCCTTGTGGTCTGTGTAATGGACTGCTGAGACGAGGTCTCGGGTTTGATCCCAGGTTCACCATGGCACACACCAATGATTTTTCGATGATTTTCGAAGTTATGTGTGTATTTATCGCAGGTTTATAAGTGCCCGGTTAATGGCAATAGGCTCGCCACCTATTACATTGGGACCTAAACATAAACTGGCGAAATGTGGGTGCTAGCACCTCTGCCTACCCCTTCGGGGATATAGGCGTGAGTTTATGTTATGTTATGTTATGTATAAATTACCATGAACTTTTTGAGATTATTTTGTACTTATACCTATATTAGACACGTCAACATGACTTTACGTCGCTTGATGGTAAGCTAAAGGTAAAGTCTCAAGACCGGGGGTCACCACTACATACACAAATAGTGCTGCAGCTGTGGTGGCCCTCAGCTTGACGGCCTCACCAAATGCTTTTTCACGCGCCGCTTAAAGAACCCGGACTGTAGCAGGAAAGAAACACATGCGCTGGTAAAGAGTTCAAAGCCTTTATGGTGCGGCAAAGAAAAGTTACACACTTAAGTACGTAGGTATGTATATTATGTATGTATGTACTTATAAGTAGGTATCTCTCGATTTCTATATTTCTCTGTAGGTATATATGCAAGAGTACCTATCCATTAAAGCGGTGTAGGTACCTAATATTTTCAGACTTAGGTACCTACCTATACCATCTTAATTTCGCAGGGCCACCGCAATGCCATTATTATGCCACATGTTATATTTTAGTTATTATTATAATATTATCGTTTAATATACCTACCGACCTACTTCCTATTCCTTATTTTCAAATGTCAAGATTATTCGTATTAAAATGCCAGTGGTGTCGTAGGTACCTATGTACCTACTGTGAATTAAAAAATTGTTGATTTTTATCCGATTGCGCCAGCGAAGGTAAATGTGTTTTGCGCGTATGTATGTATGTATTTTTTTATACTTAGTTTTCTTTGTCCACCTCTATAGGCCTAACGGCTGGACGGATTTCGATGAATAAGGTCTCAAATCGGAGACAGAGAAAACTCAAATGAAAGGTAGGTATGCATCTCCGGAGTGTCATAGCCGGCGTAGGTACATGAAATGTGAACAAAAATCATAATTTTGATTTCTGTTACTAAAATCTTAGATTATTAATATAATAATCTAAGGCTAAAATTATATGTTGATGAGTAAGTATGAGTAGGTAGGGTATCAAAATGAATGAAATTAAAAGGAGATTTCAAAAATATAATGGGAAGTACCTAGGTATTATAATGTCGTAACTACAAAGAATATACCACGAAAAAAATAAATGATTAAAAAAAGGATTTAAAATTGTGGATCGCGCTATGATATTTCATATTAGGTGATTTAAACGAAAATGATTTAAAAAATCAAAAGCTCGAGTGCTATTGAAAATCCCGAAATAAGTAAACAGTAATATATCTTTATGATTTATAAATGGGTTACCGACTGCCTATAAACTTTTTTTTCGGGCCTTTCAACAGCAATCGGGTTTTTGATTTCTTAAATCATTTTTATTTAAATCACTATATGAACTTTCATAGTGCGATCCAGAATCGCTTATCGCCATCTGACGAAGATCACATGAACTACTTGAAAGGAGTCTCTTTTCAAGTAGTTTATGTGATCATCGTTAGATGGCGATAGGCGTATTCGTAAATAGCGATATAGTTGTCTTTAGAGCTATGTGGACAATGGATTATCTATAAATGTTAATTTTCTCTGTTTCAGCTCCAACAAATACTTGCAGAAGTCAGCTATAACGCGAGTTTGCGCCGTTGGAGGCTTCTTTATATCAATACCAGTATTTTTAACAGGTCAGTGATGATAATGATAGTAACCCATTTATGTCCCACTGCTGGGCACGGGCCTAATCTCCTCTAACGAGAGCTGAGAGGGTTTAGACCTTATTTCACACACGCTAGCCTAATACAGCCTGGTGCATCGGACATACCCTTAGAAATTCTTCTAGGACATGTGGGTTTCCTCACAATGTTTTTCCTTCAACGTCAGCAGATGGTAAATCATGTGATTAGCACATATAAATTCCATAAAGTAAAATTCACATTGGTACTGTCTGGCCGGATTCGAACTAGATACTTCTAAGAAGGTACCTACAGGTCAGTATTTATACAAAATTCTTTATCTTCAGTAAAACTAAATTGCTTATGTACCTAAAAAAAAAGTAAGTTAATGTTAATTAGTAGTTTAATGACCAGTATTCGAACTCACGATCTCTCGATCACAACGCTGACTGCCGATTTCTTATTGATTTGGTAGGTATATCGGCTTTTCTGGGAGCGACTGCCGTCTGACCTTCGAACCCTGTGAGAAAAACCTCCACCGGAGTCTCGTCCGTTGTTTAGCAGGTGCATGACTTTTGGGTGAGGTTGTTTTTGACCTCAAGCATGTTGGCAGGGACCTGGGCCTCGATTCTGCTAAAGGCAAACCACCGTCATGCCACTAACACCCTAAAATGCTATTTTATTGTAGACTTTACCGTTGTACAGTTAAAGTCTATATTCAAATGAAAAGAATTCATTGAACTTTTATTTTATTTTATTTTAGACTTAGACGGTTCAAAATTAAATTGTATTTTTTTGAAGTTTCAGTGGCATGACAGTGGCTTGTTAAACGGATTTATTTAACTTGACCTGTTTGTTTGGGTCAAATCTAGTAATTGAAATTTGACCCTCTTTCAGTTATTGGTTGAGTCTGATATTTGGTAGAAGTCTTTAGTTCTGATAACAATACAATTTATAACTGTTCATCTTGAAAAAAAAAAATTTCAAAATTTATTTTACACCTCTTCATACCTAGATCTCTAATCCTAAATTCGTTTTCCATTACAGGTATAATACTATACACGTTCATCCAGTTCCATTCAACGCCAGCAATAGTCACCTCTGTGTTCATAGGAGTAGGGATCATATTCTGCGGCTGCGCCATGGTGCATAACGTCTTCGTGTGGCAGAAAGAAAAGACAAACTTAGTCAAAGCGTTCCGGACGCCAGATCCTAACACGAGCAGCTCCCCGCCTAACCTGAATGCTTCGAACGGAGTATTGATAGGGAATGGACATTTAAATAATACTGGAATGGGAAATTTAAGTTTCCATAGCATGACAGGTACAACGGTACCTTATTCACACCCTATCACGCTGTTACAACAAGGAGGTCCTTATATTATCAGGTGAGTTAGCTAATTTTTATACTACATAGGTGGCAGACAAGCACACGGCCCACCTGATGGGAAGCCGTCACCGTGGCCTATGAACGTGTGCAACACTAAGGGTGTCACACACGCGCTGCCTACCCTGAAGGGAAGGGGGGAGGGCCGGGAAGCGGCGGGGAGGCTAGGAAGATGTGGGGGGCTGGGTACAGTGAGCTCTGGCTACCCTACTTACCGGCGGGAACACAACACGATGGTTATTATGGCCGCGGTCTTCTGTAGAGCGGAGGTACTATCCCAGTCGGACAGCTCATTTCGGACGGGAGATACCGTCGTGTCCTAATAGCAGGGGCATATCCAGGGGCCTTACCATGTGTTTTTAATACCAATTCAAATGCAATGCAATACAATTCAAGGAGAGAGATAACGCTATGCGCCGTGTATAGCGTTCTCTCTCTTTCTAAGTTGATCTGCATCGCATTCTAATATTAAGAGCTCATGGTAAGGCTCCAGTTGTGTTGGTGTAGTTGCTAGAGTAAAAACTGGTTACATTATTCTTCCAGGCCTCCAACGAGCACTCCACCTGGGGAAGGTGCCGCCACTCCAGGGGTTCCTGCAGCGACCATCGACCTCAGTCACGACACACACGAACTCAGCACGCTGGTCTGAACTCAAGAACTCTAGCACGCTGGTCTGAACTAAAGGACTCAACGATTGGTGTTCTGAATAGTCACAATGACGTGTTTGTCAGTTGAAGACTAGACTTTATGCGACGTGTTAATAACATGTACAGTTAGCAACAAAAGTAGCTTAACTCAATGAAATTTTGAAGCAATTAGGTAATTTTGCCGATAGAATTAGCTCGGAATATTACCTACTGCATGCATGGTCGAGACAATATCTGTACGGGTAGTCGAGGGACGGTCTCTACCACGCATAAGTATGCAGCAAGCGCTATGATGCATTATGCTGGTACCAGCAGAAAATACCAGAATCCTAATATAAGCAAGCCAGTTATTTTGTGAACCGGCTAATATCTAATAATGACCGGGCAATGACTAAAATTTAATAAATCGATTAGGCGAGATGACTACAAGTTAAAAATATACAACGAATTTATACGAAGTATCGATACGACTTCGATTAATGTAACGAATAACATAAGGAACCTCGATGGCGTGCTTGTTGAACCCTTAAATGGAAGTGTGTTTGAATTGACTGTATTGAGAAATTGTGTGTGATTTTTTATAAATTAATTTATGATAGTATTGTACGTCTTGAAATATACCCTAACTAAGGCTAAGTGCACATTATAGACACAGTCTAAAGACAGACTATTGCTCTACAGAATTATATAAAGAGCGCATATGGCAGACTATTGTACTACAGAAACATTTGAAGGGAGCATATTAGAGTACAGACCTACATGTAGACTATTGCTCTACAAAGCACACTTAGAACAAAAACAAAGCAGTTTAATTACCTAGGTACAAGTTACGTCTAGATACAACTATCTAAAGACTGTCTTGCCTCTAATGTGCGGTAGCCCTAAAACTCAAATATAGCTCAGAAATGTTATTCTGTAATATATAAATTAGATACAGAGTCTCACTCAGACAAGATACCTTCGGGATTTTTCAGAAGTTCACGTTTGTAACTATAAACGCAATACCAGGTATAATATGAATGGAAATAAAATATATGAGATTTTTAATTTTTGTAGACTCGACTTGACTCGACATCGAATTTGCACATAACAGAATAACTATAGGACATATTAATTTCGAGTCTGTAGTGACTTTTCTGTTCTTTGACCTACAAAGAACAGAAAAGACACTACGCTACACTATTTGCCGCTTTATATCTAAGCTCTCCAACACGGTTTGCCTAGAAATACGGCCTTAGACTTTTAATAGCTTTTTCACGATAGAAAAACTATTTTAAAACGGTTTTATTTAACTTGACCTGTTTGTTTAGGTCAAATCTAGTAATTGAAATTTGACCCCCTTTCAGTTGTCTGATTGGTCTGATATTTGGAAAAGTCTTTTAGTTCAGATGACAATACAATTTGAAACCGTTTAACTTGAAAAAGATTTTTAAACGGTTCTATTTAAATTTCAAGACGAACAAACCAGTCTTCAGCACTCGCTGTATCTAACTCAAAAGGCCATAATTAGCCTGATAAAAGTTTTATCTTTGTATATTGTGGTAACTGTACATATTGTTTATTTAGTTAACGTTAAACCGCCATGTTTTATTTTAACTAGGTTTTATAAGAGCAATGAAATCCGTTTCGTTGCACTTCGTCCACTTCGTATTTGGTCCAATCGACGAAAACAGTGTTAAGTCCACTTCGCATTTAGTTAACTTGAGTTTAATGCAATTTTAATTTTAACAACTAGGTACATAGTGGACAAATTAGAGGACTACCTCGCGTTTGTCCACTACGCAGTTATTCAACTTCTAAATATATTCAAATAAAATTGTGCTGCACTTTCTTTTTAATTACTGTACCATACCTTTATAATTTAGCGTAGGTACAATAAAGCATTACAATAAATAACTAAAAAAAATTCTAGCTATTTATCAAACTTCAAAAAAAATGTGGACCACCAAATGCGAAATGGACGTTTTGCGTAGTGGACTATTCACGTACATGACGTTCTGCAATATGCACGAAGTGGACGAAATGTGACGAAACGGTAATAATTTGAAAATTGAGTTTGCAATTCAAAATGCATAGTTTTTTTATTTAAAATTTAACATCGAAGAGGTTATTTAATTAAATGCAATATTGTGAAAAGTAATAAATGTGACTGGTAGTTCTGAATTTGCCTAATGCATTTTTTTTGTAAAATGGATAATGTTATGTATTTTTGTAATTGTTATTATATAATTTATTTTCTACGAATCTTTGAGTCAGTAAGGTTAAATACTCAGTTTTTCATTGCAATGAAAGTTTTTCAATGTTTGAATAAAGTTCAAATTTAATGTTAGTGTTACTAATAAGAATACCCACCAATTCGACAATAATTTTTAATTAAAAATACACAAACGCAAAATAAAATAATAGTCCCAAAATGTATATTTGTACATAGTTACACATAAATCAGGAGGCATAAATCTATTTATTTTTATTTACTTTTAACTGATTATTATTTTCTATTTTTATTGTAGTTCATTTAATGTGAGACTAAAAAATAATAAAAAATAAACATTAAAAAGACGAATTCGATTTATTTTCCTTTAAATATAACTTACACTTTTTTTCCTAAACATGCTTGTAATTACTGCTTGCTTGACCTGAAACAGAAAAATAGATAGCTTGAAGTAAGTATACCATCCTAAGAATATATAAAACTAACTGTTGTCAGTGTCAAAAATCTTCTCCAGAATGAAAAATTTTTTTTTATGTCGGTCACGTCAACATGACTTCACCTCGCCTGATGGTAAGCTGAGGCAAAGTCTCTAGATTGGGAGTCACCATTGCAAACACCGATAGTGCCAAAATGGTGGCTCTCAGCTTGACGGCCTCATCAAATGCTTTTTCACGCCCCGCTTAAAGGACCCGGGACTGTATGAGGAAGGAAACACGTGAGCTGGTAGAGAATTCCAGGTTTTGATGTGCGGCAAAGGAAAGAGGCACCGAACCGCTTGGTTCTTGATGGAATTGTTTGCACCATATGAGGGTGATATCTCAGCCTTGCACGTGTTGTTCTGTATAGGAATGGAGAGGGTGGGACTAGTTGGTAGAGCTAGTTGGTAGATTTTTTGATAACCGCATCAAAATCGGTTCAACAAAACACGAGATAATCGAGGCCAAACGTACAAACATTTATAGGTCAAACAGTGAACCTCCTTTTGAAATCAGTTAAGAAGAATATTATTAATCGAAATTGAGTATCGTAAGTTTAAAAATATAACATACTTACTTGTTTCTTATAAGTCGCCGCGATTCTCCTTGGATCTGAAAATTGAAAACAGTAGTTTTAGTACAATAAAATACTAGACTTAGCTAGCTTAGATGGCAGAGTATTCCCCCTAAAGGACTGCCGTGGGGTAAGCATAGCTTCAATAGCTTGTGTTATTGGTTCTAGAATGCGGATAAATATACAAATATTTTACAATTTATTTTTATTTTAGAAAAAGGTTTAAGGTACGGAGCAAAAACTAATTAAGTAGGTAGGTATGTGTAACTACATTATAGAACGCATAATAGAAACTATTTAACTGTGCTTATTTTGAATCTAGATAGCGCTATGTGGAAAGCTATTGCCTGCAGCTACGCCCGCGTGGAATTCTGATCCCGCTATACCCTGGGAACCTATCCCAACGATAAAAATAGCCTGTTGTTCCAGACTATGATCTATTTCAGCCAATCTGTTGAGCCGTTACAGCGTGATTCAGTAACAAACATACGAACATCTTCACAAACGTTTATAATATTAGTAGGATAAGTAAGATTTACCTTTTGAGGCCTTGATATAAACCGGTGTAATATCCGCTCATGTACCAGCTAAGCAACATGGAAGAAATAGCTTGCTCCTCCGAGTCTGTCCTACCGCTTGAAGCGAACGCCATTGGCGGTGGTGGCATAGGCATGTCTATTATTCCATTCTGAAATACAATTTTTTTTTCTGTATGATATTATGGAAATGAAAGATAAGATGGGGTGTATGGAGAGCCCCATGAAGCTTTTCAGCCTCTAGCACAGGGGTAAATGATAAACTTACATACAAATTTTCATTCCATATTTCAACCCCTTTTTTTTCCCGAGTATACCACCCACGTCAGCCATTAGGGGTGGTTATGTCGGATTCGAACCGACTAAATCCATATGCCATCTCGGATCTTAATTAGCGGGGTGTAGGTTACCCAACAGGTGTTTCGCTCGCACCCCGGCTGACCCCGGGTCACCTACGGTTTTAATATGGCCCCCTTAATGTTTGAGAAGTGGTCCAATTACAAAGTGGACGATACGTATATTGGACTATTCACGAATATGACGTTTCGCGATATAGACGAAGTGGACCAAATGCGAAATGGGCGAAGTGGACCAAATGCGAAATGGACGAAGTGGACCAAATGCGAAATGGACGAAGTGGTCCAAATGCGAAATGGACGAAGTATGACTAAACGGTGCTAAAGCTTTTCTATCTGCTCCGAGTTCATTTTAAAACGTAACAGATAGACGGACAAAGTTATTTTCGCATTTATAATATGATACGGGTTGTGAAGGTCAGATGGCAGTCGCTTCACGGAAAAATATCGAGGTCCAGCCAAATCCGCAGTTAAAGACTGGTAAAGAGGACCCCAGATTCCGAGGTGAAAGCTTTGGATGCGACTGGGATTACCGCCAGGTTGAAGACTCTATTAGTGTTTGTAATCTATCTCCTCCTAAATGGCTAAAATTTTTTGAGTATATTTCATTGGGTTCCTAGATGATATTAAAACACAATATTGGATTCGGTAGATGGCACTGCTGTCGGTATGCTTTGCTAGATATAACGACATCTGCCGGATCCACTAGTATAATATAAAATTTAAAAAATACATACAGCTTTCAACATAGATATGTTGGGCATCATAGGCATATCTGGTAATTCAAAATTGTTCCTAGGAATATTTTTCTTTTTCTTACACGAACGCTTTTTATTTTGAATTGAAGACGGCTTTGGAGTGTGTACTGGAAATAACCGTTGTTTTATTAATAAACAAGTAGTTGATGAGATTAGAGCGTTCAACCAAACAAACACTTCTGACGGCCCCTGTTGCGTAGCGGTAGTGCATGCGACTGCTACGACAGCGGCGCGGGCTCGATTCCCGCTCAGTCCAAATATTTGTATGCATGAATATGTCTATTTGCATTGGTCTGGGTGTTTCTATGTATAATAAGTATGTATTTACAAAAAAAAAGAATATAAGTATGTTTATCAGCATTCTAGAACCCATAACACAAGCTAATTAAACTGTGCTTACTTTGGGTCTAGAGGGCGCTGTGTAGAATGTCGTAGAATATTTAATATTTATTTAAACAAACTCTACAGTTTTATAATATTAGTATAGATATATTAGAGCATGCCACATAGCACTCATTAACATAGATAATATATTTGGCTTGCCAGCTTTTCCGGGAGCGACTGGCTGTCCTCTCAAGCTAGGACTGCTGTGGCACAGACAATCCTCTTAGGGTTGTCGGCTGGGGTCAAACACAGTCCCGTATTTAATATACTTGTGGCATGGCAGTGGCTTGCTTTAACAGAATCCATGACCATATGAAATAGTGAACTTCATTTTTGACCGACTGTTGAAAATATAACATATTCTATTCTAATATTAAATTAATATTCTACGACATTCTACAGTTTAACTAGCTTGTGTTATGGGTTCTAGAATACGGATAAACATACTTATTTACTTTTTTGTAAATACATAAATATTATACATAGAAATACACAGATCAATGCAAATAGGTATATTCATGCATACAAATATTTGCACTGAGCGGGAATCGAACCCGCGCCCCCGTCGTAACAGTCGAATGCACTACCGCTACGCCACAGAGGCTATAAAAAAGGAAGAAATTCACTACATACCAATGCTATCAGGACTTGGTATGCGATCACTAGCACCTATTTCATCGACAAGGTTCGGTGACTGGCTGCCAAATCCATCGTCTGCCCTCTCACGTAAAGCCTGTTCAATCTGTTTCATCCTCTCATCGTTCCCACCTGCAGGCTTCAGTGCATTGATTGGCATTATTTCTGAATTATCGTAACCTAAAAACCGTGATACTTTTAAGAAATTCAAACCTATTTAAAAGTATGCATATTAAAATAACACATTATTACATTAAATTTGAAGTAAATCCGTGCAGTACTTTTTGAGTTTATCTCGGACATACATACAAACAGACAAACAGACAAAAATTCTAAAAACTATATTTTTGTCTTCGGTATCGATTGCACATCGCACTCCAAGTATTCTTTTAAAAAAATATTAAATGTATAGTTTAGACTTTCCTATCATTTTATTATATGTATAGACATAGATAAATATAAAATTATAAAGTAGCTGTGTCTGTACATTGGCGATATTAAAAGAAAATACTTGGGTTAAGCTTGTTAACTGTTGTGGGTTAACTTCGATATCGCCATTGGTTGTGGAGGTCAGATGGCAGTCGCTCCACGTAAAATATCGAAGTTCAGCCGCATCATAGTTAGACTGGAAAGCCGACCCCAACTGAGTTGGGAAAAGGTTCAGAGAATGATGACTTGGGTTAAGCTTGTTGGTTTGTATTTTTTACAATATTATCTTTTAGGGTAAAATATAAAGCTGATATCGCAAATTCTTTTAATCTACCCACATTATAAATATCATTGTCATGGGAGTTCAAATACATCTAATGTCCACTATTCAAATACATCTAATGGTAGGTTCACACGCGCGCGTTCAACTCTACATTCAACGTGCACATTCACATTCACGAGCGTGTAAACGGTACGCCCGAGCCCGTGAACGCGCCTGTGAACGTGAATGCCGTGAATCGGGCAAGTGTCGGTTTTTTGGCAAAGTTCAAAGGATGAATGTGCGGGCGCCCGGTTACTGTTTACACGCGCGCGGGCAGTTAGTCGCTCCCGCGCTTTCGCGACGAGTGGATCTTCACTCAACGTTGCTAAGAAAGTCGCTACGATCGTTATCATCCACCACCTTCTTTGCAGTCTTTTTCTTTTTTTTCCGTCGTTCATAATTTTGTTTCTTTTTCCAATAAAAATAAGTTAAGCCAAAGGATATGGCAGCAACAACACCGAGATCCTCGCTGCTCGCCATTCTGGCACTGACTGACACGACGGCGTGCGTGTGAACAGCTTGAATGTCCCCCGGCCCGGGACGGGCTGCATGCCGCGCAGCCCGCCGTGCAGCCCGCCGGGCTGCACGGCGCGCGTGTGACCGTAGCATAATACAGTTCACAGCATCTAACTAGGCAAGATTTTGAAGTAGAGTTCTAGACCTAAAAAATCTTACCTAAATATCTAATAACACACTCTTCATTGTTGATTATTCTCATTATAATGGCTTCATACTCCAAACCATCCTCCTCATATAAAGCACGGCACGGCATTCCAGCTTTCCATTGATGCACTCTCTTCTTTGAATGGCCATTTTGTGACGACGACTTCACTTTCTTATCGGTAGTTTTCTCTGTGAAATGCAACAAGAAATTTCCTATAAGTTAATGTAATGTAATGACGAACAGTTAAAACAAAAAGAGACACATACATTTTATCACTAGAAGTGAACACATCAGCTTGTAGCTGCTTGTTCATAAAAATATCTTAATATATATAAATCTCGTGTCACAATGTTTGTCCTCAATGGACTCCTATACCACATAACCGATTATAATAAAATTCGCACACCATGTGCAGTTCGATCCAACTTGAGAGATAGGATAGTTTTTGAAACGGATTTCGACATCCACGCGGGCGGAGCCGCGGGCAACAGCTAGTAAATAAATAAATAAGGTATAACACGTGCGCTATAAGTTGAGACCTGGGCTCTCCGCCTACTTCCCTCTGCACTGCCCCTCAGTAGGCCGTGACATACTGTACAGACGGAAGCTTGTTTACAATTATTTTTTGTGAGCTGTACAAACACGCGCTGGTGACGTCATAGCGGTCAGGTCTCAACTTATAGCGCACGTGTAGTATAATAGCTTAGTCTTGCTAACAGCGAGTGCAAGCATAGCCCGTATGCTTGCACTCGCTGTTAGCAAGACTTCCGCCGCCTTCTTCTGTGAGCAAGTAATGCTTGAAAACGAGACTAAAGCTCTCCAGGGTCACCGAGCCTGACAGGTTTGCCGTACCGCGCAGGCAACTTAGACATGGCCCGATATAAAAAGGGACTAACAGCTTATAGTTTTCTAATTGCTGAGCCGCTGAATAAGAGTAAGTTAATCACATAGTCAAAGTCAAAAGTCATTCATTCTGTATAGACCATTTTAAGTGGCACTTACAAAACGTCAAAATCAAAGTTATTTAAAAATAGAAGCAAATGGACCATACTATGGGTGAAATGATAATTTTATTTCACAAGCAAGCACTATCCCTTATGGCCAACAGGGGAGGTACCCTGGGGATTTCCGCACGAAAAAAAGTAACTTTCTCACATACTGAATGGTACTTACTTATTAGAAAAAAAATGTAAACACGTTTTTTACATTAAAGTATTTTTAAGTTGGTCACGTCAATATGACTTCACCTCGCCTGATAGTAAGCTAAAGGTAAAGTCTCTGGAATGGGAGTCACCATTGCAAACACTGATAGTATTAAGAATTTAATTAATTAGTAACGAAACAACATTCAAGATATGAATTACGTAAGTATTGTATTAATATACGTAGCTTTTGTCTGTTGCAAATGAAAGGAATTATTTTAAACAAATTTTTTATCACTTACCCTCCTTATTTGCGGTCGTTGCCGATTGCGTGTTAGTGGACATAGCAACGCGCTTTGCCACTTCTGCATTAGCTATTTTCAATGCTTTATCATACGCATTAGTCAGTTTTCTGTCGTCCCATATGTGGGACATGTCCTCTTCATCAGATTCTGACTAAAAATGAATAAATAATCTTAAAATATATAATACAGGACACCATGACAATGCCAGCATTTCAGTAATCTACGTACCATATTCATTCCCTTGACGTATAGGAATTGACCTTTAGACATATTGGATGTTTGTTTAGGGTTTAGTTCTTTTTATTTTATTTTTATTGCACTTTAAATTTTTTTGCAAACAATTACGACAATGCACACTCACTATGCACAATAATTCATGAGAATTTTGTTTTTAATTTGACGCTAAGTTGACGGATGTCAAATAACACGTTCGGTTACAGATAATGTAAAGTTAGTATGCGTTTCGTTTACTGTATGGTGCCCATACAATGATTAATGATGTCTTTCGTTTTCGTCGCATCGATCGGCATCGGCATGGCTGGCTCAAGCTAAAAATAATTAAAAGTTAGTTGTGTGGTTGATAATTCCGTCCAGTATAACCATCCTGTGCACGTCCATGCACGGTGCGGTAAATAAAATCTCTCGAAATGGGCAATTTATTCTCAGGTAAAACAAAAGAGGGTGTGGGGCGTGTGGGCCGAAACCTGGCCCGGGCAACGGAGACGAGCAGCACCTCCGACTCGCCACGGGAGACGCTGCTGCCTGTGGCCAATCCGGCCGAGGTGGGAGTGGCTAGAGGGCTGCTCCGAGGCTCTCCACGTGTCCCTTTGACTAGCAGAGGGCATAGTTGGGAGCGTGTAGTTTTAGTCGGTTCGATCCCGACATAACCACCCCCGATGGCTAACGGGGTTGGTATCCGTGGGGATTTCCACACGATGAAAAAAAAGGTCAAAGAAAAGAAAATAATATTGTAAATATTCCGGAAAAAATCAGACAGTGCTTTGTAGAACCAAACAACGCACAGCTTGTAATATGGGTTCTAGGATGCCAATAAACATCCTTTAATACCTACCTACATTTTTTTTCGGAAAAATAGATTCATATATTAGATTAATTATCTAGAAACATTCGAACTAATACGTGCATATAAAATACATACTTTTGCACTAAGCGGCAATCGAATCTGCGACCTCCGGCATAGCAATTGAATGTCCTACCACAGGTTCTACGGTAACTAAATTAAATTACTAAAGTTCATTAGGTTTCAAGGCGATCTGCTTAGTATCATCAGCTAATCGAGTAATATTAGTAGAGTGTAGGTAGGTAGTTGGTGTTTAATTAACTACGCGGATGTCACCATCTGGATGAACCAGCCAAGAAAAAACAATAATTATGCATTGGGCATTATATACACAAAAAAGATTCAGAATAAAAAAACGAGCAGTGGAGTATGAGGTGCGATATTGTGAGATGTGTCTGTATCGTAAGGAATTAATTTCCTGTGAAATAAGATAATAATATAGAAGATTATGTAGGTATTACTCATACTAAGTAGGTAGGTACTTGAAGGATTTTTGTGACTTGAGCAAGAAGTTAATGTTGTGTTGTGTCTGTATTTTTCTTTATAACGTGAGTGCTAAACCCCTCCTTGATATCTGCCATCTGCCACCTTTTTGTTGCACAACATCATCACCTCTCAAAATTAGTAGGTCTGAAGATCACTTGTTACCTAAACTCCCTAATTTTAGTTTGCAGCAGCAAGACGTGAAAAAGCCTTTGATGAGGCTGTCAAGCTGAGGGTGGCCATTGGCCCCCAGGGGCCAGAATGGGGACACCGTGGTTTCCAGATCCGAGGGAGCCTTCTCGAAGCCGGAGATAGTCCGAGTACCTAAGCCAGGGTGCGAGGGAAATACTTTTTGGGTCACCTTAAGTTGCACCCCGGTACAGTCGGTATACTTATGTTATGTAATGATGACCGCATTCCTGGGACCTTTTACCATCAGGCGAGGTGAAGTCATAAAAAGACATGACTTTGAAATAATCACATTATTGACACATTAAATTATTTCTGCTCTTCCAAAACGTAGTTACCTAATAAGATAAAATCCTGGAGATACTAATACTGGCATCAAGAACATTAGAAATTTCCTTGTACTTAGCTGGACGTTTCATTTCGAACGAGCGGTTGTCTCCAGGATTTTTGAATCTCGGCCGGCGGTCATCTCTCTCGCACACTGCCTAAAATTGCCATGATACGTTAAAATTTCCCAATCCAAACCTGTCAAAGTCAAATTTACGCAAAGGCTGAGTTCTTCGGAGCTTCATTTTGATTCTAGTTGAGCTTTATGAAAATTCACAGAACACCGTACATATCAATTATTATTAATTGAGTAATATTTATAGAAATTAATAAAAAAATTGACACATATTCGCTTCTTAGATTGTGGGTGACAGCCATTTTAATAAAGAAGCAACACTGTTTACCAAAAATTCGTAAGGTGACCAACCATCCGTATTTTGCGGGATAGTCTCCTACTAGAAGCTCCTGCATTGCAATAAATACATAGCATAGTCCCACAAAACGTCAAATGCTTTCCGCACGTTTACAATATCCATCATAATATATTACAATATTAACTGTAGAGAGGTCAATTCTATACATCCATACTAAATTATTATAAATGCGAAAGTAACTCGGTCTGTCTGTCTGTTACGCTTTCACGCCTGAACCGCTAAACTGATTTTGATGAAACTTGGTATAGGAGTAGATTAGACCTAGATAATGAACATAGGCTATGTTTGGTTGCGATAACCGACATCCACGTGGGCGGAGCCGCGGGCAGCAGCTAGTTGAATATATTTAAAAGATAACTACATATTGGGAAATAATTAGTGATCGATACTAATGCAAAAAATGCAATCAGTATTTTTTTGTCTTTCTGTCTGTCTATCTGTATGTGCACGCATGGATGAAAAACTACTGGAGGGATTTTGATCAAACTTGATACGATTATAGTTCATACTTCTGGGCAACATATAGGCTACTTTTTATACAAGCTGATATACCCATGGCTTCACCCGCGCTTCGTTTTTAGGTCGTTTTTGGTCATATCTCCGGTTGTACTTAACCAATTGCAAGCAAACATACGATAAATTTTGAGTCTAAGTAAGACCTTTCTAATAAAAATTCGTTCAGTACTTTTTACGTCCATTGCTAGGAAGCTGGTCATATTAAGTATATAATTTCAACTTTGACGCTTATTATTTATTGCTTTCTAGACATAACCTATACCTACTCAAGTAGGTATTAAGTTATCGTTTCTAAAAACCACTACACTTTTTTATTTGTTCACGACTGTACATACTTAGACCACGGTAGTATAAACTTACTGTATACAGGTTGACTCAAAATATTATTATATATTTATTATTCTTCACATACAGACAGATAGAAAGACAAAAAATTTACTGTTTGCATTTTTTGCATTAGTATCGATCACCAATCATCCCCCAATAGCTATTTTGTAAATTTATATATGCAAAGAACAGAATTGACCTCTCTACAGTTTTATTATAAGTATAGATCATGTATTTGTCTTATTTTGTTCCTTAAATTTACGAAAGAAAGTATAATAATGGGACAGGGATTCACCTGACGATTTTTAAAATTCACATTATCTTTCAAGTCCGTATCGATTCATTCGTTTTAATCGACCCTTTTTTAACAGGTCACCTCATTATGAATATAAAACTGACAAACGTCAAATGTTACCTATTAATGTGACGCTACTATAGGAAACACCCTTTTGTTGCTACTCTGTCGCATTGGGTTTGCCTGTAATGACACTGTATGTATAAAATAAATAAATACATAATCCTTCATTTAATGTCAATAATTTATTTTGTTATTACATGCTTACATAAGTAAGTCTCAATTAATAAATAAATAAGTTACAAAATTACTGTTACAAAATACCATTTATTTTCATGAGCATAGACGTAAACTACATCATATATCCCAACCTTGCAATTAAACATGGTCACCGCAAAGAAAGGTACGCAACCCAACCAACTAGATGGAGACACTGCAATGTATGGCCTTGCAGTATCCATTACTTTTAATATTCTTGACTGGCATGCAAAACATCACTAGGGATTATAATATAAGCAATACGAACCTCAGAATTATTAAAGTAATACGGTCGGAAGGTAAGACTTCCTTAATTAAATTCGAATTTGTAGGTTGGTATTCATGTAATTAATTTTTACCCTACACATTCGTGTGTAAGGGAATGTAAAAGAAAATCTCTCATTTCCTTCTCAAGGGGAAATTGACATATACGCTTGCATTGTTCAACATTGCTAGGGTTGTCCACACTTGAAAAAGAGGCCATTTTTCATCGTTCGGAAGTCCCCACGGATACCACCCCCGTCGGCCATAGGGGATGGTTATGTCGGAATCGAACCGACTAAAACTGCAGGCCGTCTCGGGTCGCAATTACCTTTAATATTCGTCGAGTCTGCTTTAGACTAACTTCAAAGAATTTTATATTTATTTATTTTATGGGAATGAATGAATTAGTGCTGAAAAGCCATTTGCACGAAAGGCCATAAACTTAAAACGTAGGAGCGAAATATTAGACTATTAAAGATTTGCTCTAAAATAAAGATGTGAGAGCGTCCCGCCCTCTGTACTTAAATACCTACCTAAATTAATTAGGTAATAATTTTTATACACGTTGTTCATTGATCACAGTTGACAGCCCTATCTGAACAATTCAATTAAGTTCCGCTACGCGATAAGCATTAAGATGAAATCCGGTGTCTTTTGTACAATTGCTATGTTAATGAATATAGAATTCTCTTACCAGCTGTTGTAGAGCTGATTAAATCAAGAAATGTGCAAGCTAAGAATATTATTGCATCAAGACAAGACCCTTGCATCAAGGTATTGCCTCTCGAAAAAGGAAGGGCGAGCCGTTTGGATGGGAGATACTGACACTGTCGTGTCCTGCCTCCATCGTCTACTTTGTTTGTTCCGGCTCATCACTGTAATGGCTCGACCGATTTTGATAGAACTTTTACTGACAGATTGTTGATATAACAAGGAGTACCTAACTTAAGCAGCTTTATTTTTGGAAGAAGAATTAGGGTAAAATTAAACTCTTAAAACCTAAAAATCACACAGACGAAGTCGCAGGCATAGTCAGTAAATAAATGGATACTTTTATATTATTTTATTTATAAATATTATTTTATTATTATTTATTTATAATTTATAAGTGCCCGGCAATAGGCTCGCCACATTACATTGGGACCTAAACATAAACTGGCGAAATGTGGGTGCTAGCACCTCTGCCTACCTTTTCGGGGATATAGGCGTGAGTTTATGTTATGTTATGTATATTAAAACACCCAGACAAAATGCAACTATCTTATTTACAATAATCGGGCATCGAACCCGCGAACTCCGATTTGGCAGTCGGACGCTCTACCGCTATGTAGGTACATACAAATATTTCTAAATCGCGCTAACGAAATTTCCACACGTAATAAGCATATATTTCAAAAGAATCTCCACACAAATTGGGGGTCTATATCCTAGAGGAAAACCAGTTGGCTCCAAGCTGGCCATAGTTGGACAACCTTCAGATGTACCTACCTAGCCCACATTGATACGGTGGTAGAACAAAACAGCCTGGTAACACATAGCACATCGGCGCCCACCTGATGAGCTATGGGTTATAGAAGGCACCTCGCGGAGAATTGCTTCTACGGGTTCATAGAACAATTTGATCCCTTTTTTTTGAGAAAACAAGCTCTGAAATGGCTGGACCGATTTTGACAGAACTTTCCCTCCCTGGTAGATAGCTCATGTAACAAGGAGTAACTGAGGCTAATTTAATTTTGGAAAAAGAATAAGGTTCAGAGTAAAAAATTAAAAGCTCAAAAATCTAAAACCTGACGGACGAAGTCGCGGGACAGCTAGTTTCTTTATTATAATCATTCTGTGTATTAAAATTAAAACGAGCGTGTTAATAAATAACTCTGCATAATTAATCTGATCCCATAATTTTTTAAAGCATATTGGGCAAAAAAGTTCATTTCTATTTAAAAATCCCCCATGTCATATTGAAGATTTTTTTGTTTTATAGTGATTTTTCTCGTCGTCCTTAAATTTTACATTGTGTAATTTTTATATTTAGGTACTGTACTACTATCTACTATTGTATTACTACTATTGTACTTACTTTTTGTTTAAATATAGAAAACTTTAATAAATTTTAAGTAGGTAGTTTTTGAGGTCGAAAATGCACTCTTTCATCCCACAGTTACATTTATTAATGTTGTTTTCTGTTTTTCTGACTGCCAAGGTCGAGGCCATTATTATGCTGGGAGGTTAATACTGGCTAATACAGATAGATAAGATGCATGGTAAATAAACTACTATAATTTTAGTAATATACCTCCTACCTAATGATAATAGAAATGCATTGCATTTTGCATTAGTTTTCATTGAACCTCAATTTTTAGGAAAAACTAAACGTCATTTTTCACTACAGTATTCTGTTTCGTAATCAATTTTCCAATTTTCATTAAATGTCAAAGTCAAAATTGTTTCATGTTTATTTATCATCTTCGCGGTAGCAATTTTGTGTGTTTTGTGAACTATTTACTCCAATTATTCGTGTAAAAGTTCTTAAGAACTCAAAGAACAAGCCGGTAATCTACAACAGATTACATTGCCGCTATGGATTTGCGAGGATGTATGCAAATAAAGTTACATTTTAAATATTTAATTTCTGTTTAATTAATCAAAGATTTTTCATTGTTAATGTAAACTAATCACATCAATTATAAAATAATGGACAAGAAGGCGAGAAGAGATAGTTAAATATGGATAAAAATCAAAGTGTAGGTTGTATTAAACAAGATACTGACCTCAAAATGGAGCCATCAGATGATGTATCATCTACACAACATTCTTCAAACAGTTATTATTATAATGTGGAAATGATCTCTGACGTAGAGGATAACGCTCCTAGACTGTCAGACATAGTGTTACCTAGCGGTAGGCCAAATCGTTCGAATATCTTTTATAATACAGAAGCGATATCTGACTCGGATGATTGTGAAGTCAAAATTGAGCCACCACACTTTCTGTCACCTAATCGCGTTACGCTTAATCCTAGCAGTACCTTTTATTATGCCGATATGATACCTAAATCGGAAGGTTCTGCAATAGACGTAAAACCAACAGACTTATCATCAACTAATCGTTCAGCATTAAATCCTTCAACTAGTACCTTTTATTATGCAGATATATCTGACCCAGAAGATAATGAAATGAAACCTAATCCATCAGACTTATCACCAAATCGAGGTACGCAAAATCCCTCGCAAAACTTGTACGATACTGAATTGATATCTGATGAAGAGAATACTGCAATCGCCAATCCATCAGACATGCTATCACCTAATAATGATGCGCTCGTGAACCCGTCAAACAGTAACATTGAACCAGGAACAAAACAAAATAACCCAGATCGGAACCCTTCAAACAGTAACGTTGAGCCAAAAACGCAACAAAATAACCCAGATCGGAGAGACTATACACAGAAAAGAAAGAAATCTGCACCACAGAAGATTGTTGTAAAGAAACCTCGTGACAACACGCCCTATGAAGACAATGATGACACAAGTAGTGAAACCGAGGAGTATTACATAGTCTTATCGGATGTAGCTAAAGATGTACAGATAACAGCCTACATTGAAGAGGTAGGTTTATATTCTTACTAGCTGTTACTTATTTTTACCCCACTACCGAAGAACAGAGGGTAATGTTTATTTATGTGAATGCCTTCACAACTACCAATAAAAAAAAAAAAAAGACTATTCAGCCATCAATCTAGCTTTGTTTTCAACCAACTTCAGTAAAAGGAGGTTCCTGGTTCGACCTGCATATTTTTGAGTTTATTTTCCAAAAAGGTTACAGATTATTAATTCTATGTATTTGTGTGTTAATTTATAATGAACCACAGACTCCGAGGTGACTACTTCTAATGCGACTGGGGCTAACGCAAGAATCGTGAAGTTGACTTATAAGTATAATTAATATATTTTCAATTATCCATTTTCATTTCAGTGCGGTGTAGCTGAAAAGAGGGTGCAATTGACATATGACGAAGGGAACGTGAAACTGACATTCCAAAGTATAGAAGATTATCATAAAGTACAGAAAAAGCTTACTGAAGATAGGACCCAAGGAAAAGAGCTTAACTTTAAGTTATCTGGCAAGTATAATTTATATTCCTATTAAAAACTTAAGATGTACAAAAATGCACAATAACACAAAAATGCATTCTTTTAACCTAAAGGCAATTATTTTAATTACTAAGCTTTTTTGTGTTTTTTATTATTATTATTATTTAATTAGGTAGGCAGTTGCTAGAACTGAGTTTCTAAAACTCGTTTTCTTTCCTGTTGTTTAAGTGTGTATCCAGCATTTTTTTTCCGTGCGGAAATCCTCATACCCGCTGGCCGTGGGGTGGGGATACGTGGGGCAGGTTATGCCGGACTCTTACCGACTAAACTCTGGGTTTATAGACTACACTGACATTTTTTTGTCTGTTCTTTCTTTTACGGTTTTTGGATTTTGATACGATGACGAAAATTTTACGATTTAAAAATCAAATAGAAAAAATATTTTGGTTTTCTGTTAAAAACCAAAATGTTATTATTTTTGATTTAATACGATGACAAAATTTTACGATTTTTAAACTATTATTTTGGTTTTCTGTTAAAACATGGTTTTTTATACAATTTTTTTTTAAAAACTAATACCATCAAAAGAACAGAAATCATTCATTTCGTAACAGCGTCTGTGAAAAGCCAAGCCAATATGGAAGGAAATACAGAATACAGCTCTAACATTGTTCAATGCAACACTCAAGGAACATCTGATCGAGACGATACTCCTAATATAAGGGAGACAGACAATGTCTTACTTCAAGAAGATGCTTTCATCTATATCCCTGAATATATGCCACAAACAACCACAGAACATAGAGATTACACTCAGAAGAGAAAGACATCCCCGCCAAAGAAACTGCTTAGAAAAAACCCTAATGAAAGCATATTACCTGAAGTGGTTGATCTTAGAGCCGATGAACCAGACGAAAAATACATATTTTTATCAGAAATACCAAAAGATATGGTCATTACAGACTACTTTCAAGAGGTGGGTTTTTAAATATTTTAGTTGTATAAATAGCCTCTGTGGAGTAGCGGTAGTGCATTCAATTGCTACAATAGAGGGTTTCAATTCCCATTCAGATGTCTATTTGCATTGGTTGAGCCTTTCTATGTATAATTATGTATTTATTTGCAATACATAAGTTAGTTATATGTATGTTTCCGCATTCTGAAGTCTATAATACAAGCTATTTTGGGTCTAGAAAGCGCTGTGTAGAATGTCATTAAAATTCTTTTTTCTTTGTTTCAGTGTGACGTAAAGAGTGATGTAGGGCTTACGTCATATAGGGTCTCAGGGCTGGTAAAATTGAAGTTTAATGATGAGCAGGATTTTAATAAAGTACACAAAAGACTGAGTGAAGGCAAAGATAAAGGGGAGAACGTTAAATTTAGTTTACCTGGCAAGTATAAGTGTTATATAATGTAATGTTATACATAAGTGTTATAATATATTAGTGTTATATTAGATAAGTGTTATAATACCTAAGTTTTATATTCATTCGAAAAGTTAGCCTAGCCTGCCTAGCTTTTGCTTGATTGTCAAGTAGATACTTTGTTTTGTTGTTAATTTCTTTTAGCCTGTATATTTATTCTTTTGTTTTCTTTTTATCGATGTTTATTTTATTTTTATCTATAAATAAATTCGACATAAATAATATTACCAGTATTTATTTTGTTGTTTTTTTTTACCTATATTCTTTTATTTTCGCTCTGTTTAATGGTGTTTCTGAAGTAAAAACAATAATTTTATTATATATTTTGGAATTCGACAGTGTGATGCATTTCAAATTAAAGGTTTTCTATTAGAGTACTTTCTGGCCCTAAACAGTTTTTTTTGTTCTTCTTGATATACCTGTCATTCAAGCAGATGATCAAAAACAAAAAGCGTCAAAACCAATAAAACGCGTCAAAATGAACAAAAAGCGTCAAACGATCAAAAAGCGTCAAAACGGACAAAAAATCGACTGTACGGTGTCTTCAATTGATTTATTGAAACTTGATGGTGATTTTTACTGAAAATAGTGCTTATGTGCTACAAAGAATGCATGATTATTACCTAAAACCTGTTTTACTTTTAATTTTATAAGTTACCGTTATATTTTAACGTCAATAACGTTATAATATTTTATTCGTTAATAATTAAAAAAGATTTCGCTACCTACTATTAAAATAACATAAAGAATTTAATCATATATAGATTATATATATAGGTTAATATAATATCGTTTTTATTCCTGTACAGGACAAGAAACTGAATTGATAAACAGCTTTCCCAGTAAAACTGCAATTATTAATCCAAGGTAAGTCTGTCTTAATCATAGTATGTCGTGCTCTTATCTAATATACAGCCTTTTTCCTACTGGTTTAGGCAGATACAGCATCTTTCTAATTGCTTCGATCCTGGGCTTCTAGACAGTCACATTCTACCAGTGCAATCTCCTCAGTATGGTGTGTGTAGACATTATGTCTCCTTTTTCTCGACCAATGAAATAGCAGTAAAAAGTTGTCATGTGACCAAAACATCACCTAAAGCTCACACATTTCACCTCTATTTCTGCGATTTCATTGGTCGAAAGAAAAGAAGATAATTATGTTTACGCAAGCCATGCTGACCTCACTGGTACCTACCTTCCGCTTTTTCAACTTTCATAATAATTATTGTTTTTCATAATATACCACAAGGTAACATTCAATTTCACTTAGTTCAAAAAAGAATGTTAAAAGTATTGAATGATGAATTTAAGATGTATTCTTTTAGCACATGGAATTCAGATGCGGAGAGTAGAGATACAAAACAAAAAGACCCGCTTTATGGTTTAAGAATTGAATTTCTCAGATCGTTGGATATTACACCACCAATAGATAGATGGGTTTATGTCACAAATGTAAGTATTTTTTAAAGATAATTGTCCACATTAAGTACAGAATTATATACACAGAGTGAATTTTCAATAGGGCGTGGATGGCCAAATTTGAAACTAAGATGTATAAAGAAAAATGTTCGAAGAAGTCTCGCTGATTTTGATTAAAACTAAATTATTGGATTTAAAAAAACATTTTGTTTTTGTTAAAAATTAGATCTTCCTTAAGTTTGTCGTACGTTATTACTACCTAGAATTCGTTCCTTATTTGCAACACTATCGAATGTTGTAATAATATAGTAGGTATGTGTTTTTTTTTTTCAAAACAATGGTTTCGATTCCTGGTGTATTGAGTTTTAATTTTCATCAAATCGAAACTCCTCTGAGCAATTTTCGCTATTCCTCAGAGTTTCGGTTTTGGCGTCCACGCCCAGTTGAAAAAAGCTTCCTGTAGATATAAGAATACTAGTCATACTAAGAATATTAGTAGCGTGAGAGTTTTTTTATCTTATTTATTTATCAACAGTTCAGATGCGACAAGTTTGAACTCAGAGATGTCATGGAATTAGCTGGACGTGTGCTTTCCTGCTCTGTCATTAACATAGACAAGAAGTTCGCGAAGGTCCAATACAGCCACCCCTTGGAAGCTGTTCAGGTATGGCATTCTGCAAGCACGAGTAAGTCACTTCACTCACTTCACACATCACTTGCGTGAAATACCATTTGGGGGTCAATTCTCTTAATAAAATATGTTCGAAATTCAGTTCCTACCTATGTCACAAATGTCAAAAAGTAGTTGAAAAAAAGGCAAGTAAAAAATTAAAGAAGAAATAATTAAAAAGTCTGGCAATGCATAAAAAAAAAACATACATTGACAATGGTTGGAGCTTTCCATTTTATTACACAGTACATTAAAAACTAATGTTGTATTGCAGGCAATCTCAATGCTGAATGGGCAATTGTATTTTGGAATGAAACTTAAGATCTGCTTGGTACCCAATCCTAGAAACGATGTTATTTTACCCAAAGGACTTGCTAACATTGGACTAGGTTTAGGCCTGTATGGCAGACCGGTTCGAGATGTAGCGAGGCAGTATGAGAACTTTACGAGGCAACAAGATTCAACAATCAGCCCAATTCTGTTTCGATCTGATTTTGATAATAGGAGCAGTAAAGATGAAGAAGATATAGAAAGTATTGTAGCATCCAATAAAAGATCGTTTGAAATAAGACACGCTGAAGATATTGATAGTATTGATGGTCTACAATCTGAAAAAGACTTCGCAAAACGCAGCTGCAGTCCAGGATCCAACAGTATCAAGTCCATGGGTTCACCAATTTCTAGTCACGATACAAGAGATTTTGAGAGATCAAATGATTATGGCAGATCTCAGTATCTCTCGACTTCTGTCAGTCGTGCTTTATCTGAAATATCAGGAAATTTATTGCCAGTTAGATATAGGCAAACGAGTCCAGTTGGCAGCTATTCGCGTTCATCTCAAAATTACCGCCCTCAGACTGTAGTTTCAGACGTTAGGTCGTATAAACCTGATCTTCTCGATTCAGAACTTCAGATGCTCAAAAATCCGTATCTACTTCCATATCGATCTGCTTCTGGTAATCTAATGCCTAACTTGAGGCCCAGTTCAATGTATCAGACGATGCTGAATCCAATTGGTAATTCGTCACACTCGGGTACATTGGGCCTCTCTCAAACCCAATCATCTATGCCTCAGCTAGCTACAGAATCGGCACCTTATACGCAAAGTTCCAATCATGTTCAAATGCCTATACAGTCACTTGGAAATGGTCAGACATCAGGTCCTATTCATGGACCGACATCAATTCCCGGACAGGTGCATGGTTCAGGCCCGGTTCGTGGACCAAGCCCAGTTCATGGACCAGGCCCGGTACATGGAACAGGCCCAGTTCATGGATCAGGCCCTGTTCATGGACCAGGCCCGGTGCATGGACCAGGCCCTGCTCATGGACCAGGTCCTGCTCATGGACCAGGCCCGGTGCATGGACCAGGCCCTACTCATGGTACAGGCCCGGTGCATGGACCAGGCGTGGCTCAGGGACCAGGACCAGTTTATGGATCAGGCCCGGTTCATGGATCAGGTCCAGTGCATGGACCAGGCCCGGTGCATGGATTAGGCCCAGTTCATGGATCAGGCCCTGTTCATGGACCAGGTCCGGTGCATGGACCAGGCCCTGCTCATGGACCAGGCCCTGCTCATGGACCAGGTCCTGCTCATGGACCAGGTCCTGCTCATGGACCAGGCCCGGTGCATGGACCAGGCCCTGCTCATGGACCAAATGCAGTTCAGGGACCTGGACCAGGTTCTGTTAATGGACCAGGCCCAGTGCAAGGACCTGGTCCGTTTAATGGACCGCGACCTATTCAGGGTCCAGGACCAGTTCATCGACCTGGACCTGTGCAGCGACCTGGTTCTGTGTCTGGCCCCGGTCCTGTGCTCGGGCCGGGCCCTGGTCCTGTGCTCCAACCTGGACCTGTGCCCGGACCGGGGCCTGGTCCTGTGCTTCCACCTGGACCTGGCCCTAGAGGACCTCCAGGAAATCAAGTGACAGTGGAGTTTGCCAACGTAAGTATTAATAAAATACTTAAAGCATGTTTCGACATGTATGCTTTTTTTCGGTTCAGATTATAAAATTAATTTCGAAATGTTCAATACGGGAAGTTGTTGCCAATTAATAATTTAGGTTCCCTCCGGTTCCGGGATAGTTCACCAGATTCTGTACTCATCGGATTCTCAACTAAACAAATTATATGCCCCATAAATACATACGAGTATAATTTCAATAAGAAACTAAACCAGAAAGAACCAAAAGTACATACAATTTTAATAACAAATCTTAATATATATAAATCTCGTGTCACAATGTTTGTCCTCAATGGACTCCTAAACCACTTAACCGATTATAATAAAATTCGCACACCATGTGCAGTTCGATCCAACTTGAGAGATGGATAGTTTTTGAAACGGATTTCGACATCCACGCGGGTGGAGCCGCGGGCAACAGCTAGTATATTATAAAACTAGGTTTCTTTTAGCAACACTATAAAAATTAATGAGCCAAGTCTTAAGTTTACTTTGTGCTATTATAAAACAGAGAACCTAGATTTTGGTTGCAATTTAAAACACTAATTTCATTGAAAGCGATCGGAAACGATTCTATTTATTTTTTATTTTCTTTATAATCAATGTTGTTTCTTTTAAATTTCAATATTAGGCAAAGATGTTTTACTTTGTTCTTATTTTTGTATTTAGGCGTATATCCTTCATTTCAGTTCAATTCATTTAGGTACTCCAGATTTTCGGCGGTTGAAAATGCTCATCTACTTTTGACTCTAACTATACATTTTGTTATAGACTCGCAGTAATCAAAATCCGCTGCACAGTATTTCATTGGTTATAATAATATGTGTTGTATTTCAGCTGCCACCTTCAACGACGTTTCCATTCCTTTGCGATAAGCTATCACAGTGTGGTCAAGTGACGTCATTGAGGTTCACCACACCTGGGTGTGCTGTAGCTAGTTTCAGTCACCCATCTCACGCAGAGAGATGTTACCGTATCCTTTTTTATTTTCTGTGTGATATTTCTTTCACAGGTTATCATAAGTAACCCTAGCCAGAGCTCACTGTACCCCTCCCGCCCCCTTACAGGGTAGGCAGCGCGTGTGTGACACCCTTAGTGTTGCACACGGTCATAGGCCACGGTGACCGCTTGCCACCAGGTGGGCCGTGTGCTTGTCTGCCACCTACGTAGTATAAAAAAGGGGGCTGACCACGACGTGTTAATAGCGATTCAGTTTTGGGCGGCTGAGCTGAGAGAGGGAGATAGGGTTATACACCGTGAAATCTTTTATTTTTGAATCTTATTATTTGTCTACAAAGTTATTAGGCTTTTTACCCGACTGCCGAAGAAAGGAGGGTAATGTTTTTAATGTTTATCTTATGACAGTTAAGAAATTGCGAATTATATTCATTTCGGAAATAAGAAGTATGGTTTTGTAGGTTATATTATTATAGGTAAGCTATCCCTATACCTGCCTAATTTCAACAAAACCGGTCTAAGGCCTAAGCGTAAAAAGTTTACACGCAGAGTTATTTTCGCATTTATAATATATGGTGCTAGCACCTCTGCCTACCCCTTCGGGGATATAGGCGTGAGTTTATGTTATGTTATGTAATATTAATTTGGACGGACTTAGAATAGATACCTGAAAGGCGACGGCCCTATAGCTTACTTACATTGGGTAAGTAAGCTAGATGTAAGTATTGAAGACTGGTAATTAAAATTTTGTAGTGTGATTATGTATAACACATTGAAAATGCCGCACTTACATTTCCCTCAAACGAACTAAAGGTGATTTTCCTTTATACCCAGCTAATTATTACCGCGTATGTAAGTTTCCGATCCCTTCTACCCTCAGGCTATATTCTACGTGTCCTTGAGCTAGTTGGGCCCTTTGTGAAACACCCTAGCCTTTCTCTTTTGTCCAGCAACATTATACACTCTAATTTTACGCTGAATTACGTTTTGAAACTGTTTCTTAGTGATACTATAATGCGGTAATTTAATTATTAAGTACGTAGGAAGCTGGGTGGGTTATTTTTGTTTACTTTGTCTTGAAACCGTAAATATTATTATTAACTTGGTTCGTAAGAGCAATGAAAAGAGTATTTGAATTTTCTGCTAATTGTTTATGGGACTGCTTGATTGCCACTGCAATAAATTAACCAAATTTTTTTTTCAAGTTAAACGGAAAAATCCAACAACTGAAAGAGGGTTAAATTTCAATTACTAGATTTGACCCAAACAAACAGGTCCAGTTGACTCACTTAACTATAAATATTCCTTAACTATATTTATCAGAAAACTATAATGGGATGGTAGTAGAAGGCTACAGAATAGCCGTTAAAATCATGTAATGTTGGTAAGTAATCTTAACCGTGTCCATTTGGCCAAGTACATGTTCAGCCAGCGATTAAGATGCGAATGTACCAGACAGTGGACAGAATCCACGTGAGTAATGCACACTAAGCGAGCTGTGTGGGGTTTATGGACTGTATATACACAACCGGTTAGACAGGTCTTCTAGTTGTATTTTTATATTAATTAAGGACTATATTACACTGTAGTAATGTGGGTGTATCCAGTGATGCAATGCTTCGCTGGATATACGCTCACAGAGGCACTTGTGAATTATGCCCAAAGTGCAAACAGATGCGTTCCTAGAGACCGAACGTACGCTTAAGCATACTCTTTGGTGGTTATATTATTATGCTCAAATTTTGAGCGTCGATTGTGTAATAAGGTCCTTTATCTTGAAACTAAGTTCTAATAGTACTTGTTACATATCGACACATTAATACGCAAACCTCGTAACTCCATTCGACCTTATGTTAGCTGTGTCATCAAAACTCTTCCGGCTGACAACGCAACTGACTTTCATAACCAGTTGCAGTGCAGGAATATTTTTTCCTTATTCACAACCAGTTGCCAACTGAGAGTATTTTGCCGGCAAGACAATTAAATACAAGCTATGATTTTATTGCAAAAAGTAAAAAAAAGATTATGAAGAGATTGATTTCATTCATTCAGAACCATAAAGATATTGATAATGACGAATTATTCGTTTTTTTTCCTTGATGAGCAAACTATTGCCAAATGGTTTCAGCATATTTTATTTACAAATAATGTAGTTATGTTTTGGTTTATTTTGTTGTTTAATTTGAAAACAACAGTTAGCAACTGGTCATGAATAAGGAAAAAATATTTCTCCATCGCAACTGGTTACGAAAGTCAGTTGCTATGACGGCCGGAAGGATCAAAACCTAGTCTCTGCATAAAAATAAATTTTACAGGAGAGCCGAAAAACGTTTTTGTGTCTTTGACAGCGTGCCGTTTTAAAAATGATAATCGTACATTCTTGGGAGTGATGGCTAGCGATATTATAGTTTTTGTTAGCCTGGTACGTGAATGGAGGGTGGTCTATAAAGTCGAATGCAGGAGAAAAATAGATCAAATACTAGGTTTTAATATAATTACTAGTAGGTATATTTTATTTCTTAAGATTTAATTTTAGTAACATTCTTAATTTAGTTTTTATTTTACTTTAGTTTTAAATTATAAAGTAGTATACATCTATATAAATATGTTTATAATTTGAATGGTTAATATTATTATTAAGTGATGTAATGATGTATGAAATTACTAACAATAGTATGTACCTACTATTATGATGTGTTCCTAATTCAGTATTTCACTAACACAATTTTACTTCTGTATCTAAGATTTGCTGTAATGTATACTTACTTTTAAGTTTATAGTTTAGTTAATATATACTTAAAAATTAAGTCCTGCTTCATGTAATTGTAGATATAATTATATACCTAATATATATCGGATGAGACAGGTATAGTAACGGTTTCTAAAGTAAGTATTAAAAAAGGAACAGCTATGCGTAATGTACATATTATTAGATAGTACACTTACACTAATAAGCATGTATTGTTTTTGTTCAACAAGTGAGTAAAGTTATTTTTGTTCAATAAGCGAGCAAAGTTACTTTGTCAACAAGTGAACAAAGTTGTTTTTGTTCAACAAGTGTGCAAAGTTGTTTTTGTTCAACAAGTGAAATAAATTATTTTTGTTCATCAAGTGAACACAGTTATTTTTGTTCCGAGTGCTGACTTTATTAAATCACGAACAATCGATCTAGACTAGATTTGAATCACGAGCACAGCGGTTGATTCTAACATACACTATTGAGCACATTGTTAATTTTACTGCATAAAAATTTAGCTTAGAAGATACGCATGTCCGATTGTATATTAACTTAGGTACCTACAAGGTATGAATAGGTAATCAATTTAAAATTTTGTGATTTGATTACCAAATATCTTAAAAATTAAAGGCAGTAAATTCAAAATTTTTGCCGAAAATATGTGATTCGTATAAAGAAAGACAAGTAATTTAAAAAAAAATATGTGAACTGTATCTGATACGGGAATGTTAATGGTAGTTGTATTGTGTATATTTTAAACTTGTTTAAAATAATTTGCCTATTCTTTTCGCTTGCTATATCTTTTTATGCATATAAATATTTGTACTAACCCGGTATCAAATTCGGAACCTCTGAATTGGAAGCTCTAACGCTACACTACAGAGATTGTCAGCACCGAATATTTTAATACAATCAGCATGAACCGTTTTTCTCGGTTAGTTAAACAACGGGTGGCGGAAGGCATTTCGGGGTAATTGATATAAATTATATTTACTTTATATTAGACAGGAATGTATAACTAACAATAATTAATTATGATTACATAAGTCTATTGTTAATCTTCAGATATTAAGTTACAAATGCTTTATTTTGTTGATTTGCCCAGGTGGATCAAAATTTATGAGACTTACTGTTATAATAGTGTCCTATGGTTACATGATGGTCCTTCGAATACGATGACAATCTGCCTTCGGGAATTTGTATAACGCTTCACGTTTATAAAATGCCGAAGCCGTTTGTAAACGGACAAATCATTCAAATTGCCTGCGACAGATCTATAGTACGGGTTGGGAGTCATACTTTCTTCAAAGTACCTACATGAAAAAAAACTACTTTAATTAAAATGAAAAAAAAAACCAGAAGCAATTTGCGCGCTTTTTATTTAGAAATATAAAACACGTCAACAATTTATATTTAAATTAGGTACTATTTTGAATGCAACTTTTTAAATTAGGTCATTCCAAATTACTTTTAAAATATGACTAAGCAATTACCTAATTTTGTTTTTTTTTATAAGTATCAAGTGAACCTTCTGTAGCATTTATCAATTGTGTATAACTTATAAAGTGTATTCTATTGTGTAACATAGGGTATGGTTCGATACACTTTATTCACAACTTGGTGTTGCATGTTATGTAGCCTTGTTTCCTTGTGTACCCATATGTTGCATGTTGTGTACCTTGTATTGCATGTTATGTACTCTCATGTTGCATGTCGTGTACCTTTGTAGGTGGATGTTGTGTACCTATGCATGTTGTATTCATATGGTGTGTTCAATGTTGTATCATTAACATTATGTATAACTACAGTTATGTACTCATTGGCCATTGATATTTTAATAGTTAGGTATATCTAAAAAAATTAATGCAATGCAATTTAATAGAGTTCGTTTTAATTATTGGTTTGAATCATCAGAAACAGAAAAGGAATCAATTGTTTGACTCAAATTAAATATTTAAGTAATTATCTAATTAATTAATTAATTAGATTAAGTAATTAATTGTAAAGTAAAGAGTAATTAATTAATTAATTAATCAACATAATGTTAAGTTAGAAGAAATAAGTTCTTTTTTATTGATTTATTTTATGATTATTTTATAAATAGCACGTAAGGCCCTAATAAAATTTTATGTGTTTAAGGTAGGTAATAGTTAATATATAACCATAAATTATATCTTGATGGAATAAACGTACCTATCCGTACAAAAAACGAAACTGATGTTTTTTTACTACAAACCCACAAAATCTACCCACATTTGCGAGACGAAGCGGCCGTAGGTACATCGATATAAAAAAACTAGGGTTATGATATTTGCACGATTCTTAACACAATTTTTTTTGGAATTGTCTGTTTGTCGGTTTGTGTGTTTGTGTGAACTGTGTGAAAAATTACTCAACGGATTTAAATTTTGAATGTGTTTTTTTTGTTTGGAAGTCAGACTTAAAATCTTATGCTCTTATGATCACAATTGGTTGAGTAGGACAGGAGATAATAATCAAAAAACGTGAAAACCGATGTCCACGTGAGCGGAACCGCGGGAATAGGCTAGCACTATAATAAGCACGTGACGCTATTACAAAGTTAGGCAAATAGAACAATAAACAAGCAATGTGCCGTATAATAATTTACTAGGGTCAGGTCAAATATAGTTAATCTTATCTAAAAAAAAACGGTGGTGAATAAGACATTGCCTTCAAGCTAATCTATTATTGTATGTGCCTATGAAGGTATAAAACTTACGGATAAAACGCACTGAAATGAGACTGTCACAAAAATGGCAGCGGCTAACCATGTGTGAGTGAATTTTGGTTTCCGATGTGTTACTCAAATTTGATTGAAATGTGATTCCTGATGCTTAAATCACGTGAACGAAAAAACGCGCTGTTTTCTAGCCATTGAAATCTTTTACTTCTTGTTTTTTTATACTTACTGAACTATGAAAACAATAATATCTTTTAGTCTAATATTAGTGAATTTGTGACGACTCAGTAGCCCAAGCCCCCCTGTGAGGGATGCTCAAATGCAAAACAAAAATTAAAAAAAAAATGCGGCAAGGGACCATCACATCGTCTTGGCAGTAAGAAGTGTTTTGTATTTATTTGGGATCTCAAAACGGTCATCTGGCCATACTTGTCGCTCCTAAGATTTTGCATACCTCCCTGCTCAAAAACCTGCAGCGCCCAGTCTAAGTAATATCTGTTACTTATCAAAAATCAGTCTTATCTCCAGTCTTATAAGTCTTCGATTCGTGTGCAAGAAGCGAGTTTGTTGAAATCTGCTTATAAAATCATTTTGCTACAATAATTTCCTCAGTTCAGTATAGAATTAGCAACGTGTGGAACACTCTTGAAATGTTTCTTATATTGTGTGGTATAGTTTTAATACTTCTATCGACTTGGTTATTTTTCAAATGGAGTCGTGTAAAAAATTTTTGGCGTGACCGTGGAGTGCCACATTATCCAGCTCATCCCATTGTGGGTAGCCTTACATTTCTACAGCGAGAAAATCCTGTAAGTACATAGTTTGAATTTTACTGTACCTAGTAGAAGAAGATACCACCATACCTTCACCGAGCTGGTTAATTAATGAAAAGTATTTTATATGTTAAATGTGTCAATAAATATAGGTACCTACCTACCTAGTGCAAATGGGTTGTCTAAAAATTTACAGTCCAGATTTTGACAAGTTAATATTTAGAAGAAATTTAGATGATTATGATTGATTTTAAAGTGCATCTAAACTTGGCATTGGATTGGATTTCAATCCTTTTGTAGGCGGACCATTTAGCTGACAGGAACTTGGCCCCCTTTTCAACTGGTAGGTATGTTTTTGGTAGGATCATTTTATTACCTTTGTATTATCTATACATTAGAGATCTTAAAAAAAATTGGGTACCTAAAGTGTATACCTATGTATAATTTTTTTATTATAGTTACATTATATTGTATAGTACATTATAGTACTAATGAATGTTTCTGAACACAAAATACCTATTTTTTATTGGAAATCTTCTCTGTTTGTCTGAACGCAAAAACTACTGAATGATGAGGATGAATTTTGATGTACTTAGTTTTTTTTTTCTATTAGGAAGATCTTAGTCAGAATCAAAATCTGCCGTGTCTTTGATTACAATTGGTTGAGTAGAACCGGAGATATGACGAGGAGGAGGAGGTGACCGCTTCCCATCAGTTGGGCCGTGTGCTTGTCTGCCATCTACGTAGTATAAAAAAAAGATATGCCAAAAAAATTATACCCGACAGCCTGATAAAAAACATGGGTGAAGAAATGCGGGTGTATAACACCACTGCCATCCCATTCAGGGATATACCTACAGGCGTGAATAACTTTATAAAATCGCGCTGAAACATAACGTAACATATAACATAAACTCACGCCTATATCCCCGAAGGGGTAGGCAGAGGTGCTAGCACCCACATTTCGCCACTTTTTAGGCAACTAGTAGCGTAAGAAGAATATTAATTCTTTTTCAAAAACTGGTTGTGAATCTCGGTTGCCAATATGGCCGGAGGGGTTTATGTTTAGGTCCGAATGTTATAGGTGGCGAGCCTATTGCCATTAACCGGGCACTTATAAACATGCGATAAATACACACATAACTTCGAAAAGCATCGAAGTCATTGGTGGGTGCCATGGTGAACCTGGGATCGAACCCGAGACCTCGTCTCAGCAGGCCATTACCCAGACCATTAGGCTACCCGCTGAAACACATATCAATAAAAAGCAAGACAACGTTATGTTCCCTAAAAATATATTCACTCAAGATATATTTCAAAAGCGCGAAACGTGCCAGAGAATTAAATTTGCATAAAATAACAACAACATTTGGATTCAGTTCGGTTTGAATATTGTTTTAGCCCTTTTCGTAACACCCTTTGAGGTAAACTGGCGTTGAAATTAAATAAACTACTTTATTGAACAAGATTTGACGTATGGGGTCCCATTAGGATCTGTGGGGCCCAAGTCAACTTTACTTGCAAAACCGATGTATAGGTACAGTTTTTAACGTGTGGATGGGGTTCCATGCGTTAAAAAAAGTATACTTCCTCATCAGGAATCGTGAAGCGGTTATGCCGGGATCGAACCGCCTAAAACCAAACGGTGTTTCGTCTACCTAAGTCTTTCACCAGGTACCTCGGGCATACCTAGGGGAAAGGTGTACAAAACGATCCCTTGAGGTCAAATGATTCCCAACTGTTTAAAAAAAATCACTAGTGCCATCTGTTTAAAATCGCCACAAGCGTATTCCCCGCATCCCGTTCAGTTGTTCGGCGAAGTTTCATGGCGGTGTGATCACTATTGGTAAGTAAATTGATAAAAAAAAGAAAATCAGTGTGCTCGATCTAAGTTAGGCTGAATATTAATATTAAATTGCTGCTAATTTATTGTGATTTGGAAAATAGCTGTTTTATTAACGGTTTCTATAGCATTTCAATAACATTTTGAACAGGTGTTGGTTCTCAATATGATAGCTATTTCATGTTATTTATACGAAATTTTCGAAATAATACGATTGGGGTCAAATGATTACTCATTGCGGGTATAAAATGATCCCAGGGATCATTTTACCTACAACATTTTGTCAGTTTACAGAAATAGAAGGATACAATATATGATTTAATATATTGGGATACCTACTTACTATAATTTATACTTAGTACCTAGTATAAGTATAATATTATCTATAATGCCACATTCAGCTATAAATTTCATAATGTTGCCAGTACAGTTAAATCCACTGCATTGTATTATGGTATTTTTTTGGTATTAGTTACCCTGTTGTTTCTATATCTTCTTCTATATTATACTTATAATAAAACTGCAGAGAGGTCAATTCTATTGGGGGGAGGAAAATAGCTATTGGGGGATAATTGGTGATCCATTAAAATGCATTTTTTTGTCTTTCTGTCTGTCTGTCTGTATGCGCACGCATAATCAAAAACTACTAGAGGGATTTTAATCAAACTTGGTAGATACGATTATAGTTCATAGTTATGGGCAACATATAGGTTATTTTTTATACCATTGGATACCCGTGGCTTCGCCCACGCTTCGTTTTTGGTCCGGTTCTACTTAACCAGTTACAACCAAATACGGTAAATTTTGCAAGACGTCCATAGCTGATCTCGATGGACGTGAAAACTACTGAACGGATTTTGATGCGGTTTTTTTATTAGATAGGTCTTGGTTAGACGAGTGGAGACCAGTAGAGTAAATAGTGCAGTGGAGAGTGGACTCAAGAGTGGAGTAGAGAGTGGAGTGGAGAGCGAATTGGAGAGTGGAGTGGAGTGGAGTGTGAAGTGTGGAGTAGTGAATGGATACTTAATTCTTGTGTTGTGTATTCTCAATCAATAAATCTTTATTTCTTTCTTCTACGAGTATGTCTTTATTCTTTTACAGATCATGCCACGTAATTAGGTACTGTAGAAAAAATACTCGACAAAACTGGAGTGAGGATGTCTAATTAGAAGACTTTTTTTCTTAGTTATATTAGAATATAATTAGAAGAAGATTACTAGAAGATAACAAAGGCTTTTAGTTAAACTATATAATTCATATATTGTTATAGAGAATGTCGATCTCAGACTGTGATGATTATGATTATAGAATAATAACTTCATAAGGAGGCTGTAATAAATAATTATTGTTAAAAATAATAATATTTTTGTTCCTATTAACGCTACTTTTGGTAATAAATATGATTATAATACACAAATATTTTATTAAAACTGGAAGGGTAAAATGATCCCGGGGATCATTTAACCCCTACCCTTGGGATCATTTTGTACACCCAGGTGTACAAAATGATCCTTTAGTAAACTTCTGAAAAATGTCTAATAAATTGGAAAACGTAAATAAATTACAAAATTGTGGTTTGCTAGTATATGTATAACTAAATGGTTTAACTAAAATTTCTTAAATGGTTACTATAGGTTTAATATTTTTGACACAGCAGGCATTTTCCCTTAGGGGGATCATTTTGTACACCTTTCCCCTACCCTAAGTAGGAACGCCCCAAGGACCCTGGAAGACTTTGGCCCCCAGAGATTTAAGCTGGGATAAAGAGATTAAATAAGATATTTTTGGTTTTTAATACCTACCATTGAAATGGCAAACAAGCATAGGGCCCACCGGTTGCCCATGAACACGTCGTTGCACATGTCCACAGGTCACGGTGACCGCTTCCCATCAGATGGGCCGTGTGCTTATCTGTCACCAAAGCGGTATAAAAAAATATATTACTGGGGTACAATAAAGAATATTCTATTCTATTATTTTATTTAACTTGTTTCAGGCACTATGGATGAAAAAAATGTACAACGATTTCAAATCTCCTTACGTAGGCATGTGGGCTTTCTGGCGGCCAGGCTTGGTGATAAACTGCCCTGACTTGGCTAGAAGGATACTAGTCAAAGATCACATGGTCTTCAGAAATAGGTTCTTGAGCTCCGGGAAAACGGATCCTGTTGGAGCCTTAAATATTTTTACAGTTAACGTGAGTATAAGAAAATAAAAAAAATTGATTTCATCTCATCCTCCGAGTTTTTTCCCAAATCGGTTGCGGTCAATTTTCAATCTAACTAAGTACGAAGCGGGTGAACTTTGATATTTTCTGTGAAGCGACTGCTTTCGGACTTCTATAACCCACTGGCGATATTGAAGTTCGGTAGTTGGAGTTAATTTAGCAAATAAACAATTAAAAAAAAAATATTTATCGTTCTGTTTTTGAAAGAGGTAATCTAACGGCTAGGCCGATTGGATGGGATTGGGTGGGATAATTGATGCTACTTTAATTTTGGGAAAATAATAAGGGTTCCGTGTAAAAAAATCATATTTAACGAATTCATGCGGAACGAAGTTTCCGGTAGGTACATTTTTTAAAGGTTGTCTGGGAAAAAAATATATTTAAGAAAAATATCTTTTTTATCATTACAAAAGTCAAAAAAATTAATGCTGTCATTATTTTAAATAATTTAACAATAATTTTTGAATTAACAGTTACGCCGTGATTTTTTGTTATGTCAAAACAGTTGATAAAAAATATATTAGCATAGTTTTTGAAACTGAAGGACATTGAACGCACGAGTAGGTACGACACGTGAGGGATTTAGTGAAACAGGAGGCATTGGCCTTTTCGTCACGGCCATTTCAGTTAGTTATTATTATTTATTTAAAAAATTAATTAGTTTACCAGTCCACTGCTGGACATAGTCTCTCCCAATGTACGCCATACCTCACGATCTTTACCTGATCTGATCCATACATTCTGCATCCAGTCTATCCCACTTACCTTTTTAAGGTCGTCAGTCAATCCGGCTGGGGAGCGTACTTCAACAGTTGGGGCCAGCCCTTTGCCGCTTCAGCTTGCTTATTCTGCGAGCTATGTCGGAGACTTTAGTTCTTTGTCGGATGACCTCATTGCGAATTGTATCCTTCAAAGGAACTCCATTTGTGGATTTGTCCCACTGTTAGTGTCCACGTTTTGACACCGGAAGTCATAACCGCACTGTACAAACTGGTACATTGCTTTTTTATACTACATAGGTGGCAGACAAGCACAAGGCCCACCTGATGGGAAGCGGTCACCGTGGCCTATGGACGTGTGCAACATTAAAGGTGTCACATACGCGCTGCCTACCCTAAAGGGAAGGGGGGAGGGCTGGAAAGGGGCGGGGAGGCTAGGAAGGGATGGGGGAAGGAGGGGTACAGTGAGCTCTGGCTACTCTACTTATCGGCGGCGGGAACACGATGGTTATTTTGGCCGCGGTGTTCTGTAGGGCGGAGGTACTACCCCAGTCGGACAGCTCATTTCGGACGGGAGATACCGTCGTGTCCTACCTCCTTATTGAAATTGTTTACTTGATGTGTACTTGACATCACGCTGTCTTACTTTATCAGGATCCCACATGGTCATACCTAAGACGTCGTCTGACTGCCCTCTTCACCGCAGCCAGATTAAAGAGCCTTGACAATTTAATTAATGAAAAGTCAAATGACTTAGTGCAACGGATCAAGACTAGCTTGTTAAGTGGTGAAGATTTAAATTTAAGGGTAAGTTTTTCAAATACGTTATCGAGGCGTTGTTCCGGGTTGGACGCGTTGGATCCAATGGATCACTTTGGAGCCGGGATTAGTTTACTCCTTCGCCTCTTCTTGTACGTGTCTCCTTCGTCTGATCTCCCAACTCTGAGCGGTAAGCCTGCATCAGGGCTTCGTCCGTAAATCAGCAAGCAGGAGGCTTGCATGTAGGGTAAATTTAGGTTAGAACCAGGTGCTCTAGAAAGGATGTCCATGAGTACATTAATGTTTTATGGAAAAATATTGGCGATCAAATATTGGCGATCAAAATTTCCTGGTGGGCAGTCAAGCCGGGGTCAGCCTCGCAGAGTATACACTTATCAAATTAATGATGGGCGGGTCGAAAGCACTCGAAACCTTGCAGGCTTGCATGAAAGGTTTAATGACAGTAGAGGAAGCGCGTGAAGTATGTGAGGACAGAGGCAGATGGCGGTCTGTTGTCTGTATGTATGTATGCAAAATTTCCTCTCGAGGACTTAACAAGGGTTACTATTAGACTTTCGGGGTTAGGAGGTCAGACAGAAAAAGGAGGAGAAAGAGTAAAGTGGATGAAGAAGATGACGTTGCTCATCATCTATTTTTCTCCCTAGGTGCTTATCTCAGACTTTACCACAGACGTGATAGGTGAGGCTGCGTTCGGCCTTCGCAGCGATTCTCTCAGAACGGGAGACAGCGCAATGAGGAAAGTCACCAGAGACTTTATGGAGTACGATCTGTTTAGAGGATTGTCCTGGTCCAGCATATTCTTCTTTCCAGACATGGTTGATATTTTTGGGTAAGCTTGCAACGTAGTTTCTCCCCTAAAAATACTATTTACTGATTAAATGATAGACAGCTTTAGATAAAACCGAATTGGTGTTCGGATAAAAATGATGATTACCTATATTTAGAATGAAAAGTCGTCATTATGAATACAGATATGTAAACTTATAATATCATAAAAATCGTAATATGATATGAGATTAGGTACTAATCTTATGTAATATTGATACTACAGACTGATAAACGAGAATAATAATTGCTCATTTGAGTGATATTATTAGATTATGAAATGCTATTCTGCACAGCAGTTAAGAATTGGGTGTAGTTTTTTATATATACTTTCTCAGAGATAATATTGACGCTCATGCTACGATGCACATAGGATAGGTCTTTGAAAGTTACAGCTACTAGCACACTCAACTAACCGAAAACTGTGTCAACACCGCTTAAAACTATCTATGAAGGCTATCAAAGTGATAGGTCAAACGGTGTCAGAGTTTATCAAATACAATGATAATTATATCTATACACGTGTAAGACTGAGGTGTCACCCTTTTTTTATCGTGCGGAAATCCACATGGATACTACACCCGTCGGCCATCGGGGGTGTTTATGTCGGGATCGAACCGACTAAAACCGCACGCCGTCTCGGGCCTTAATTACCGGAGTGTAAGGTTACCCAATGGGCATATCCCTCGCACCCCAGCAGACCCCGGGCCATCTACGGTTTTAAGATGCATGTAGTGGTAACTTGGACCATGATTTGAGATTACAGATCAAACCTATGAAATAAAAAAAAAAAATCAAATAAAAAATAGTTTTAGAAGCAAAAAGTAAAAAAGTACTTTTCGGACTGCACCTTAGCTTACCATCAGGAGGAGTGCAGTCTCAACCCCGGCCAGGTCTGCTTGTATTACCTACTTATTGAATAATTCATTTATTTATTTTCCAACTAGGTTCTCGCTCTTTCCCAAGCACACGTCAGAGTATTTGCAGCAGGTTATCAACACCGTGGTAGAACAGAGAGGAGGTTACGGGAAGGAAGTCAAGGAGTGCCGTGACCTCCTAGATGCTCTGCTGAAGATTAAACAGGAGGCTTCTACAGAAAATGAAGGTAGTAGTGCCTAAGGTCATATTCTTAGTTCGTAATTTATACACTCAAATACATTTTATACATAAAATACTCATATATATTGACGGACTCTGTGGCGTAGCGGTAGCGCATTCGACTGCTACGATAGGCGGCGCGGGTTCGATTCCCGCTCGGTGCAAGTATGTATGCATGAAAATATGTCTATTAGCATTGGTCTGGGTATTTCTATGTATAAATGTATGCATTTACAAAAAAAGGTATATATGAGCATGTTTATCTGCAAGAACACATAATCACACAAGCTAGTTAAACTATGCTTACTTTGGGTCTATTGGCCGCTGTGCGCAATGTCGTAGAATATCGTAGAATGTCGTAGAATCTCGTAGAATGTTGTAGAATCTCGTAGAATATTCGTGGAATATTATATTATAAATAAATAAATATAAAAGAAAACAATTCAAAATTTTGTTCTGTGTTCTATATTTTTCAAATAGAATAGAGAAGATTTTTTTGCTAAGAATAATACGAAAAAGCTTGTCTTTATTATTTCTTATACTTCATTTATTGTTACAGTTTTAGATGAGAGTTTTATATTAGCACAGGCGGCTATTTTTCTCCTTGGAGGCTTTGATACATCCAGTGTGTCATTTACCTGGGCTATATACGAACTGGCTTGGAATCCGCAATGTCAGGTAAGAATTATACATAGTATTTTGAAAATTAAAATGAGTCATCATTCTCTGAGCCTTTTCCCACCTCAGTCCGGCTTTTCAGTCTAATTACGAAGCAGTGGTACTTCGATATCTTTAATGAAGTGACTGCCATCTGACCTCCACAACTCATTGGCGATATCGAAGTTCTGTAGTTACACCGTCGGACTATTTTTGGGGTCGGAGTATAACAGTAATTTTTAGACAAAATTAAATTTAGATAGTTTTGTTTTGGGTTAAATTTTTAGTAATTGTGAGAGAACTCTCTGACTTTCATACATACTCTTATTGACTTCCAAACTAAATATTGGATCATTATAATCTGAAACGGTGACTCTTTTGTGACCCTTAGAGCACACCCGTTTCGTGGTGTAAATGGAACTTTATCATAATGATTGTGCTAATAAATTATTATTCATTATTATAAATTATTTATTATTAATAATACATATCTTTCCAGGAAAAACTATATCAAGAAGTTTTAGCGGCAAAAAAGAAGATTGGTGATAGGGACTTTGATTACAATATACTTGCTGATATGACTTATTTGGATTGTGTTATAAAAGGTAATCAAACATCATCTTAATTATTATTTTTGTACAACTGCTAAGTTCTTAAATTATATATTACTAGCAACCCGGGACCCGGCTTCGCCCGGGTGTAAATTCCAGTTTTCCTATAAAATATATAGCCTATGACAGTCACGAATGATGTGGCTTTCTATTGTTGAAAGAATTTTTAAAATCGGTTCAGTGATCCCGAGATTACCCCTTACAATTTAACAAACACACAAACTTTACCTTTTTATAATATTAGTGTAGATAACTAATATATATTATTTATAGTCCCGGGTCCTTTAAGCGGGGCGTGAAAAAGTATTTGATGAAGCCGTCAAGCTGAGGGCCACTATTGTAGCATTACTGGTGTGTGTAGAGGTGACCCCCGATCCTGACACTTTGTCTTTAGCTTTCCATAAGGCGAGGTGAAGTCAGGTTGAAAAAAAGTTAATAAAAACGAGATTTTTCCCCTACAGAAACTCTCCGAAAGTTTCCATCAATGGGCTGGCTGGACCGGATAGCTTCAACTAGCTACAAAATTGACGAAACCCTCACGATTCCACAAGGCACAGTAGTCTATATCAATGCAGTTGGAATGCAGCAAGACCCCCAGTATTTTCCAGAGCCACATGTGTATAATCCTGATAGATTTTTGCCTGAAAACGAAAAGAATATCAAACCGTATACCTTCATGCCGTTTGGTGAAGGCCCTAGGGGGTGTATAGGTTAGTACCTACTTACAATGATTATTCACAAATATTTTCTTTATTGCCGGAAAGCGACAACCTGGAGAGTCTTCAAGTCTAGAGTGAACAGGTTTATTTTTAATACTAAGTAGGTGGCAGACAAGCACACGGCCCACCTAATGGGAAGCGGTCACTGTGGCCTATGAACGTGTGCAACACATGCGCCTGCCTACCCTGAAGGGAAGGGGTAGGGCTGGGAAGGGCCGGGAAGATATAAAGCAGCTTTAATCTATCCCTATCCATTCAGCCGTTTATGCATGAAGGAGTAACAAACATACATCCAGACGTCGCGGTTCGCGGTTATAATATTAAGTAATAGGATAGTAGAAGGTTTGAGAAGATGTTTAGATCTTTGTTACCTAATCAGGCTCAAACGACTGAACAGATTGGGATAGATCAAAGCTACTTTATAGAATAGGTTACTATATGTTGCGAGAATGGTATCAGTAATCCACGTGGGTAGAGCCACGGGAATCAGCTAGTCTTTAATATCAGTCATCATCCTGTATAGCCATCACTGTTCCATATTTCAGGTAAACGCTTCGCTTACCAGACAATTCGCTACGGACTCGCTTCGATAGTACTCAACTACGAGATACGTGCGGTGCCCAACACTCCGAAGCCCAATGAATGCCATTTCGAGAAGAATGGCTTATTTTTGGCGCCCAGTGAGAAGCTATCTGTGGAATTCAAATTAAGAAACTGAATTAGAAGATTATTTAACGAAGAATAATTAGAAATGAACATAAGAAGAAGAAAGAAGAAGAAGAACTTTGAATGAAATTTATAAGCAATTGCATGCACGCACTAAGCCGTAGAATATATCGGGAAATTTCGAGCATCTATGATGGGTCCAGGTAGCTCAGTTGGTCAGAGCATTCCCCCTGTAAGGGACTGGTCACGGGTTCAAGCCCCGTCCTGGATGATCACGTATCCCAATCAAAAAATCATTGGAAATAAGAAACTGTTGATTCGATCGCAATCCTACACACACACACACACACACACAACCAACCTCTCAAGCACACACACGCATACTCATAACAGTCATATCAATCTCTTTTGTCAATTCCTCCTGCTCATTCCATCTAAGAACCGTTTACAGTGAGAAAAGTGATTATAACTATCCCATTCTTTCTATACTCGGTTCCGTGTCTAAATAGTCGGTTATGGTGTGAAGGAAAATCGTTTTTAAACTGGTTAATAAATGGGTGAGGAGATTATATAAATCCACTGTTCCATTTAAACCTTTGATTAACTGCGAACTATTGTGAAGTATGTCGAGAGTACAATTTTATTCAGTTTATATTCAAATAGCTTGAAACGATAAGGCCGTCCCATTGTAGAGCTTCAAACGATAATCCGCCAACTATAGTGCTTTTTTATGTTTAGTTTTGTACCATAAGGCGTTATACAGACGGTGGGGCGGGGCGGTCAAAATGTCCACGAAGCACTCTTATTTGTACGATTATAATTTGCATTTGTCCGCGAAATAGCTCATGTCGCTTGTCAGACATACGTGGGCTAAATGCGGTCTAATGATAGTAATAATAAGAGTGCGTCGCGGACATTTTGACCGCCCTGCACCTCCGTCTACACTACGTTTAACTATTAATAGTTAAAATAGGGAAAGTGCCAACTCGCTCGAATGAGGGAGTTCTATACTTATAAGTCAATAGACGAATAAGTTATATTTACGTACTAATAAATAGAAAACTGTGATTTTAATATAGAAAAGTAAAGAAAAAAAACTGTGAAGTATACTAAAATCTAAATCAATTAGTAAGTCGGTTAAGTAAGTATACTAATATTAAGAACACAACAATAAATACATAACACGTTACAATCTTATAACTTTTTATTTTTGGTTAAATCCAAACTGTGGGGCGAGCACGAATTTTCTTTCGTATCGAGTTCGTAACGTGTGCAACAAAAATTGTATGAAATTTGTACAGCGTGTGTAAAAGGAACTGTACAAATCTGATATAATTTCTACGTTACTAACTCGATTCGAAAGAAAATTCGTGCACGCCCACTGAACACCCTATTGTATACCCAGTATTTAATAGAGTTTTCATTGGCGCGTGTATAGTTCGGAAATCACTGAGCTGTCCATTAAAACGCTCTCCACAAACTGCATTCCTGAACGAATCGATTAGATTCGTTTCTCCTCTGTAAGAGCGGTGTTATTGTTCAAATAATCGGTATCTGTAACTCTATAGGTAGGTAAGGCTTTTGTCCCATCGATAGCGTTGAATGAGAGACGGTTATAACTAGCAATTATTATGAACAAGGCAGCGAGTAGCGAATGTGTAGCTTCGATTGTTTTATCTCTGTTAGTTTTGTCGCAATGAAAAGGGCAGTCAAAGATAATGATAGCTGACCGTTTTACGCTTGGCGATAAGGTGGTCTAAACAGAATCACATTCACACAAAAGTTCAAAAGTGACAGGTTCTGGAGTGACATTCTTTTCGATTCGGAGTGGTCCCGAGTGGTTCTACTGGCAGAATGTCACTTGCCAATAAGCCCAGAAAACTCGCCGAGCGAGTAGGTATTACAATACTATGGTAGGTACGAGTAATCGCCCGTTGCCTTCGTATACGTGTTGGCGTTTTGCAGACAGCAGGGCGGGCCGGGTAGGTCAATTTCACGGCGAACGATAGCGCAAAAATGAAAAGAAAACGGGCACCTGGGGCGCGGTCTTTTTGCCCTCCATGTGCATTAGTTTCTATTGCGCTATCGTTTGCCGTGAAATTGACCAGCCCGCCCCGCCCTGCCGTCTGTAAAACCCCTTATAGTTCAGCAACAATACTATCGGAACGGTACACTCGCTGCTCGCTTAGGCACTCGTGTATAGTTGCTAGCTTTACTAGTTTCTCTTTCATCGCTGTCGGTGAGACAGATACTTAAATATATAGCCACATATTATACAGTCGGGCACCTATTTCGAATATTATAAATGTGAAAGTTTGTGAAGGTTTTTAGATGTTTGTTACTTAATCACGCTTTAACGGCTGAACTATCTGGCCGAAATTGCTATAGGGATAGATTAAACATAACATAAACTCACGCCTATATCCCCAAAGGGGTAGGCAGAGGTGCTAGCACCCACATTTCGCCAGTTTATGTTTAGGTCCCAATGTAATAGGTTATTGCAATTAACCGGGCACTTATAAACCTGCGATAAATCATCATAAAGCATCGAAAAGTCATTGGTGTGTGCCATGGTGAACCTGGGATTGAACCCGAGACCTCGGGATAGATTATAGTCGGGAATAATACATTGGTTGCTTTTTCCCAGGAAAAGATTCCAATGGGTAGCAGGAATACATCAACAAGCTACAACAGCTAGTTATCTATACAACGTTTAATTCCTATTCACTAAAGCTCAAATGCATACCAAAGCGAGTAGTTATAATAAAGTGTCGCAGTATTAAACGTTTAACGTCACTAACGAGTCCCAACTTCGACGTAGATCCAAGTAACGATGGGAACAGGCAGAGCGGTAACAATGCAATGAGGTAAGAGAATTGTAACTACCTCCTTATGTTGTACATTCAACGGAATTTTAATGACGAGTAAACTTATAAAAGCTATCGACGTATATAGTTCACGGCATCTAACTTAAAGACAATACTGTGTCACAAAAATGGCGGTGGCTAACCATGTGTGAGTGAGTTGTGGGGTGCAATGTGCTAGACAGGCTACACACCTGCTGCAGGGGCAATCTAGAGGTAGAGTGTAAGAGTGGGGATGGCTTTAATTGCCACCTTAATAAAATTGTGATGTGTGTAGGCAAGCAGGGACAATCTAGATAGGCAGCAATTAGGGTCATCCCCATTCTTACCCTTAATTGCCCCTGCAGCAGGTGTGTGAGTAGCCGGTTTACCCAAATTTGATTGAAATGAAAAAAAATTCATGAATATTTTTTCAAGCTGTCACTACGGTTTTTACATCATTTTCACTATACAAGAAACTGTATTTTTATTTATTTTTTTACTACAATTTATGATAGACAAATGGTAGTATTTGGTCGTTTTGTAAATGCCGTTTAATGGTCTTTACAGAATAAATGTTTTTGACTTTGACTTCGACTTCGACTTCGACTTCGACTTCGACTTGTTTTAGTTGTAGTTTGACATTGTTTTATTTTAAGTAACCTATTCTCGTTGTTATGGTGGGCTAAAAACATTTCAATCATTAATTGTACCAGACTAATTTTTACACGGCTTATCATCATAGTCACATCATAAATAGTTTTTTTCACAATTATTACGAGCTGTGTATTTGTTTTGCGGGTCAAAACTATACGAAACACCGTCAAAACGGCCACAATGACGAGTTTGGCGAACAATAGAGAATTAAACCAATTCACAGAGAAAGAAAGTTATCTCGTTAATAAAACTTATACTTGGACGATGGAGCAACTTCCCAATAATTCGATTATACTCGTAACAATCGAAAGCGCTTATAAGTTTAATAACTCTGAATAAACGAAATATACCTACTCGATGGGGAAAACTTTAATCTTTTTTAAATTTTTTAGCTTATACGAGAAAAGCCGGTGAAGATCGGCCTTCATCCATTTACTGACTATTAATCAATCAATCAATTAGCCTAGATGACTACTTAATCATGAACAAAAATATAAAAAAATGACTCTGTGGACTAATCTTTGTACCTATAATCTAGTTCTTCAAGATACCTTCGAGAAAATTCTAAAACTTGAATTTCTTTTACACATAAGACGTTATTGAGTAATTACACCCACACAAGTTTAGCAGGCGTTGGTGATAAAGGTCTCTGATGGCTACTTAAGACTGATCAAATAAGTAGATAGGTGCTCCAAAATGTTGTCGAGACATGTAGCGACTAGCAATGTGAGCGAAAAAGTAATCTAAAAAGTTGGAATAATGGCTGCTAGGCTTCTAACATTTCAGAGAAAAACTTGAGGCATATTACGTAGACGCATTATTTAATATTATATTCTTGAGACGTTCACATAAATATCTTATAGGTGTGCGTCGATACCAAACTTAAATAAAAATAAATAAATAAATAAATAAATATTCACACATTCTACACAGCGCTCCCTAGACCCAAAGTAAGCTTAGTTAAACTAGCTTGTGTTATGGGTTCTAGAATGCGGATAAACATCAGTCTTTAGTAATAGGATTGGAGTGTCTGTTTGTAAATAAGTATTAAAATAAATAATTTTTATTTGGTATACACAGTACATATACCAAAACAACATTCTTCGGCTTGCTGCTTGTTTGAAAAGGTGTATACAGCCCAAGCTAACTTCACTGGCTTGTCGATTTTTTAGACTCCTAAGGTGGGAGACCAGCGTACGGCCCTTCTGATGGGAAGAGGTGACCGTGGCCTATGGACGTGTGCAACACCAGGGGCGTTATACTTGGCTTTCGATAGTACGATACACCGCTGACTAGCGGATAAGGCACTAGCACTGACATTAGAAAGATGAAACCTATAATAGTTTTACAAACCCTTGATATAATTTTTGAGCATTATAGAACTTTGAAATGTTCAGAGGTTATACCGTTAAATAACTACACTCGAGAGCAATGAATCCGGGTCACTTAAAGAATGTTAAAAATCTCGGAAACTAAAAATGATAGGTTAATGCAATAAATTGTATTTAATAGACAATGTAATACTCCTTAAATGAAAGTAAAAAAAATATGAGTCACCATACATTTTATTAACACAAAATTACATAAAGAAAAAAACTGCTGATCTCTCCTTAAAACAAAAATAGGAAACATGAAATTTTTGAACTTTATTACGATTTTCTTGAATTTTAATACTTCGTATTGCCTCCTCGTGCTTCCATTACTGCGTTTACGCGGTTTGGCATGCTGTACACCAAGTTCCTTATACGATTTTGGGGAATATTCTCCCATTCCTCTGTGAGAGCAATTTTGAGCTCACGAAGCGTGATTGGGGGAGGGTTTCGTTGTTTTACGCATCTGCCTAGCTCGTCCCAAGCATGCTCGATCGGGTTGATATCCGGGCTGCGCGCTGGCCACTCCATACGAGTAATGTTCATCTCTTGAAGGTAGTCATTCACAATCCTACCTGTATGAGGTCGGGCATTGTCATGCATAAATATAGCATCCTCACCTAAATTGACCATAAATGGACCAACGTGATCATTGAGGATTTCTTCCACATATCTTACGCTAGTTAAAGAGCCGTTTTCTATGATCACCAGCTCTGTGCGACTTTCAGAAGAAATTCCGGCCCACACAAGTACAGACCCACCACCGTAGGCTACTTTTTCTTCGATGCATGCTTGCTTGAATCTTTCCCCTGGTCTTCGATACACTCTGTGTCTTCCATCGTGCTTGTAGAGCATAAATTTTGATTCGTCGGAGAACATAACTTTTGACCAATCTTCAATACTCCAATTTACGTGGCTCTGGGCATATCTTAGTCTCGAAATACGATGCCCACGCTCCAGTTTAGGGCCGTTTGCAGGTCTAAGGGGTTTTAAGTTAGATTCAGCAAGCCGACGTCTTACTGTCCATGCACTTGGGTTACTTCCTCCGAGGCGTCGAAACTGATTGGTGAGTTCAGTTCCTGTGAGAAAGCGATTTCGAAGCATGGTGTTCACCAAGTATCGGTCTTCTCGTGCTGTGGTACACCTGGTTCTGCCCGTTCCTGGTCTGCGTAGGTTAGAACCAGTTTCTTCGTAACGTCGGAGAACTCTTTGTACTGTTGACAGCGACACACCGACAGTCCTGGCTGTATCGCGCTGACTCCGGCCGGTTTCCAGCATTGTAAGTATTCTGGTGCATTCTTCAGGCGTAAGCGACATAATTTCAGCTTGAATAATGAATATAGAGCACTATCAACATGGTTTATGTACCCACATAAATGACAGATTACAAACAAAAGCAAAACCAAATGCTGTAATTTCGTAGTTCCATCTTCGAAAGTGGCCCTTTTTCAAATTTGATTTTTTTATGATATAACTTTACAATAACTAAGAAGTTTTAATACCTTCATTTAAGGAGTATTACATTGTCTATTAAATACAATTTATTGCATTAACCTAGCATTTTTAGTTTCCGAGATTTTTAGGATTCTTTAAGTGACCCGGATTCATTGCTCTCGAGTGTATTATAATACGCGTACCTGTATTGTTGAACAATACAGGTACGCTCCGGGAGATCACCAGCAGTATAAAAAATCTGCTGGCACTCTTCAAAGGGGTCGGGTGGATCGAATAACGCAAGCAAAAACCGCGCCAGGACGTGGAGTTGCGGATAACAGCCCGAGAAACCATACCATACCATACCATACCGTTAAATAACTATTGACAAGTCCGAAAAATTTATCGGGAATAACTTTGATCACCGCCGTGAGACCAAGATAAGCTACACGAACGATGCTTCAAATTAATTGGATGAAATGCTCACACAGCAATTACTTTAAAATATCACTAGGGAGAGTTACACGATGCTTTATAATTGAATCAATTTAATGAAAGGTCCACTTCTCGATGTTCGCTTGCAAAATCAATTTGTTTCTCTGGCGAAGTTTGGATAAGTACCTAATACTTGTAATACTTAGGTCACTGTGTCACTCGGTGACGCCTGCGGCAAATATCAGCCGGAGTGGACCTCTAGAAGGCTGCTAGGAAGCTACCACATATTCCTCTGACTAGCAGAGGGTACAGTGCAGAGCAGGCGGGGGTGGGCTGTTTTTCCAAGCGCAGGACGGCCATCTGTCACCCTAACGGCCAACAGAAGGCCCTGGGTCCAGTGCGAGGTAATTGCCTCTGGGGTCACCTTACACCTTGGGTCTGAAGACCCGAGATGGTGTACGATTTTTAGTTGTGTAAAATGTTGTAGAATATTTATATATTTATTTATTTATTCATAGTTAAGACAAACAACGTGTGTCCGGCCTACTAGTTGTTTCATAATAAATTATAAAAAAATATTTTTCAAGTTAGACAGTTTTAAATTGTATTGTCATCAGAACTAAAGACTTCTGCCAAATGTCAGACCAATCAGAGAACTGAAAGGGGTTCAAATTTTAATTACTAGATTTGACCCAAACAAACAGGTTGAGTTAAATAAAACTGTTTAAAAAGCACATGTAGGAAGCCAATAACATAGGTAAAGCTATGAAAACAAAGTAAAACCCAAAAATTCGTACAAGATTTTCAGTATTCGTAAAAAAAAACTATTAAAAGGTCAAGGATTTAGCCAAAAGTGAACAAATGAAACTGCCAAATGTAATGTCGGAAGCTATGACAAATGACCATACACTTCCGGCCCGAGGGACATCTATCACAAAATTGAAATGTTGCCAGAATCCTGTTCAATTTTTGGTCACCGAGTCTATAAAAGAACTCGGAAGTGGAGGTTAACTGTATCCATGAATCCGTGACCTTATCCTGGATGAAGTTATTTTTCTACTAATTTATCCTACTTCCTACTTAATAATATAGATGTGAAAGTTTGTGAAGATGTTTGGATGTTTGTAACTCAATTACGCTTTAACGGCTGGAAATTGGTACAGAGTGTAGTCCGGATTAACACATGGCTACTTTTTATCCTTGGAATAGGTTTATAATAGCGAGAACGGTAGCTAATTTGCAATGCAAGCATTTCCCTCGCACCTCGGCCGGGCCAAGCGTTCTCCAATTAGGTCGTACACATTACGCTAAACCCCATTATTAAATACCTAGGCTGTGTTTCATTAGTGCTCTGAATAGATCAATAGATGAAGCGGTGAACTAGTATCCTTCTAATTTAACCACCGCATGAAACTGTAACTAGGACCGACAACGGTTAGGCACGGAGTCTGCATAGGGTTGGCACAAAAATTCTATAACAAAATATCAGACTTCAGACAGGTTTTAATAGCCCGCTTAAAAGTTAAACTACTCAATCATGGTGAAGCCATAAGGAGGAGGTAAACAGAATAACCTTCTTGATTTTTATGTATTTCCGACTCTATGTTCTCTTGTGTCTAGAATACGACTGAACCTATTTTGTTAGTATTATATTTCTCTTTCTTGCGTGAAGATCACTAGTAGGTACGTCCAAATGGATCATTATGACGTGTATTGTATCTTTAAATACAGATTCGTCCAGTAAACCGAAATTGTATTCGACACTAACTCACTAAGCAATTAGCTAAATACAGACCAGAACTACTATACCTACTTAATCGTATCAGAGATCTGACAGCCCTAGCAAGTTACAAAATGAGCTGTCGCCCGATCCAGCTCAAGTTTGTGATCTTTCACCGCTGTACGGAAGTTTGGAAACTTAATGGACGCTACTGAGAGCATATGATGCGTTTACTGAAGCTCATGGTTTGTCGTCTAGTTATTGCCTGAAACTTAAGTTAGACGACGCCATACGCCCATTTGTAGTTAACTAATGACAAGTGGAACGGTGTACCTAATATGCAGATCTTATGTCAACTGGGGTATTTAACTACCAAAATTTCTGCATACATACATACATATATGCTCGCGCCTTTTTCCTTCCAAGGTAGGCAGCGACAACAGACCGCCATCTGCCTCTATCCTGACATACTTCACGCGCTTCCTCTACTGTCATTACCTAAGCCTTTCACGCAAACCTGCCGGTTTCGAGTGGTTTTGCAAAAATTCTGTACGAAAGTTATATTGGGAAAGAGGGTAGGATTTTACAGAAGGAGTACCTTCCACATGCCTATTACTGTAATGCCTGTACGCCACGATCGATAGTATCTAGATACTGATCAAGGAACACACTGAGTATTAACATTCGGGCAGTCCCAGGCAAAGTTGGCATACCCTTATTGGGTTCGGCTTTTTAGACTAACTACGGAGCGGCTAAACTTCGATATTGTCCGTGAAACGGCTGTCTAACCTCTACAACTCATTGGCGATATTTAAATTCTGTATTTATACCGGCTGTCGGACTTTTTAGGGCTCTGACGTAACGACTGCTATAGATGTTCTAGTGACAACTGGTTAACTTGTTACCACTTAGCCACGAGTCTATATCCATCTCAGATTCGTCCTATGTAATAAATCTTGCTTTTAACCTACGCGTTTTTAGGACATTGCCAATTTAGGCTGTGTCATAGCTGTTTTATATCCCTAAATAAAGAATACGAAAATAAAATAGAACCTAAACTAGTTGAATACATAAGTAAAAGACGTTACGTGGATGGATGGAGATAGTACACATACATATAGGTATAGTTGGACACATAGCAATAGTAAATCGTTTCCATCTAACCAATTCGGAATGTTTGAAACTGAAGTACTATTGGCCATCGTAATAAAGTTGGAGACTCAAGGGAGGACTCAAACTTTGCTTACGTGTTAGAACATTGAAACTTTTATAACATTTAACTGTTCTTGGATGTGAACCTAAAGTTGTCACCAACTCAATCTAGGCGGACATGACGTTTTAGGATACAATTCGTCTTTACGCAATTGTGAGTGTCTAAAGATGTTCCAAATAAGTTGTAGGCACATTTGAGAATCTTAGACTGATGTAGACTTCTAATTTAAATTTAAACTCAATCTTGATATTTATTTATCTTGATTCTATTTAATTTAAACGAATATAGAATTATTATTAAACTATCTTAGAAAATAATATTAAGTATGTACAAATAAAAAAAAAAAAAAAAAAGTTAAGGTGTTGAAGAATTTTATTCCTCCCCATCGATGTCGACTGGTAACGTACCCAAAAGGCTTGATTCTTAATTTAATTGAATCTTGATATTAGAAGTTTGAAATTTAAAAATATGTTAGGATGTTTGACACGAAACCACACACTAACGGTTGAACCGATCTAGCTGAAATTTTGTACAGGAAAGCCCAGTCATTCCTTCTAATATATTTTCAATATCAATAGATATTCCAACACAAAAAAAAACCTTTTTATTATGGAAGATAGTTTTAAAACAGCCCAAGTACCCTCACACGTCTTTCCCGTCAATAACTACTCACTTGGCATAAAAAAAACAATACGAAATTTCGTTACGGTGAGCTTAAATCCTCTTGACTCTTGGCCCTTCATCCAACTCGTAAATGTCGGCAGAAACAATCCATTTGGGAGATTGAAGTAAAAAGGATATTGGTCACGTGTAAACGGATAGAGGTAAAGAGGGACTGACGGACAGACAGATATTTAATTGTACGGATTGGATCGTGGATAGAGGGCCGCTTTTTAGTTTCAGAGATGTTCGTCGATATTTAAATGGATTACTTTTTAAACGGGACGTGAAGAGACGTTCTCGGCAACGTCAAATTTGGAGAACACTGTTTTAGTATTGAAGATGGTATTAGGTATTTTGGTGATAGAATACCTTTTGTATAATTTAAGAGTACCTACCACTGGAGATGGAGACAAAATTGAGACTGAATTTTGAATATTTTTTTTACGAAAATTAGCCTTCTGGTCCATATTTTAGTCAGATCCATTGCCGTTTGAGTGTGATTGAGTAACAAGCATCATAAAGGTCTCCGCCAACTTTCACATTTTATAATATTAGTAGGAATTAGGATAAATGATTGCCTGATATGAACGTACATACTTGATCATTGCACTGTAGAATTGCAGTAAGGCCAGCAAGAAACCCCAAACCTATAATTTCACCTATGAAACAGTGCAGAAAATTGCTTCACTGACAAACCATTCTTTATTAAAATGAAAAGCATTATGACTACATATTATTACCATAATATCTAGTCTGGAATTGCACTAGAAAAATGGGAAGCGAAAAACCGACAATTACGCGCGCGAAGTTGGGTGAGAGACAGAGCTAATATTGAAAAAAAGTATTATATTCCATTACGGTACTCTTTTATTTTGCTGGATTTATGGAATGTAGTGTAAATTTAAAATAGGAACGTGTTAAACAACCTTGTTGTGTTGTTTTGTTTGTGTTCTGCATTCCAGCTTAGTGCTAATGGGCTTAGAAAGAATTTACGTGAAATGCAAATGAAAAATTTGGTGAAAATTATTTTGATATATGAAAAGTTTTAAGCAGCCATACTTAACGTACTGAAAAGTGCCTGGATATTTTTGAATGGGTGTTTAAATAAATTAAAGATTAAATGGATTTTCTTTTATTTCATTTTTTTTTGAGATTTGATCCTTATGATTGACCCTATGATTGATGCCATTAAAAAAACCGGTTCGATTACCAACCCGCGACCGTTGCAAGCGAATTTTCGGAAATCTTTGAACGCAGTTTAAATTTAAAACAATAAACAAAATGAGGTCATCTTACAGTAAAATTGTTTATCTACATTTAAGATACCTCCCCATCACGGGGTGTCGCCTTGGGACATCCTGTATATTTTAAGATGAAACAAACGCCTACATTAACATCTGATAGCTCAACTATAAAGCTACTCCAACACCAAACGTCATCTTAGATATTAATTAGTAACTTCAAAGAAACATTTATGACAATTAATCATCCAATAAACCTTCCGTTCCATAATCCCGGAACAGACCTACAGAGCCCCAAATAGCCAACAGATGTCCGTGAAATACATCTGTCTAGAGACACACGCTGACCCTTACTTGGATCGTATTGTACAGAAATGAGCCAAACCACCAAAATTGAAATATTAATACCGAAGCATAAAAAATAACGGGCTAAAAATGACACATTAATACCTATAGATGTTTCATAATTGATCATCTTTTGTCAGTTGACATAATTTACATAATAAAATATGACAACTGACGAATATGATAATAATTATGAAACATCAAATGTGGCCTTTTAAGTCCTCAGTTTTAAGTCAGGTACGTAGTTGCGGTAGGTATATCCTATGAAAAAAAAATGATTTCTAGTTAGCAAAATAAAATAAGTTTTGGTCACATCATAAGAATTATTTTTTTCGTGCGGGTATCCCCTCGGATACCACCACCGACGACGGTGTGATGTAGGGTGACAGAATATGCTAGCCACACAGACTGTGCATTATGCTAGCCACACTGTCCGCTCTGCTAGCCACGCTGCGCGTTCTGCTAGCCAGAGGGACACGAGGAGAGCCTCCAAGCCACTTCTAGCTTGACCGGCATTTGCCGTAGCTAGCAGCGTCTCCTTTGTCCGGGTGCATCGCGTGAAGGTTCCAGCCCGCACCCTGTCATTTATAAGATTAGAGATTATGTGATAGGGTTGGTATCAATATTTAAATTTTGACCAGTTAGTAGATTGCAGGTTTATAAGTGCTCGGTTAATGGCAATAGGCTCGCCACCTATTACGTTGGGACCTAAACATAAACTGGCGAAATGTGGGTGCTAGCACCTTTGTCTACCCCTTCGGGGATATAGGCGTGAGTTTATGTTATGTTAGTAGATTGGCTCATTTCTGCACAACACGGTCCACTTATCCCAACTTTGCTGGAAGGGACAAATTGATTTTGCAAGTGAACACACAGGACTGTAGCCCTTTCACTAAAGTGATTGAGTTATGAAGATCTTGTTTCATCATGTAACTTCCTTTACAGGATGTTTTAAAGTGATTGGCGTGTGATTGACTAATTAACGAATAAAGCTAATTGGCTTTTGAAAACTACGGTACATGCGTCCATAAGTCCGCTCGTCCGTAATAATGGTTATAAAATCTTAAGATACTGAACTGGCCCCGTAGACAAGTGTCACAGCGTAAATCGCTACGGAATAGAAACTACACTCGAGAGCAATGAATCCGGGTCACTTAAAGAATGTTAAAAATCTCGGAAACTAAAAATGATAGGTTAATGCAATAAATTGTATTTAATAGACAATGTAATACTCCTTAAATGAAAGTAAAAAAAATATGAGTCACCATACATTTTATTAACACAAAATTACATAAAGAAAAAAACTGCTGATCTCTCCTTAAAACAAAAATAGGAAACATGAAATTTTTGAACTTTATTACGATTTTCTTGAATTTTAATACTTCGTATTGCCTCCTCGTGCTTCCATTACTGCGTTTACGCGGTTTGGCATGCTGTACACCAAGTTCCTTATACGATTTTGGGGAATATTCTCCCATTCCTCTGTGAGAGCAATTTTGAGCTCACGAAGCGTGATTGGGGGAGGGTTTCGTTGTTTTACGCATCTGCCTAGCTCGTCCCAAGCATGCTCGATCGGGTTGATATCCGGGCTGCGCGCTGGCCACTCCATACGAGTAATGTTCATCTCTTGAAGGTAGTCATTCACAATCCTACCTGTATGAGGTCGGGCATTGTCATGCATAAATATAGCATCCTCACCTAAATTGACCATAAATGGACCAACGTGATCATTGAGGATTTCTTCCACATATCTTACGCTAGTTAAAGAGCCGTTTTCTATGATCACCAGCTCTGTGCGACTTTCTGAAGAAATTCCGGCCCACACAAGTACAGACCCACCACCGTAGGCTACTTTTTCTTCGATGCATGCTTGCTTGAATCTTTCCCCTGGTCTTCGATACACTCTGTGTCTTCCATCGTGCTTGTAGAGCATAAATTTTGATTCGTCGGAGAACATAACTTTTGACCAATCTTCAATACTCCAATTTACGTGGCTCTGGGCATATCTTAGTCTCGAAATACGATGCCCACGCTCCAGTTTAGGGCCGTTTGCAGGTCTAAGGGGTTTTAAGTTAGATTCAGCAAGCCGACGTCTTACTGTCCATGCACTTGGGTTACTTCCTCCGAGGCGTCGAAACTGATTGGTGAGTTCAGTTCCTGTGAGAAAGCGATTTCGAAGCATGGTGTTCACCAAGTATCGGTCTTCTCGTGCTGTGGTACACCTGGTTCTGCCCGTTCCTGGTCTGCGTAGGTTAGAACCAGTTTCTTCGTAACGTCGGAGAACTCTTTGTACTGTTGACAGCGACACACCGACAGTCCTGGCTGTATCGCGCTGACTCCGGCCGGTTTCCAGCATTGTAAGTATTCTGGTGCATTCTTCAGGCGTAAGCGACATAATTTCAGCTTGAATAATGAATATAGAGCACTATCAACATGGTTTATGTACCCACATAAATGACAGATTACAAACAAAAGCAAAACCAAATGCTGTAATTTCGTAGTTCCATCTTCGAAAGTGGCCCTTTTTCAAATTTGATTTTTTTATGATATTACTTTACAATAACTAAGAAGTTTTAATACCTTCATTTAAGGAGTATTACATTGTCTATTAAATACAATTTATTGCATTAACCTAGCATTTTTAGTTTCCGAGATTTTTAGGATTCTTTAAGTGACCCGGATTCATTGCTCTCGAGTGTATTAGGTCGACCAATCACATCCAAGCTCGTCGCCGGCGTACGATGCGCGCGCCGCGGCGGAATCACGAGCTGGAGTGTGATTGGTCGACCTAATCTATTCTATTCGATAGCGATTTAGACTTTTGCCATTTGGCTACGGGCCCTGATTGTAATAAATGCAGTGGAGTAGCTAGCATACAAAACACTTTACTTAGGTACCTTTTCTTTCCAAATTACTCTTACAGATATAAAATAGAATAGATTCTTACTTTACAAAAAAAGGTGTACTTATAGGGTTTCACCGCGTATTCAGATGAAAAAATTTATACTCTCACCTGCAAGCTAGTGCTTGCCAATTTTTTTTTTAAATGGCTTCTTTGCTTTGCAATTTGCCACAAACAAGTATTATAATTTGCATAAAATGTATGCAGCGTTTTCGTTATTTAGTCATAGTCCAGGTCAAGTCATGGTCTTCATAGTCAATAGTCAAGTCAGTCTTCCTTTATAGTCTTGCCCCAGTAAATTAGTGGAGACTTTACTAGAGGCTTCTATGGAGTTTTGGAATCAATATAATCAAAGGCCCCGATGTCACTTTTTCCGCGTTGGCGCCAAAACTCCTGCCAATTTTTCAACAGTGAAAGTTATGTCCTGATGTTGCCATCGTGGTTGTTAAAAAAGTCCAGATAGAACTCAAAAGCCTAGTAGTTATATTGTGATATTACTTAAGCAATAGAAAAATATATAAATTTATAGAACTTGTGTATGTTATCACTTAGATAGAAATTTGTCCCAAATGTACTAAAATAAATGTGTCAGTTAATTAAAACAGCGTTAATCAAGAGGTTTCACACTTGTAACTAGCAGTATTCACTCACGAGCAGGTTCAACAAAAGTAAAGAAAACATTGCAACTTTGAAGGTTACGCTTTTAGGACAAGTCCACAAAGTCTCTAGAGTCGTCACTGACTACAAACTTTGTTTTAATAACACAGGAGTCTAGTGTACAATTTATTTACATATCTATAAACAAATAAATGAAAATAAAGTGTCTGTATGTAACATCAAAATAACATGTTGTTAATACAATAAAATGCATACATATTCTAATCAGATCCAGGACGTTTTGGAGAAATGCCAGGTCAAGAGTACTCGCAACCGGAGTCCGTGTATGACAAAAATTATGAAAGTTGAAGAAACGAAAGGAGTATGCCAAGATCGTAGCAAGTGGAAAGATGTTGTCTCTGCCTACCCCAATGGGAAAAGGCGTGATTTGTATGTATGTATATGTATAGTCTCTCTCCCTCCGTGGGTCGAGGGGACCATCTAAAATCGTAGATAGCCAAGTTCTGCCGGGATGCTGAGAAAATGCCTTATGGTAACCCCGGTAATTGAGACTCGAGACGGTGTATGGTTTTAGTCGGCTAGGGTCTGAAAAAACCACCCGCAATGGTTGTAGGTGGTGATAAACGTCGGCAATTTCTCGTAAAAAAAGGTATAGGTACTCTGGACTGGCTGGTCGATTTAAACGAGACTTATACTGGCAGATAAGTTCGTTTAGGCTGTGGAATGATCTCCCTGCCGTAGTTTTCCCTAGCGACTACAATATGGGGTTCTTCAAGAAGGGCATTAGAAGATTTTTGCAGTATTGGCAGCGCGAGTGTGATGCCCCTGGTGTAGCACACGTACATAGGCCACGGTAACCGCTTTCTATCAGGTGGGCCGTGTGCTTGTCTGCCACCTAAGTGGTATAAAAAAAGATAGCAAATATTATAAGTCGTAACGTAACATAGACCACTTTTCTATTATAGAAAACTAATTAGGTATGTTTTGGCAAAAAACCCTACAAATTTACGGACGAAGTCGCAGGGATGGCAAGTTATCAAATAATTTATCATACAAGATTCTGGTGAATTTAGCTCATAGGCTAGTTAAACATTATTTGTTTTGAACCACTATCCCCCCTCTAGGGAGCACCCTCTGTAAACTGAGGTGAAATATTAACCGTAGTACTACGCAAATGTTTAAACATAGTTTATTTTCTTAGGGTTGGTACCCACCAGCGTCATGGGACGTAATGTAACATTCGCAGCAAGCATTATCGTACATTTACGTTCCTATAGTCGATAGGCCCGCGTTTGACCACTATCTCACCTGACGGTAACAAACCACAGACTCAGGCAGGGCATTCCACTCCTTAGTTGTACGCACAATGAACGTATTGCTAAAGCGATTTGTATTGTGGTACGTATTGTTAACTGAAAAAATATAACTGTCGAAATATTGTGAGAGAAAAAGCAAGTTACGCAATTTATTATCTCCAGTAGGTACACAGTGGCCACTGGCCAGTGACGGACCATTCTCTGCATTGCACAACTAGAGGCCATCGTGACGTCGGTGTTTCAAAGGTGTTCGAGGAATGTTGGCGTATTCTCAATTCCATTGAACTGTACCAATAAACCGACAACATCCTGATTAGGCACCACGATGTCCAAATAATAGTGCGCCACCATAGACAATGGCGATAACTAATAGCGGTGGTCAGACGCGTGACATACACTATTTTCATAATATCTATTATTAAAAAAGAAACGGAGCCTGACCCGAACATTGTTGACTACGATGACATACCAGTGTCTTCTATGTCTGAGTGGTTATATAGAAATAACAAAGAACTTTCTAATCTAACCTTTCTTTCTCCATACCGTAAATGCTCGTTTTGTAATATGTTACATTACGCTACGTAACATTAGTAGGTACCCACCTTTACTTTCGTTTCTTAAACATATTCTATCTCATTTGGTTTATATTGTTGCCTTATATTTTAGTATTCGTTTATTTTAATTTTATTATTGCAAGCGTCTCGTATGTGTAGCCTCAGGCTTAAATATATACCTTTTTCTATTCATAGTTTGTTTCATTTCTTTCTCAATATAAGAAGATTCTTCTAACGCAAACATAATTTAACTTGCGTGTTTAATTTCAGATAAAAATAATTTTAACTGATTACTTCACGATTTATTTTGCGTTTCTACTTTTTTTCCCAACAATTATATTGCCTTTTAGAAGCCATGGAGAGCTTGTATGTCTGTTGTTTTGAGTGGTATGCGGCTTTTACCGATTCAACTGCCATTTTATATCCCAATGCTGAAGAAAAGCCTTCGTCAAAGCCAAACAAGCAAGGACGTGGGTTTTGGAGGCGCTCTACCCACACACTTCCACACATAACCCTATTACCTATGACTATATCTATAGTAAATCTTGAAATATTTTTCAGACTAAACTCCTATTTTTCTACACGTACAAAACTACACTTTCACAGTAAATATATAAAGGTTAGTCTTCATAAGGATAAGTAATCAGGCTTTCGGTGATATAACTTGTCGCATAAGCCACCCCTTACAATCCGCTTTTCGTAGATTAGATCCATTCACCTTTATATATGTGTGACAAAATTCTCGTTTCCCCAGCTCATTTACTCTTTCTAAAAAGCATGAAACGCTTTCAAAGGCCTATGTAAGGATTTGTTCGTGGAGATATAAGTTTCTGCGGTTCCGGCGTAATTATTTCTGTTTTTAACCGACTTCAAAAAAAGAGGAGGTTCTCAATTCGTACGCTAGTTTTTTTTTTATAAGTGCGGCTACTTCTGAGGTGGTCCTATATCCAGGGTATCAGGATCTGATGCTGGGATCTTAGGAAAATCGAAGGAAAATCATTAAATAACGGCAAAAATTCTGTATTTGATGCCTTTGTACATAATAAACCTCATAAATAGGTACTTTTCTATTTCTGTACACTAAAAATTAAAAAATAAAAAATAACTACGTTTTTAGTTTGTGAAGTCGGTTCTTAAACGTAGTTATGTTTTTTTAACTATAGATGATTAAAATATCGAAAATAGCACAGCATCTAAATAGTGAAGATGCAAAGGAGGAGAGGAAAGAGGACCTTTCTTATTTCGTTTGCGTACTCACAGATGTTTGTGTGATAACAGGTATCAATGGCTTAACCTGCTTTCCGAAGCACGCAGGGGTTTAAATGTGTTGCGGCAAATTCGGCCGGGATGGGATTGGCCCTCTAGAGGGCTGCTCCGAGGCTCTCCACGGGTACCTCTGACTAGCAGAGGGCAGAGTGGGGAGCATGCGGGGTGCGAGCTGATTTGCACGTGGACGGTTGGGTGACGGGCGGCCGTCTGTCTAAATGGTATATTCCACTTTGTTCACCTAGGTGATATCACCCGGGTGAACAAAGTAGATTTTGTAGTGTCCTCATTTCACCTGCGAATCATATCACCTACGCTTTATCACCCAGGTGAAATGAGTGGACACATGATGTCGCATTTGTTCACCTTGGACTTGGTTCACCCAGGTGAACAAACGCGACTTTTGCTTAACTAATCATAACTCTTTTAAATCTGTAGGCTAAATAAATACGCACCTATACTTACGTTCACGATTTTAAGCTGGATTAGGTTTAACGACCATTACTGGAAAAAATAGGAATGTAAGTAAAATGTTGAACGTTTAGAGTTCTATGTAAGATGTTGAGATGGGCTTTCATTAGTCTATCTCTAACGAGCGCTGCTCGGACCGTTGGAAGTCTATGAGCCAGTGGCGTAACTATACCATCTGGGGCCCGTGGCAAATTCTGTGGATGGGGCCCTTTTTTTTTTTTTTTTCGTGCTGAAATCCTCATGGATACCTCCCCCGCAGGCCCTATCAGTAAAAATTGTCACGTTGTACTCAGTTTAATTTTAATATTTATGTAACCAAAACCAATGTCAAAATAATTACACAAAGAATACGCAGTCAGTACCTAGAGCCCTTTTTTACATACATAGGTACATACAAATCACGCCTGTTTCCCATTGGGGTAGGCAGAGACAACATCTTTCCACTTGCTACGATCTTAGCATACCCCTTTCGCTTCTTCAACTTTCATTTTTTTTTTCATACACGCACGCCGGTTGCGGGTACCTACTCTTGACTTAGGCGTTTCTCCAAAACGTCTTGGATCTGATTAAAATATGTACACCTAGGTCGGCCTTTACCGGGTTGCCAATTCACCCTCACCTCATATAGGTATCTGTTTTGTCAATCTTCTTTCATCCATCCTCTCTACATGTCCAAACCATCTAAGTATCCCTTTCTCTATCTTGGTCACTACATCTTCAACTATACCGCAACGTTCCCTTATCACACTGTTCCTCATTCGGTCCATCAGGTTTACTCCAGCTATCCTTCTTAGACTTCTCATTTCTACAGCATTCAATCTACTTTCATGCTTCTTCTGCCACACCCAACATTCACTACCATACATACCCATACATCGATGTGGGAACGAGAACTCCTCTATGTACAGCAAGTCGTGCCTCTTTAGACATTTTCTGTTCTGACTGCTCATAAAATTATGCATTGCGCCATTCACTTGATTACCTGCCAAAACTCTTCGCTCAGTTTTTTCCCTTTGTTTATTGTGCGGAAATGGATACCACGGAGATGGTTATGTCGGGATCGAACACCGTCTCGAGTCTTAATTACCAGGATGTAAGGTTGCCTAATAGGTATATCCCTCGCACCCTAGCTGACCCTTTCTCGCGCCGAGGCGCTGCTCGCCTACGTTGCCCGGGTGCACCACGTGCCCTCATAAAAAAATATAAAATCCGGATGCCCGGGATTCCTCTTTTTTTCCGTGCGGAAATCCTCATGGTTACCCACCCAGCGGCCAGCGGGGCAGGTTATGTCGGACTCTTACCGACTAAAACTGCACGCCGTCTAGGGTCTTCTGACGCCAGGGTGTAAGGTGGCCCAAAGAGCATTTCCCTCGCACCCTAGCTTGACCCGGGCCATCTCCGGATTCGAGATGGCCCCCTCGGGTTTGGGAACTACGTGGTTCCAGTCAAGCCCCCGGAATAGGGGGGCGCTTTCGCGCACCGCTGCCTCGGCCTGCTTCTGCTAGGGTTCCACCCATCACCCCCAGGCCAGCGCTCATGGAGGACGGAGTTCGTTAGACCTCCAACACCTTCAGCGTCCGCACCCGCCGCCGTCCGGGCGAGCTCTGTGCAGCCTCTCCCGAACCTTTTCCGCCACCTCGAGCATCACTTGCTCGCAGAAGGAGGCGGCGGTCGACCACGCATCCGCAGTCGGCACCATCGCTGCGATCAGCACCGGCAGTGTGAGGACTCCCACCCCGAAGGCTGCCAGGAGGGCCTGTCTCGGCACCTCCCACGCCGGACACTCGGCCAGCGTGTGCAGCCCTGAGTCCTCGCCCGCATCGCAGTGATGGCACTCGGGCGTTGGCTCCTTCCGAATCAGACACAAGTGATCCCCGAAGCACCCCTTACCAGAGATCACCTGCGTCAGCTGGTACGAGAGGCCCCCGTGAGGCCTTTCCAGCCAGTCCTCCATGACGGATCTTACCGCCGCTACAACGGCGTGCCCCGCGCTTGGTTGCCCAAGTCGGTCCTTCCACTCCAAGTCGGTCCTTCCACTCCATGCCCGGGATTCCCCTAACATAGTGTTTGCTAGCTCGCCTGCGCTACCCACGGCAACGTACTGCGACAAAATATTTGTAGAAACCTATGGATGCGTTCTAAAATGCATATAAATGTGCTATTTACATGTATTTTAGTTGACGGTTTTTGACGGTCATAAGTGAAATTACGCGTCACTGATGGTAATATGTAGGTACAAATGTACATCTCTAAAAATGAATCAACATCTTTTTGTTGAGGTTGGTTGAAATGTTTAACCATTAACTTGAAATTGTATGGTCTTTAGTTGTCTCACTTTAGATTTTAAACAGGGGGCCTCGATTCTGTTAAAACAAGCTACTGTCACACTACTGACACTACAAGAAATGCCATTTAATTTTGGTCTTTATTGTTATCAGGTTAAAGTTTAAAATTACTTAAATGATATTTTGTAGAGCGAATCGAAAAGTTTAATAAACTCTTTTCATTTGATTTTAGACTTTAACTGTATAACGGTAAAGTCTACAATTGAATAGTATCAGTGACATGACAGTGGTTTGCCTTTAGCACAATCTAGGCCCAGAAATTATAAATATATACTTTTCGAATAAAATAAAATACTCAGGTACAATGCTAAAAAATTTTTTACGCTCGCGGCCTCTTGGGCCGGGGCCCCCTTGGGTCGGGGGCCCGTGGCATTTTGCCACCCCTGCCACCCTATTGTTACGCCACTGCTATGAGCTCTTTAGTTTTTATTCAGGTTGGAGAAAAGGTATATTTAGTGTGGTCTGTTTAAAGTAGGTACAAGATTCTCGTTCGTACATAGGCCATCGTTACGGTACATAAAATTGAGAGTAAATGCCCTGTATCTGTGCCATAATTCTGTGAAAACTTTCAATAAAATACACAACGTTATTTTGTAATAGGCCTAACTGATATTTCTTTTAGGTTTGTTTTCTGACTAAAATGATAGCCAATCACATCACTGTATGTACTACGAGTATAATGTATGTATGCGTATAGCTAGGGAGTGGAATGCCCTGTCTGAGTGTGTTTCCACCTGGCCTGGGAGCCTGGGAGTGGAGTGGGAGTCTAGAGAGAACAGGTTGCTTCTAGGCAAGCGTGCTCCATCGTCGACCACATCGCCACTTACCATCAGGTGAGATAGTGGTCAAACACAGGCCTATCAACTATAAAAAAAAAACTGTTTTGTTTGAAATTTTTGTTTCTTAACTTGGTTTTAGGGCCCTACGAAGATAATCGCGCCCTATCAAGTCAACCTCACCTGCAAGCCGGTTCATCTGCAAGTCGGTTCATCTGCAAGTCGGCACACCTGCAAGTCGGTACATCTGCTGATTGATGGCTGAGGTTGTGCCAAAAGGCCCTCTCGGAGCTATATACGTCGATAATTAGTATATCTGAAAAAGAAAACCAGCAAAAATCATGATAATTTAACATTTCGCCACCGATAGCTATGAATTTAATAATGAATTTTGTTTAATGAATATCTGTTCACAATTAAGTTAAAACCGGTAGGTGCTATTAATTTATAATTAAATGTCACATACAGCCGTTACCGGTAAATAATTGGTATAAATTGAAGCTTGAAATAAAACTAATTAGTCTAATATTTTGAACAGAGACAAAATTTGTTGAATATTAACAGGTTTATAAATTACACATTGAAATACATTATTAACTTCATTATAATATTGTGTATTTATCGCAGGTTTATAAGTGCCCGGTTAATGGCAATAGGCTCGCCACCTATTACATTGGGACCTAAACATAAACTGGTGAAATGTGGGTGCTAGCACCTTTGCCTACCCCTTCGGGGATATAGGCGTGAGTTTATGTATAATTGAGCGCCCGCCAGGCTACGTGGGTAACAAGTTTAGCCGGGCCCCGGTGGGAGGGTTAGACCCAAAAAGTGCTGTCTTGGCATCTTAGAAGATGACATGCGTGACAATGGCGTCACTACCTTGGATGCACGAAACCGTGCGAAACGGTGAAGCATCATCTTAGCGTTGTACCCGTTGTATTTAAGGCTTTCACCTCAGAGCCAGGATCCATTTGCTCCTAGTCTTCCTTTTAGTTTGGCTTGTTCAACTTTTGTGGGAGCAATTGTCGACTGACCTCCTAGCGTGGAGAGGAAGGCCACGTTCACACGGCGACCATTCGATTCGATTTTTTCACGTATACGGTTTTACCGTATATATTTCTCGAACACGGGATTTTCCCGTGTGAACGCCGTGTGAACAATTTTTAAGTTTTCATATATATTCTGTTGTCACTCTATTCGATAAAATCTCGTATACGGTATACGGGAAAATAATCGCCGTGTGAACGTGGCCGAAAGTCTACACAAGAGCCTCGTCCTTTAGTAGGCAGGTGTGCCGGCTTGCAGATGAATTTTACTTGAATTTATTTTCGTAAAACTGACACAATAACAGTTTAAAAAGTAAATTACCGTCAATATAGTGAAGATATCACTTCCCCAGTCGATTCTGCGCAATCGTGCTGAGAAAATTATAGCTCTCCCCTCATAAATTACTGAGCCCCGTCCATTTCGCAATACAATGACCAGAATATGTTATATGTTATGTAATTTGCAACTATCTGTAATATCCAGTTCACTGAACATAGCTAATCGCTTGAGAGCAACATCTTTGTTATAAATCACCGCAGGAATAGTTCATTATGTAATTTACTGCCGTGTTAATAATTATGGGGGCCATTCAATATCATCAATGGATGTTTTTATTTCACGATTGGGATTACCCAAAAAAACATTTTCAAGATATTTTATTCTACCACTTAGTCCGCATGACAAATATTATTACAGCTCTCTGGTATACATGTTCTATTTCACGAAGGCGGTTTGGCTGTCATTGTAGTAAAACTTAATACACAGATTGCTTTTAAAAATGAATTACTTACAATGCAATTATTGTTCTACTAACAGCTACATGAATTTCTTTTGCCGTGACATGAACTTTCGCACACACATGCGCGCGTATTTACAAGATACAGGTACTACTAACTGTTTAATTGTTCACGCACCTTCGTGAGATAGAATATGTATACTAAATGTTTTGGAGCTACACAGTGCCCTTGTAGGTGAGATTGTATACCTGCAGATTGATATATGAGGCGCTGGTGTAGGTTTCCCTTTGGGGAGGGTAAGTCAGAAGGCAGTCTTTCACATAAACACTATACTCAACACAAAATAAAAGGCCCGTTTTGACGTTTGATCTCGTGGCGTAACTAGTTATGTACCTATACGATTCGGTATTCGATACTCAGGATGAATCGAATCCAGTTTGCATGGGGATTTAATCGATTTGAATATGTATGTAAACTGCATTGGATTAAAGTTTTGATTAGAAAAATTTGCTTAACCTTTGCTTTTGTAGGTATTTTAAAACAATACAATGTTATTAAAGGTAAATTTACTTATATTTAATATTTTTTTACAATAACATTCACTCAATCACAAAAACAACAAGAATAATTAAATCAGTTTTCAGAATCTAAACACAAGTATTAAAATAAATAAAAATAAAAGTGCGCGTCGGGCTTGAAAAAAAATATCTCACTCGATATTTTCTTTCCTTAACTGATTATTAATAGTCTGTGGACTACATGAAAAAATCGTTATGCACAGCACTTAGCCGAGTGGGCGGTACATGTCAATGAAAAATGTCATTATCTTTAGAACATTTCAATTGATAAAAAAATAAGAACTTCATGGGCACGAACTGTCAAAGTGGGCCTTTTATTTTGTGACAACTATAAGATGAATACTAAGGATAATGACAAAACTATTTTTTTTTCTTTATTCAAAACAAGAGGGACGCTTTTTCCTGTAGACTGTTTCCAAATTTTCTGTATTTTGTTTCATGAATGCAATTCATTAGGCGGTGGTAGGGTTGAAACATGTTTCAATTGTTGTCCGTTTTATTTGGTTGAACCCTTTTAATGCCATGGGATTTAAAATGCGGTTTACATGGTGTTTCTGAAGGGTACGATGTGGTTTGAGACTGTTCTTCAAGTGGCAAAATAATTTATATGTTAACAATAATGGAAATATTTATTTACTGGCTTATGCCCGTGGTTCCACTCGCATGGGCTTCGATTTTTGCGTTTTTTGACTATTAATTACAAATAACCCTGTATATTATCTCCGGTTCTACTTAACAAATTACAATCAAACATACGGTAGATTTTAGGTCTAACCAGGACCTTTATAATTCAAAATACCACATCAAAATCAATTCAGTAGGTATTACGTTCATCGCTAGTCGCGATAATTCTTGTCGGTTTATTAGTTTTTTTTTATACTACAGACAAGCATACGGCCCACCTGATGGGAAGCGGTCACCGTGGCCTATGGACGTGTGCAACGTTTTTCTGTTTATTCAGTACATCACGGGACCCAAAAACTACTAAACGGATTTTGATGCGGTTTTTTAATACAAAGGTCTTGATCGGACTTAAAATCCACTGTATGTTTGATTGCGCCAACAAAACACGTGATACAGTACTCTCGCTGTCGCAGTCGGATAAACAAGTGGTACTATTATTTACACAACTTATACTCGAGTCTAGATACCGCTGTTTAACGATCCAGAACTGTATTACTATATCAGGACAAACACCATCAATAACATCGTTTGTATAAACCGGAAACCGTAACGATAAATTCGATTTCCTTACACACATAATGATCTAAGAGCCGGTGACGATCGACCTTCAGGCATCAACCCCCGTAGACAAGTGTTAAAAGCCTAAATCGCTAACGATCGCTAAGGAAACGAATAGATTAGGTAGGTAGGTAGGAATCACGAGCTGGAGTGTGAATGGTCGACCTAATCTATTTGTTTCCTTAGCGATTTAGACATTTGAAACTTGTCTAAGGGCCCTGATACTCTTTCCCAGATAAGATATTTTTTTACAAAATAAATATTATTCACTATTAACATGGCTATGATGACTTTTCCTTCAAAAAGTATTCATGGAATTATATTCCTTGACTCTTTTGACAATCGGATTTTTTTTACTTCGCCTGATAGTTTTTAGCATAGAGAATATGCCTCGGTAATTTACTTACTTATTTTTGTTTATTTGCAAGCACGTATTTATATAATTACAGATAAATCGATATAGGCAACTAATCCGATCTAATAACCAATCGATAACATATGCAATAGATACGAGTAATTTATTTTGAAGTAGGTAGCTATGAAATATCAAAAATAGTCATACGGCATACCTGCGAGGTGCATTATATTGGGTGCGGGCCGGAACCTCCACGTGGTGCACCTGGGCAACGGAGGCGAGCAGCGCCTCCCACTCGCCACGGGAGACGCTGCTGCCTGCGGCCAATCCGGCCGGGGTGGGAGTGGCCCTCTAGAGGGCAGCTCCGAGGCTCTCCACGTGTCCCTCTGACTAGCAGATGGCACAGTGGGGAGCGAGTGGGGGGCGAGATGATTATCTGCGCGCCGACGGTTGGGTGACGGGACTGCCTCCTGTCACCCTACACCCCACCGTCAGCGAAATGGCGCGATGCTCGCCCCACCTCCCCTTTCGGGGGGTCGAGGGGGCCATCTTAAAACCGTTGATGGCCCGGGGTCAGCTGGGGTGCGAGGGATATGCCCATTGGGTAACCTTACACCCCGGTTACTAAGGCCCGAGACGGCGTGCGGTTTTAGTCGGTTCGATCCCGACATAACCACCCCCGATGGCCGACGGGGGTGGTATCCATGGGGATTTCCGCACGATAAAAAAAAAAGGTGCATTATATTATGTTGTAGTTAATTTGCCTACCTAACCTTAGTTAGGTTTACCTAGGTCTACCTAGTTAAGTTTTTGTGTATCTCGAAAGTGTGTGTACGAATAAAGTCATTTTTTCTTTCTTCTTCTTTCATTCTTTCTTCTTTCTGCTAAATAACGCCGCATGAGTCATGTTTTTCGTGCATGCAGCCGGCTCCATCGAATTATAAGACGTTGTCATGTCAAAATATACATTCCATCTGGTTATCGCAGTAAGCACTATTAAAACGCGGTAAGAAAACTAAGAAATAAGATATAATTATTGTTGTATTTATATTTGTATTTAAATTGTTTTTAAATTGTTTTGAGAGAATGAAATATTTTTATTTTTATTATTTTTATTTTATCCGATGGGTGAAGGTCGATCTCTACCGGCTCCTTGACTATAACAAGGCTCTCAGCAGTAAACTATCACGAGTATTGTGTTGTTTCTGATTCCCATGACATTGTAGTGTTGTACGTTCTCGTATCCCGGTTATTACTTTAGTGTTGTTTAGTGCGGGTGAGGAATTTATATGTGTATTTGATTTCTTTCGGTTTCTTCCATCTCAAGGGGTTTGTCTCGAGATGTTGGAATGCAATACATTTGTGATGTTTAGTGTTTCTGAAAGTTGTGTGTGTTATGTGAACAAATATATACAAAATGTATAAATCGAAAACTATATTTCTCTCTAATCTTATATCATTTTCGCCAGGTTCCCCAAAACTTCGTACACAGTAATTTCTATGGAATCGATTCTTAGTTTAGGCAAAGTCATTCTTTCAACTGAGTGTCAATGATGCCTCTGTGGCGTAGCGGTAGTGCATGCGACTGCTATGCAGGGAGCGCGGGTTCGATTCCCGTTCAGTGCAAATATTTGTATGCATGAATATATCTATTTGCATTGGTCTGGATGTTTCTATGTATAATAAGTATGTATTTACAAAAAAAGTATATAAGTATGTTTATCAGCATTCTAGAACTCATAACACAAGCTAGTTAAACTATGCTCACTTTGGGTCTAGGGAGCGCTGTGTAGAATGTCGTAGAATATTTTATTTAGTTATTTAATGAACTTCTTTTTTTTTCGAATTAACCACCATGTATATTGTATCTACTTAATCATATTTGCAAAATAAAATATCTTATTTTATCTAATCTCGATTGCATTTGAAGTTTGCAATTTAGAAAAAAGTAGTAGATGAGTGGACCTCCTGTTTGGTATATCTTGGCTTTTATAGGAGCAACTGCCGTCTAACCTCCCAATATCGAGAGGAGACTCTGCACCGAAGCCTTGTTATATATTTTTGTTGTGTTTTGTTATTTCTAATGTACAAACTTATATCATTCTTATTTACATTTAGTTTTACCTAAGAGAGTCGAGCATAAATATGAAGTCGAGCATCCGCAAGAGAGAATTACGTTCTTGCTAATGAAATTGTGGCTCTATTCATCACTGTGTGTGCCAGTAACTCAGTACAATAGTCTAGCACGCGCTGCCAATGTTTTAAACTTGTTAAACACAGTGCTACATTGTTTGAGTCAGGATTTTGTTAGCGAGATGACTGCGTAAGTACCTTACCAACTTCTACGGCCCATTCTCTATGTGGAGTAAATGATGCATAAATACGTTGTTGTATCCTTTTAAGCATTGGTAGTTTAGTGGTTAAGAACCTTAAGAGTTGTAGTTGTTGTGACCTGGGTTTAATATCTGGCTATTACAATTTACATACATACATACATACAAATCTTTCTTTTTCCCAATGGGGTAGGCAGAGACAACATCTTTCTACTTGCTACGATCTTGGCTTACTCCTTTCGCTTCTTCAACCTTCATAATTGTTTTCATACATACACGCCGGTTCCGGGTACTCTTGACCTGGCCTTTCTCCAAAACGTCCTGGATCTGATTAGAATATGTACGCCTAGGTCGGCCTCTACTGGGTTGCCCATTCAACCTCGCCTCATATATCTGTTTCGTCAATCTTCCTTCATCCATCCTCTCTACATGTCCGAACCATCTAAGCATCCCTTTCTCACTACATCTTCAACCATACCGCAATGTTCTCTTATCACACTGTTCCTCACTCGGTCCATCAGCTTTACTATTTCGGTTACTAATATTATTTCTGTCAGGTTTCTAAAGTGCAAGTGCATCAAAAGTGTGGGTTCAGTTGTATAAATCAAAACCCAGTACCTGCATGTAACAAAATTCCACACAAGAGCCGAAAATTTTTTACAGCGCGTCGTTTAAAAATTTCTTAAACGTGAATATGACATCATTATAGTCTTAGTTTTTGCCAGCTTGTTACTTAAAGGGTGGTATTAACTATTGAGTAATTTAGTCATAACTGAATGACTAAGAAGCTAACGGCCGTACTATTAACATCTGCCCTTGTTCCATTTCTTCTGCCCCAACATATCATTCTGCCTCAGGCCGTACTATAGTAAAAAAAATATAATCCACTGTTTCAGAATTGACCTTCTGATTCTAAATTGTATCTGTGGCTCCCCAATCTCTGTGACGTAACTTCTAAAGTACAAACTTCCGCCGCCAGCTATAAAACATAATAAAAGTAATAAAACTCCATCCTTAGACTCTTGACTTTTAAAACTATTTAAACTTTAATGCCCGTTTTTTCAAACAAGATGAGGAGATTTAGGGATGTAGGTACTTTCGTTTATTTATATTAAAATAATGGTGCGATTATCATGTGGACTATTGGTTTAAGAAAACATACGCTCTATGGACGCGGCGTCCATAGAGCATAGACTGGGCCATAGACGGGTTAGTCTATTGGTTGGTGGGTCGTGGAACTCGTGGATTTTTGCGTCTGTTGTTGTTTGCTGATAATCATTTTTTGTTTTTTATTTTAAAATAAAAAACAAAAATAAAAACACTAGGTTTTTGTACACAGTTGTGTATAAAAACCTAGTGTGCGTTGTGTTCATGAATAAGGACGGTTTTCTTTCTTTTCTTTTTTTCTTTCATAATCTTGCATTCCGGGAGCGACAAATGCTTTCGTCACTGTCCAACTGACCAATTTATTGCAACAAAATACAAAATAAATCTGGGCACATTTTCAGTCTCCGCTCTGTTTAAAAATACATAAAAATAATTTAAATTGTCGTTTTGTTTGTATAATTCCGCGATTATTTTTAGATTTAATCTTATTTTAAAGTTTTTTAATTAAAACCTCATTGCTTTCACTTTCACCAAGGATTATTATTTCCCACTACTGGTAACAATATTGGTGATGACGTAGGCTTGTTTCTCCCTCATTACTGCTGAGTCTCGGGAATGCCATGCCTGGCGAAGTATAGCAATAAACCAAGTTACCAACCAAAACCAGTGATGCGATCTATCGCTATCGTAGGTATGCACTGTGCAAACAAGTTTAGACGATCGCATCCCGCAAATGTGAAAGACGAAATCTTTCAACATTAGTATAGAAACCTACGTTTGATCGTGAATTCGATGGAAGTTGCGATTATCGCTTAATCGCTTCGTGTAAACACGACATCTAACATATTTCCTCAACCCAATTGGAAATATCGCATCAAATCTCTGCAGCTTAATATGTTGTATTATAATACCGCGATATTTCTTCAAAGAAATTTAATCCGATTAAGCACAATTGGCGTTATGGGATTTATAATGTAAATACGATTGATTAGGTACTCGTGAATACACCTGCTCCGGATATGTATCATTGAATTGTAATGGCAAAAATTAAAGATGGAGGAAGATATTCGAAAATTTAAGATTTTGTGAACCACCTTTTGGGGCCCCTAGTTTACTAGTTGATGCATCTAGTAAACTAGTTAAAAATCAATGATTTTACGATCGGAAACCCGTGACCAGTCCCTTACAGGGGGAATGCTCTGACCAACTGAGCTACCTGGACCCAACCTAGATGTTTCCTAAATAAAAATCGTTTATACTCAATATTGGTACATACTATTTGGCAAATAGTATGTACCAATATTGAGTACTAGAATGGGCCACCTTTTAAGGGCGCCTTAACTGTAAAGCTAGCAGCTGACGCATCTAGTAAACTAGTAAAAAAATCGTTTATTGCTAAATTGCATGTACCAATATTGAGTACTAGAATGGTAACTACACATTTAGGACTACTAAAGTATTACTTTGAGTACGTGAACAAGGTATAACTGCTTCAGCTTTGCGTAATTAATTAATTTATGATCATTCACGTAATACTGCAACAGTAGATATCGGTATTGCAATCGGCAGTGGATAGAAATTAGCGAAATCTATATATTAAGTGAACTTAAGTTACCGACATAGCTCGCAGAATAAGCAAGCTGAAATGGCAATGGGCTGGCCACATCTGTCCAAGGACCGATGGCCGTTGGAGCAAACGAGTCCTTGAGTGGAGACCACGAGTCGGCAAACGGAAGGTGGGACGCCCCCCAGCCAGATGGACCGACGACCTGAAAAAAGTAGCTGGGATGGACTGGATGCGAAAGGCATGGTGGATGGTAGTATGGCGTACATTGGGAGAGGCCTATGTCCAGCAGTGGATGTCGACAGGCTAATTGATTGATTAATTGATTGATTGATGATATTAAATGAACATGAGTAACCGAAATGTATGTACGCGCATAAATTTTGAACGACTGCACCAAATTAGATAATTCTTTTTATTGTATTGTTATTATGAGAATAAGGTTTTTATGAAATATTTCTTTTTGAAGTCCACGTGTATCCTGCTCGAATCCGATCTACCCCACCGAATCTGCCTCGAAACACTCAATTTGTACCATAATATTTCCAAGTACAGTCGAAAGCACGTACTAGTTCGTCAAAACAACGTGCCTGGTACACACAATGGCACCTGCAGCTACAATATCATTAGCGAGAACGTTATTATCTCCGGCGGACGCTCGACCATCTTTATACTCAACAGCTTAGATAAAACTAAATGTGGATAAGAATTTTATATTATATACTTTACTAGCTATATCTTGTAACTTCTATGTAACCCTTACGTGCGCCTCATAATATATTAGTTAAGTAGCTGTTCCCCGTGACTTAACCCGCGACGTACTTCGCACCCACTATCTCATACATGCCCATGATTTCACATTTTTACAATGATGTATAGGAATTTTTCCCGTTTTGATGACATATCTATCAAACACAAAAAGATTTCTTCAGTTTTTGAGGTTAGAGCGTTCAAATAAACAAACACACTCGTCAGTTTTAAGATATTAGTAAAAACATAATATGAAAATTTTCCCTTTTTTTTTGACATTTACGATTACTGCTCCACTCTACTGGGTAGTAGCGTAATGATATACTTATAGCATATTAATTTATAACCTTCCTCGATAAATGAGCTATCCAAATAGAAGACTTTAGTTATTCTTGATATTGCGTTGATTTCAAGAACAACTAAACCCATTTGAAAAATTCTTCAACCAAATAAAAAAAACAACAAACTTCTCAGCTTTACAATATTTAGTTTTTAAGTATTTATAGTACTATCCATTTTTAAGCTATCGAAGTTATTCCACCACAATAATTAGGCACTGCCTAAAATATGCAACGCGGCGAGCTACCTCTCTATAAATTGTGTTTTGACGAGTTATTGTAGATAGTCCTGATATTCTCTCCGACTGGACAGTGGATAGGGTTGCTAATGAATGTTTGGAATACGGTTATTGTACTGAATATACAGGCACATCCGAGGGAACCTGTATAATAACCGTATTCCAACTGCCAAGGTAGATGAATACTATCCTTTTATAAAAGATTTTTACATTGAAATAAATCAGTCATTAAATAAAATTGGTGGATCATTATTTGTGTAAGACAATATTGAAAGAAAACATTTTTACTTTTATTGAATTAAGCCTTCAATTCAATAAACATCGTGGAAAAATACAAGTGTTTTAAATGATAATACATTGTAAGAGGTACTGCCGTACGACCTCCCACCCGCCCAGTCTCACAGTAATTTTTTTTTATAATACGCAGGTGGCAGACAAGCAAACGGCCCACCTGATGGGAAGCGGTCACCGTGGCCTATGAACGTGTGCAACACAGGGTGTCACACACGTGCTGCCTACCTTAAGGGAAGGGGGGAGGGGCTTGTGTAAGTTTTCTATGATATCTTATGATAAATTAGCCTGAAAATGGTACTTCGAGTCATCATAGAACAATCATAATGTAAAAGTAGCTCCTGATCTGTTATATCGGTAGGCGGTAAGTAGGGTAGCCAGAGCGCTCGCGTGGGTGATTCTCTCGGTGATGCACACGTCCATAGGTCACGGTGACCGCTTTCCATCAGGTGGGCCGTGTGCTTGTCTGCCACCTACGTGTTATAAAAAAAATATCGAAAGGTATCAATTATTTAGTTATTAGTTTAAAATTGAATTTGTTATATTAAGTCTGACCAAGACCTTTGAGGTCATAATAATTTCAGCTGCAAGCCGGTTCACCTGTTGATTAACAGACGGGGCTTATGCACAGGCTTTCCACTCGGGGTTGAGTAGTCAGATGGCTGGGGTAGGTACATCTTTGGGTTCAAAGAGCATAGGTATAGCACATACGTCCTTTGAGCGCAAAAATTACAACACTGTACTTATTAATTAATTTTATTTACAAAAAAACTCAAGTTTGTACCTACCACAAACAGTATTTCTCTAAATATATTATTCTAAGAACCTTGTTTAACATACAGAGCAAAATTAAATTACCATACCAAATCCAATCATGTTTGTTCGACCAAAACAATACAGAATTCCAACTTTATCAACTTTATACTTTTAAATAATTAATTAATGAAATGGACCAGCGATAGAACTGCAAAACATTATTAAAACATTTTAACTTTACCACTCAATAATACACAAACATTATTATTCACATAATAAAGCTTAATTATTTATTTACCGACAGTAGGTATTATTGCTGTGGTTATGTTGTATGAACGACTTTAATCACAAAAATATTGTTTTTAGAATTCTTGTCAATTTATCGGTATGTTTGCAATATTTACAAAAAATACTAGACGGATTTTGACGTGGTTTTTTATAAGAAAGGTCTTGCTCAGACTTAAAATTTGCTGTACCTACGTTTCATTGCAATTGGTTAAGTAGGACCCGAGATAAATAAGACCAAAAAACGATAACCGGAGGCATCAGCTAGTATGTTCGCATCTTCACACACAATATGAATCCTAAACACTAGTTGGATAAAGTTTAAATTACCTTGTCCTGCTTATAAAAGACAGACAAACGACACTTCAAAGTCGCCTTTAGCCGCGTGTCTGTAATTTTCATTCAACTTTTATGTCTTTAGGGGTGACTGTTAATTTGGTTGAGAATATTTAAGCATTCTTTTGGTAATTTCTTCGGTAAAACTTTTTAATAATAGCGTTTACAAGAAGATAATAATATTATCAGATTGTTATTTAAATATTTTAGTGTGTAACTTTACTTCATTTTCACTGTACTTTTTTCAATTAGCTAAAGCTTTCGTTGTAGGGTTTCCTGTCATTATGTTATGGGGGCGGGAGAAGTATCAGAAGATAGTCGCTGCCATAAAATCCAAGAAGAACCAAACTAAATAGAAGTAGGATTGTGGACTCTCTGGTTTTGGATGCAATCAGGATTCCCGCATAAATGATGAAACTGGTTTAAAGAAAAATCATTCCCGACTAAAGGAGCTAGCACACTTAGCGTGTTATCAAATTAAGGAACGGTGCAGTTAAAGTAGTGCACTCAAGTCGACGTCAATAATTTTAAGGAAAAATGCAATTTTAAAATAAGAAGATAAGGCTCAAAGTGATTAAAATTACCATCTTTCTCGATTAAAGGTGCAAGTACACTTAGCGGGTTTTCAAATTAAGGAGAAGTGAAAGTAGTGAGTTCAAGTTGACGTAAATAATATTCAGTAAAATGAATGTAATGAGGCAAAGCTTAGACTGGTTAGGTAAGATTACCATCGTTCTCGACTTAAGAAGCAAGTACACTTGCCGGGTTTTCAAATTAAGGAACAGTGAAACTAGGTTGCAAGCGCTCAAGTCGACATAAATTATATTCAAGAAAAATTAATGCAATATTGCGTCATTCAAATGCAAGAAGATTAGGTAGGGCTCAGGGTTACCTGTAGGTGGTAATAAGGAGGTGCTGTATCTTGTATGGGAATTTCTAGACATGTTAGAACGCTGCTGTTAAACTAAAGTAAAATAGTTCATAGGTTGGTAGGTATCTCTATATACCTTTGGTAGTATTCTAGCAGTGTTAAAACAGCACCTACTCGTAGCTGATAATATCAAGAGAATTTCTCATAATTTATCAAACTATTATAACCAAAAAGATAAAAGACAAGTATAGTGTCAAAGGTAGGTAGATGCGAAAATTTGCCTCCATTCATGATAGACGGACTGAAAGATGATGAAGGATGTAAAAGTTTTGATGCAACTGGGAGTCACAGATGTTGATTATCTACGTATAACTTTACCGATTCATCATTTTAATTCTATACCATTATTATTATATATATGTATGTTTTAATCAAGGAGGTAGACAAGTAGCACAAGCGTAAATCGCTAAGGAAAGGAATAGAATAGGTCGACCAATCACATCCAAGCTCGTCGCCGGCGTACGACACGCGCACCGCGGCAGGATCAAGGGCTTAGGTGTGATTGGTCGACTTATTCTAGGTATTCCTTTCCGTAGCGATTTACGCTGTGCCACTTGTCTATGGGGGTTGTTCTGTCAAACGCCTCACCCGAATACTATTCCAATGTCCATTAACTTATCTTTTAGTAGATCTTCTCTCAGTTATTGGTTCCGTATATATTCTGTCAGTTGTGCGAAAAACAGCTCATAGTAATGACACGGAAATGAGACCGACGAATCAGTCTATCACTTAAAAGTATGTAGTCATAAACGGTTCCCTGCTGTGGGCGATGAACAGTATATGCCCAGTCAGCCGGCGATAATTTGACTCTAGATCTTCGTTGCGACGATACGAGGGGCTCGTAGCTATGTGGTAACCGATCAACCCCCGTAGACAAGTGGCAAAAGTCTAATTCCGCCGTACGCCAGCGACGAGCTTGGATGTGATTGGTCGACCTAATCTATTCGTTTCCTTAGCGATCGTTAGCGATTTAGACTTTTGACACTTGTCTACGAGCCCAGGTTAACACATTAGGTATATAGTTAAGCAATCTTAGTTATGTCAGTTTTAGGATGGGTGACCATTCACAGCGTATAGAGACCTCATTAAGCCGTTGATTCAGTTTGAATCTACATAAACTGTTGGCTATAAAAGTCGATCGGGTTCCGCCTGGTTCTGAAATATAACAACGCAGAATCGGCGAGCATATTTCAGTTCAGAACTGTTATTAAGTAAGGTTAACTTTAATATTTTTACAGCTCCACAGTAATTGTTTTAAACTTTGCTAAGATTTCTTTGGAAGTTCAAACCTTAATATTTTTATGTCCTTCCTTGTAATAAAACTTGGGTTGAAATAGACAATTTAAAACTTTACCAAAGAAAAAAGTAACATCAGAAATACGATTAAATGAGCATATTCAGTATTCACAATAAGAGTATAGTGCACAATACTTGTTTGTGGCAAAATGCGTCGCATAGAAACAAGTATAGTGTACGGCATCTAACTTGGCAAGGTTTTGGAGCAGTGGGGCCCACACTGGTCCAAAATCTTGCCAAGTTAGATGCCGTACACTATAGCAAATCAATACTCTGCTTGCTTTTCACTACATCGAGAAAGGTTTCGGCGTAACGTCACAGACTGTTGTTTCTGCTTACCCTGTAGAGAAAAGCCTTGAGTATATGTATGTATGTAAAGTATTTCAACCTTTTTTTTTGGCAGACAAGCACACGCTCCACCCGATGGAAAGCGGTTACCGTGGCCTATGGACATGTGCAACACCAGGGGCGTCACACTCGCACTGCCAACCCTAACAACCTTACTTAACCTGAATCGAAGCAAAGCGGGGACACTACTCGCGACAGCTTGCTATAATCTGCAATATTAGCATTGAGAATATATTTAAAATGAAATATTTATCATTTTTTATTTACTTTTAGAACACAGCCATTAAAAAAACGATAACACAAATGTTTTTATGTGCCCATCTGTTTTATGATAATACAGAATCTGGTTGTATTTATTACATTACTTTAATAGACCCAGTGAATATTTAATGCGACGTAGATAATGTTTAGATAACTCGCCTGGTTTTGTTCATAAATCAAGTATTAATAATGGAACATAATGCGATATTTTAGAAAGGAGATTAGGCACTTGGACATCGAGAATCTAGCGATTTGATTCGAATGGTGCAAAAGTAATAAATACTACCTACAAATGACACTATTTATTGTTATTTGAGAGTATCCACAATTGCAGCAGTCAGATGTAGGAATTTGAAAAATACATACCTTAGAGGTATTAATCCGTATATAATAAGAAATATATATTATTGCAGTCAACGAAATAAATCTAGGCTATGTAAAACTGAATTTAAGTTTCACTTAACTTCAAAGTTGCTGGGTGCCTAATTATTCGCAAGTTTAATGTGAACAGTGATGTGAATAAATGAGTGTTTGTATTTGTACAGTAATTTACTAGGCTGTTCTGACACATCTGTTGCTTTTCGATTGTTTCAATGGCGCATGACCCGACTACACACTGGTTTCATATATTGACGGGTGTAAAGGGGCTTTCAATTTCCCTGTACATCCCAGTGGGTGTTATGTGCTATGATTGAAAAAGGATTAAGTACTGGTTTTGAGAACTAAAAATATTTACGATTGAATATACAAAAGCTATTTACTAGAAATAATGAACCTTTCATTTATTTTATTTTATTTGAAAAACGAACAGTAAGATTAAAATAATTAACAACTGCTTATAAAACGAAGAAGCATTTAAAGTTTTCGCATGTGCATATTTAGTGCTAGCTTGTAGAATTTTCTTGTATTTTTTTTAATTTCTAATTCAGTCAGAGAACCGAATAGAACCGCTCCTTGGAGATAAAGTGACTATTTAGAGGATGGACGTGTGTTGTTATTTTTGTTTATTGGTTTATTGTTTAAGCGTTTTAGGTAAGCGTTCTAGGTTAAGGAGTTAGTTTTACAATCGAGAGTACCCGAGGGTTTGAATCCCGACCGTTGCATTACCGATGACGTGAATCCACTTTTAACACAAGAGATTTAGTTTTGCTGCCGGGGTTAAGGAGAGAGATCTATCTAGGATTTTCCTATAGGTACTTTCTATAGGAAAATCCTAGATAGAACTAAGCGTGACAAGGAGGTCCAAAGTCAAAATCAAAGTATTTAATTTGATTAAGTACTATTTAATTTGTTTTCCAGCGAAGTAGAAAGTTTTACATTATGTAAAAACGGTAAAAACTTAATTAACAAAAAAAGATTCATCGCAAAGGGATCAAAGGTCGTTTAAGGGTCACAGATCCAAATTTCACGGGTTGCTGGCACCATTGTGGACTAAAGGAGGGTTAATGTGACGATTGTATGTGATAGGTACCTACATAATGTCCTAGGTTCGTCACGTTTGATGTGTGTTTAATAGAACTAAGTACTTACTTTATAGCATTAGAACATGTAGACTTGGCTTGTAAGCTGATTGTCTAGATGTTTTTTTTTATTGGTAGTAGGCTCGCGTTTGACCACGATCTCACCTGTTGGTAAATGATGATGTGGTCGACGGTGGAGCACGCTTGCCTATAAGTAACCTGTTCACTCTAGACTTGAAGACTCCCAGGTTGTAGCTTTCCGGAAATACAGACTCAGGCAGGGCATTCCACTCTTTTAGCAGTAGGCACGATGAAAATACTGCCAAAACGTTTTGTGCGTATGAGTGGGATATCCACCATGTACCGGTGGCGCGTTGGCGTACGTCTGGTCGTTCGGTGATGAAAAGATTCATTCTCTGAACCTTTTTCCCAACTCAGTTGGGGTCAGCTTTCCAGTCTAACTGTGATGCGGCTGAATTTCGATATTTTCCGTGGAGCGACTGCCATCTGACCTCCATAACCAATGGTCATTATGACCAATGGCGATATCGAAGTTCCAAGTTAGCTGATTGTCTAGATTAAAAGAAATATTAGATGTATAAGTAAATTGATAGTAATAATATATTAATGACCGTAGCGTTCATGAAATTATGAGATTGTCAATTTAAAAATCTGCAATGGAATTGTTGATTGAAATTTACAAAGATTTAGCTATAGGTACTTAATCTATAAGAGTCAAAGTCAAAGTCAAAGTCAAAGTCAAAGTCAAAGTCAAAGTCAAAGTCAAAGTCAAAGTCAAAGTCAAAGTCAAAGTCAAAGTCAAAGTCAAAGTCAAAGTCAAAGTCAAAAATAATTTATTCTGTATACCGTCAAACTTAAAAATATTTAAGACTAAATTAGCAAATGGACAACCGGTTCGAAACGCGGCGCAGAACTGAGAAGACTCCGGTAAGAAACTCAGCGGGCTGTTTTTCTGGTCTAATTACAATCATTTTCCTAAGAAATTTTTGATATTTGCTAACCTTTGAGCTACTGTTAATAAAATTAACTTAAGTTATTAACCGTTCTGTATACTTGTTTACAATCTTATGAGCAACATTTCCGATTCAATCTAAATAACATACTTAGTTATTCTATTATTCTAGAAGGTTCTATTTATTATTATTCTAAATGATGCAATACAGCAATTTTGGAAGTAGAAAGCTCATCACGTACGAATTTAAGCAGCGCATTTCGATTGGAGGACCGCAAACGTAGTACGTGCAAAATATGGCTTATAAATTTAAGTGGTCCGAGCTGAATGTGGTACGTGGATGTCAGTACCTTGTCAGAACATAGACAAATGATCATAAAATAATACTTACAAAATGTACCTTTTAACATCGGTTTAGAAAACTCGTATTTTTTTTCAAATAGAAGAAAATTAATCTACACTAAGGATGGTGTGAGTTTCTCATTACAGAAAGGAACTGGTCGCAGGTTCGAGTCTCGTATTGGATGTAGTTTTTTTATGTCGGTCATGTCAACATGACTTCACCTCGCCTGATGGTAAGCTAAAGGCAAAGTCTCTGGAATGTGAGTCACCATTGCAAACACCGATAGTGCCACAATGGTGGCACTCAGCTTAACGGCCTCATTAAATGCTTAAAGGCCCCGGGACTGTATGAGGAAGGAGACACGTGAGCTGGTAAAGAATTCCAGGTTTTGATGTGCGGCAAAGAAAAGAGGCACCGAACCGCTTGGTTCTTGATGGAATTATTTGCACCATTATGAGGGTGATATCTCAACCTTGCACATGTTGTTCTGTATAGGAAGGGAAAGGGTGGCACTAGTTGGTAGAGCTCATCGGAACACTCCCCATGGTAGATGCGGTAAGTATAGATGCGGTAGTATTCAAATCTATATGAGTCCAATCCTATTCCTGCCGCGAAAAGCATGATTCTGCCATTATTATATGTACAATTTAGACCCAAAACCCAGACCCAAATCAGACCGGATAAAATAACCTACTGTTTTAAAATAGCCTCTGTACGAATACATTTGCGATTGACGGAGGTAGCCACCGAATAATGGAAATCTCTTTAGTGCGTCGTGTGTTTACTGAAGGCCTGAATGTACCCTCGTCACCAATCGACGGATCTACCAACTGACTGGTAAATTGGCCCTTTATTTGTCGGGTTTTATTGTTACCGGTGGCAAAGATATCCGGTGAGGTTTGTTTCTTGTTTCTTGAAGGAATCGGGTGGCTGACATCGATATTGTAAGTGGTGGTTGAAGTCACTATTCATTTGTTTTTGGATTCAGGTAATTTTTGTGATATGTATCTATTTTTTTATAGGTATAATATTCTTGTGTTGCTATTGCATGTGACTGATGTGACCTACAATTTTAGTTCTATTTTATTTTTGTGTTTGTTGAAGTTATTGAAACTAGTTTACACTAATAAGATATATTGTTAGCGGGAATTAACGCGATCATGGTATAGGTATAATACATACCTTTGGAATGCCATGATCGCGTTAATTCCCGTTAACATATTAGTTTAATCATAGAACGCGAAAGTTTAAAAGTTAGTATTGACACTAGTTGCTGCCTGCGGCTTCGCCCGCATCGAATTTTGTTACCATTCCCATAAGAGTCTCTCGTTTCCGTATCGTTTACATCCCTGGATTAGTCCAGGGATAAAAAAAGTGTTAAGCTTCTCTCCTCCTCCTCCTATCTACTCCTAAACCGTACCAAATTTCAGTCAGATTCATCCACTCATTAGTTAGGTTAAGCTTACTTTGGATGTTGATAGCACTGTTTACCCTGTTGTGCCCTGGCTCCGTGCCAGAATAATTATAGCACCATACTCTTTTTAAAAAATTACAACCGCGGTAGCCTAGTGGTCTGGGTAATGGACTGCTGAGACGAGGTCTCGGGTTCGACCCCAGGTTCACCATGGCACACACCAATGACTTTTCGAAGTTATAATGTGTATTTATCTCAGGTTTATTAGTGCCTCGGAGAGCACGTTAAGCCGTCGGTCCCGGTTGCCATACAACATCTATGGCAGTCGTTACGGGTAGTTGGAGCCCACAAAAGTTCAACCAGTCTAACTTGGAACTTCGTGGAGGTCAGATGGCAGTCGCTCCACGTAAAATATCGAAGTTCAGCAGCATTACAGTTAGACTGGAAAGCCGACCCCAACTGAGTTAGGAAAAAGGTTCAGAGAATGATGACTCGTTTTAAAAAATTACCACGTTTCTTATTAAAAAATAAATCTTTCATTTAAACCTTGTTCTGACAATAAAATACACACAATAAAAATAATAATAATCCAATTTGGAACTGTCATTCAAAAGCTATGCGCGTACATACATTTCGGTGATTCATTTTTATTTATACAATATAGATAAAAGTAGTAGGTACCTACTAACACGGAGCGATATTAGTTTTTGATACAAAAAAACTTAGTTTATCTTAAATATGCTATTCTACGATATTCTTAACTCTAATATAATCAAATCAACAGTTTCAATCTGTTGTGTTCTAAACACAAAATGATAAATGACTCCTAATTGTTATTGATTACCTTTACTTCACTAAAGTTTGTCCCAAACTCTGAGGTATAGAACCAAAGCGAAATTTCCCACGAAAATGTTTTCAAGAGGTTATCTAAACCAGTTTGGAATGCCAATCGGTGGATGAATTGACGATCTTAATATTATCCCGAGTCTGTTCTCTCGCAAGCAAGCGGTCTCTGGATCATAAAGATATAACTGTATAACTATTTAGGCCTCAGGCTAGGTTACCAAGTTTTTTCGTCAGGATTTTTTTTCTTGAAAGCTTTTATGAAGTTGTTAGCTAGGTCAAAAGGGTGGACGACAGATGTCTTTAGGTCAATATGTTTTTCTAATCTAATCCAATGTCAATCTTAAAAATAGTATATTCTTTAATCTTAGTAAATAGGCAGTTTAGTAGCGGAGTTATCTAAGAATTGGAGAGGATTCGGTTTTTTTTAAAGAACTATAGTAACCAGAATTACTAATTATGCCCGTTAACCCCTTTAACTAAAGTGATTTTCCTTTTAGAATTGTTACTGCTTTCAAATCAAACTGTTTTTAAAGGATTCTATTGTGTTTTTAAACGTTATTATTATTTACGTTGAACCCGACGACGTTTCGGATGCTTTTCAGCAGCTATGGTCACGGGAAACGTCGGTTTCAATGTTAGTAATGATAACACCAAATAAATCGCGAGGGATAGTTTTATTTTATTGTGGGACATTTGCTTAAACTTATGACAATATCTTATTATTACTTTGTTAGCAGTGGGTCACGGTTTTAGGCCGAGATTCGAACCCTGGACCTACCGATCGTAGTATCGACTCCTTTATTACTAGGCTACCAGTGCTTATATATGGCTCCTATGTCTCCCTGAGACGTATGTAGATGAGAAAGAGAGCTATCTAGTTAAAAAGAGATATTACGTTAATAAAACGGCTACCTATCCAGCTATAGAGAAATATTACGTTTATAAAACGGTTACCTATACTTCACTTCCCTTAATGGTCGCTATCAATATCAATAAGGTGACAATTTATTATTAACTACCTCTCAGAACTAAATTATTCAGTGTACTAACAGGCTCGTTTGCGGTCCCCATAAGCTGCTATTTAGGTCACCGCGGAACCTCAAGGCTTCCACATATTAGAGGAATATTAAGCATTATTATAGGGTCTGTTTCACGCACAAGTAACTACCATAGGTAGTATATCATTAAGATTTGAAAGATAGTATAATATAGACACGGCGGGCAAATAACTCACGTTAAGTTTTGATCAAAATTTGAGGAAAAAAAATTGAAAATACGCAAGTCTAGAAGGTCTAAAGGAGATGATGTTTCACAAATGTATGGACCTTGGGCCCGATAATAATTGTACACTACTTAGAAAAATAGCTAGGCCATCTAGTTTTCATTTTTCAGTATTCAATTCTTATAATATTGCTTCGTATTATGGGCGGAATCTAACTAAATAAACACTTTCTTGCACACAACAAACATGGCGGACTAAAACTATAAAAATGTACTCATATTTTATTAATTTATGCCCTTGAATTTCGGAGGTGAATAAATATAATTGTATTTTTGATAATAACCGGTATTATTTCTCTTTTTCTGTATTGTGTACAATTAGGGGGCCCAAATTAAATGAATCTCTTTTGTGGTTAAGGAAGCAGATTTATATAATTCAGACCTTTTAAACTTGCGAGAACCTTGTAGAATTCATCACGGTAAAAGATGATGAGCAGTAAAATATAAATCTCCAAACTACAGACGTAAACATAAATCTTGATTTATTCCGAATTTAATATGGACGAAATCGTGGGCAACAACTAGTACCTAGTACTAGTAATAAATAAAAACAGCAGTTAGGTACTTAATCTACGCTCGTTAAACTGGAGGGTAGATTTTAAAAAAGGTTATTTGAAATACCGTTCTGCTCGGCACAGAACACGTATGCACCCGACGTGAGCTGAATGAAAAATACGCGTTAATCGCACATAAAACCAAATATTTTTATAAAACAAAACAAAAAGTCATTGGTTATAACCAATGACTTTTTGTTTTGTTTTATAAAAATATTATTGTTATTGTTTATGATTTGTGACGTGTTTTAATATCTCGCTGTGCAGTTGTTTCGTGAAAATGTATTTAAAGGAACGTCAGCTGTTGAGTTGAATATTACTTTTTCCAAATTGCACAGTAATATTTTTATAATATTTTCAAATAAATGAAATTAAAGGGTGTTTATTATTAAAATAACAAGCAATAAATCAATGCATAGGAGTATTATGTACGCTACATATAAAAAGCAATTTTTTGTCTGTATGTCTATTTGAAAAGAGGTAATCTCTGTAACGGCTGGGCTAGTTCGGATGTGACTTTTGCTGGCTGATAGGCTATAAAGTCGTTTTAAGAAACAAGTTCCAGTCAATGGACTGATAACCCCACAAGCCTGCCTACGTATTGGATAAAATAGGCATTTAAAAGGGCAAGGATAATACGTGACCAAATTGAGAACTAAATGGAAATTATACCTATTGTTACTAACTGTGTACTGCAACTTTATTCGTGGCATATATTACCCTTCTGGCACCCATTTAAGGATAAAAGTATAGGAACTAACTAACAAAATATAAAGTAGGTCCACGAATGTACCCAAACTCATAATTTAGTATTCATACGGACTAAAAAAGCTAGGCAACGGCAAAGTAAAGAGGCACCCGAACAGCGTTTTTAGTTTATTATAACATATTATATAGTATTGTAAACTAGATTTTCTCTTCCATTTTTTTATACTACGTAGGTGGCAGACAGGCACACGGCCCACCTGATGGGAAGCGGTCACCGTGGCGAAGGGGGGAGGGCTGGGAAGGGGCTCGGAGGCTAGGTAGGGATGCGGCGAGGAAAGGTACAGTGAGCTCTGGCTACCCTACTTACCAGCGGGAACACAACACGGTGGTTATTATGGCCGCGGTTTTATTATCGGGGAATTACCTGAAGATTATAGTAGGTATTTATTATTAAAAAATAAATTTCACGCTGAAATTTTATATTAAATTTCTCTCTCGAGCTGTTGTTTTTCAATTCCGGATGTAGATACTGTGTAAGAATTTTCTGAAGCTTTATCGAAACTGTATATTTTTATTCTTCAACATATTTCTTACTAGAGTGCATATGAAAGTAAACTGGTGCATATGAAAATACTGGTGGTAGAAATTTGATGACACAAATTTGTCACAAAATTTGGACGGGTAGGTACCACCGTGCATGATTGCGAAAAGCCCTCCATAGTAATCCAATCTCGGTTGGATTGTGTTCAGGGGTCAGTAAGTGCATAGCCGGGCAGGGAGGAATGTAGTCGCAGCACTAGTGGGACCGGTGGGTGTCACGCGCTGCTGCGACGACAATCCTCTTTTGATGAGGCCGTCAAGCTGAGTGCCACCATTGTTAACATGGTACGTGTATGTAATGGTGACCCTCTTTCTTGAGACTTTACCTTCAGCTTACCATCAGGCGAGGTTAAGGCAAATTGATGTGTCCTATATATATAACAAAACATTACTGGAACATTTTACACGCTCTATTTTAACACAGTCTTGGAAGCCCAATTAGGACTTTCTGACGTAACATTGAACTCAAATTAGGAGTACTTGCGTATTTTGGTGAAAATGCGATAGTGCGGTATCTTCATATGATAAAAACAGATAACAGATATACTTACCTCTGCTTACCCGTTCGGGATTACAAAGGCATGCGTATATGAAATTAAAACTCCAATTTTTACCCACAACAAAAGTGTTCACACACGCGGTTTTCTAAAGAATTGTAAAGAGCGTTTACGGGTTACCTCATTCTTTACACCAAGAGAGCTGTAAATACCACCTTTTATTTGGTTGTAAGGGCTAAAAGGGCCTTTTATGATCTGATGTGTCGTGCATTAGCAACACGTCTCTAAGCTTTTATGAGTTAATATGTAGTGAAGCGTGAGATTCAACAGATGGAAATGTGTCTTAATGTATGTATACATTAACCACTTTTTCAGAAGATATTAAGTGAGGACTCGGTGTCCCGCGGCTTCGCGCATATGGAGTTCTGATCCAGTGTCCGCTAGCTATGAGAAGCTATTCCAGGAATAAAAAGTATGTAAGTACTTATGTATTAAACCAGGCCACACCAGATTATAATCTATCCCTGTACCAAATTTTAGCCAAATCCGTCGAGCCTATAGTATAGAATCGAGTGCCCACCCACACGCAAAAACGCAGAACGTGAAGTTGCGGACAACAGCCCGAAAAACCATATCATAATACTTCACGGCATCTAACTTGGCAAGATTTTGGAGTAGTGTGGGCCCCACTACTCCAGAACCTTGCCAAGTTAGATGCTGTACACTATACTTGTTTGTGGCAAAATGCTTTGCATATAAACAAGTATAGTACACGGCATCTAACTTGGCAAGGTTTTGGAGTAGTGGGGTCCACACTACTACAAAATCTTGCCAGGTTAGATGCCGTGCACTATACCCTACCATACTATATTAAAGCCATTACCAAATTTGGTGCCACCAGGAGCTTAATATAGTGATGGGAGAACGCCATCAGAAGACTTCTTTTGAGGTTGTAAAAATCCATTCAAATGGCCTATACTGAATATGATTACGCTATCCTTAATGCAAATGGAACAAAACGAGTACACACAACTTATTACTAAACCAAAGGTAATACGGCTACAATCGATACTGTGATCAAATATAGCATGATGTCTATTTAAACACAATTTGAAACGGATATGGGTCAACTACCTATAAAATAATAGATATGAGCTATGGTTTTATAAAGTTCCACAATTTCTTAAATTAGTTTTAGTTTTAATCATATAATTTTATTTATCTTTCTTTTGTGCGGAAAACCCCACGGATATCACCCTTTTCTTCCATCGGGGGTGGTTATGTTGGACTCGGACTGACTAAAATCCCAAGCCGTTTCGAATCTCAATTACCGGAGTGTAGGCATTTTCCTCGCGCTTCAGCTGATTCGGGTCATCTACAGTTTTAAGATGGCCCTCTCGACCGCCAGAAAGGGCGAGTATCGTGCCGCTACGAAGGCGAGGCGAATGATGTAGGGTGACAAGCAAAACTTTATTTCCCTCGCCTACATTTCTAATAATTATTATTTGACATCTGCCTTCAATAACCATCGAAACATCAAATGAAAAGGTTAAAGATAATTTTCTGCCAATAAATGATATTAGATGTTCAATTTACACAATTTAATGAGGCGGTAAACGGCCTTGACGTCAATTGTATAGATAAGGGCCGAGACATTTCATTCCTCCTCTCGCCACAGACAGAAGTAGGTATACATTTCCATAAAAGATAAACACTGAAAACAGTGATAAAAACAACTGGTAATCATTTAAAAGAAATTCAGTTTCTTTCATTATTAAATTTTAAATTCAGAGAAACCTTTTTACGTTTGAAAGAAAAAGTTGGTAGACTTTGTGAAGAACATCTGTATTTTTCAATGGAGATGCCATTAAGGTTTCTTGTGAACTATGTAATCTTTGTGGACTATTTCAACGTAGAAATTGTAGGATTTGAGCGCATTTATTTCGTCCTTTGCTATTCTATTTGTTAATGGATATTATGTGTTGAAATAAGACGCTGAATTTATATTTAACAGTGGATTAACTGTTTATTAATTTTATAATAATTACACGATTAGGCACACATAGGAGAAACGAGAAAAAAAGGAAGAAGCCACTATTTAATTGGCACACGTAATAACTTTTTTTATTAATAGATGCGTTCAAATTTCCAATATTGTGACAAATTATATCCATAACCTACTAAGTCTATCGGTCTTATTTCGAAAAATAGTAACTCAATACGATAAAAGGTTTCAACTCAAGGTAGAGTCGTGAGCAGCAGCTAGTAATTTCATTTACTTTTTGTGGTTGTGTATCCTCATAGGGCCGGTAGAGGTATATGAACACACTACCCGTATCCTCAAAAAGAGGTGTATGAACTTCCATAATTCGTCGGCTTCTTTAAATTCCATCTAATATTTTTCAGACTGCAAATAGCTCCGGAAAAAGTTCTTTTCCTATAGATTTCGATCGGAAAAACAGAACATTCAGAACGGGACTTGAACCCAAGACCATTCCCTATCCGGGGAATATTTTTACCAACTAAGTGCCGTCACACGTCCTAGATAATATTCGGATCTCTCAATTAAACTAAGCCCAACTTTAGAATTGAACCTAAGCCCGAATGCACACCGGTCGCTTATATTACCGCACAAAGGTAAGCATTATGTTTCTATACAAAATTTAAAATTCTGCCTAACTTCTGGGAATACAACTAAAGCATATCTGCCTTCACCCTAACCGTGATTTGAAACAACTAAGCCAACCCTAATACCACTAAGCTGATGAGGCAAGCAAATGGTACCTAAAATATGTTTCCCAATATACTCAGAGTAAGGGCCTGCTCTGCGTCGTGCATTCGCACGCATGCGGGGGTCTGCTTCATGCAAATAATACTGAACTGATTTCGTACAGATAAATTGCATAAATATTTTTTACACATTGTTTTGTACCAGTAGGTAAACCGTCAGGATTTGTAATGAATATATAGCTACTAATTTCACAACTTAAAACATTATTAACCTACGTTTACCATCAGGCAAGGTACAGTCAATTGATGAATCAATTCCAAAAAAAGTGATATTTTCCGTGAACCTTATGTAGGTATTTTAAAGTTGTAAGCATCAATGCGATTGGATAATAATTGGCCGGTTGATATTTTATTATTTGTGTTACTCTTTGTGATAACTAAGTTGAAGTAAACAGCTCTAAACAGGATGTTATAATAATATTTTTTTATATTTTACCATACAATACATTTAACTAATTTATTCAACATAAAATCATGTAAAAGAATACATACGATTTGCAAGAAGTACACCCGCTTGCGTGACACGCAGGACGCAGCGCAGACCCTAAATCTATTCAAGATGTCTCCTCTCTAACGATAATGCGATACATTCTAGCCGGGTCGTTCACCCTTTCAGTTATAATGTAAAGACACATCCAAGTTGAGGAGTATATCCGGTATAGGGGCGGACACTATTACAGATAAGAGTTTTCTTTTATAAACTTAAAAGGGAAAATCTGAATAAATATGTATTATAGAGGTGAATGAACCGTAGAATATAAGTTTTATTAAACTTTTCCTTTGGGTATTGAAGTTGGATCTTATTATCTGTTGTTGATTACTTTTGGCAATCTATTTTGTTTATGTATATTGTAGGGAATATATTTTTGAAATTCGATTAGTATTGCTTCAGTAATAAAGTATTTTCGCTTCATATATTGGCAGTGGGTTGTGGATTTCAGATGGCAGTCGCTCCTGAAAAAGCTAATAAGTTGCGTACATAAGTATTAAGTGCCTAGCACTATATTGTTGTAGAAGTAAAAGTGGAACAACTGTCTAAGCTGCCAATCCTGAGAGGAAATACTGCGCCCAAGCGGATACGTATTTAGCGTAGTTAATATATTGAAAAATAGAGCTGCTCCGAAGTATTTGAGTACCTTGACCGCTACCATATATCTGATGGCAACTGTACCTACGTATATTAAAGAATGTTTTTCTTGGCTTTTTTTGTTATTCCTTACAAAGTTCTTATGAATTAACTCAATAATTTCTGCTAATACTTTCAAGTTCAATGAACGAAAATAATGCAAGAAATTTTGAGTATGTTTTGACCATCGCAGAGTTTAGGTCAAAAGAAAATCTTCCAAACTTCACCAAACTGCAGAAATATGATGATTCTTTTCTTAGAAATTTTGCCAGAACCTAAATTGAGGAAAAAGGCAAGACATGTCGAATATATAACCCCCTCAGGCCATTTGTTATTTTTTCACTTCGTTTCTTCGAAACTAACGCAATACTTAGAGGGTATAACATTAGCTATTAGCAAAAAAAATATCACAAGTTTTCGGGAAATCGTACATTCCACGAGCTTATTCATCCTCCGAGCCTTTTCTAAATCCGGGGTTAGCTTATCAGTCCAACTACATTTTTTACACTGCCGAAATTGATAAAATTTTACAAATATAATATAGCAAGCCGAAGTAGCAATGGCCTGGTCACATCTATCGAAGGACCAATGGCCGATGGAGCAAACGAGTCCTAGAGTGGAGATCACGAACCGGCAAACGTAAAGTAGGACGCCCCCCAGCACGATGGACGGACGACCTGAAAAGGGTAGCTGGGATAGACTGGATGCGCAAGGCGGAGGATCGGGTGCTATGGCGTACTTTGGGAGAGGCCTATGTCCAGCAGTGGACTGCAATAGGCTAATTAATTCATTGAATATACTTTAGTAGCTGACGCCCGTGGTTCCGCTTGCGCGAATAAAGGTTATCTTTTTTAGTCATATCTCCGGTTGTACTTAACAAATTTCAATTGAAACACAACAGATTTTAAGTCTGACTAAGACCTTTCTGATAAAAGAAACTGCATCAAAATCCGATTGGTAGTTTTTCCTTCCATCGTGAACAATAAGACAAGAATTCTAAAAAAAATTGTTGTTGTTTTCAGAGTCGTTCATTTAACATAACCCAAAACAATTATGGGTACATATATAGGAATATACTACCTATAATAATGATTTATTTTATAACATTGTTGAAAGTTTACTACGGAATAACTAGGCACTAGACATTTATATCGCCTGAACGTGCACTGCCCCCGATAAAACTTTATAACACTCGATTAAAAAGATAATCGAAAAATATTACAGGTTTATTGCCATTAAAGACGAGATGACACTTCATCAGACCGAAACAATAAACGACTTCTATATCTCATTTGAAGCGAAATGTATTTTTGATAACTTAGTTGATGTGTGTTAGGTTTAACCTTCGTCCTTAGAAGGCACGTTAACCCGACTATGCCGGTTGTCATACAAACGTCTATGACAGTCGTTTTGGGTACTTGGAGCCCTAAAAAGTCTGGTTTTAATTCAGGACTTCGATATTGTCAATGGTCTTTGTAAGTCAGAAGGCTGTTTCTTTTTTTTTGTGCGGCAATCCCCACGGAAATCACCCCGTTTTTGTTTTGTCGGCTTGAATTAATTAATCTCAGATTCGATACAGGCTCGATATTGATGGGTCTTCCACTGGTGGATAATGAGATAGAGCTACGTGTGTGTATATTTTCATATAGCCGTTTACCATCACCGAGATTGCAAGCTCTGAAAAACAAGCATACGATTCTTATACCCACTTAAAATGACCCTTAATAATATAAAGCCCTTAAGAATAAGTATGAAGAAGTTGTGCAATTATTCACTTCTGGTCGACGGTATTTCACCCCACCATTTATCCAATGTAAGGTGAGTAGAAAAATAAGAACGACATTTTAGCCCTCAAACCCTTGCATACTACATTTATCAATGTCGGCATACATTAATCCACTCATGCGTTTACGAAATCCTATTCGTATGTATAGGATGAATAGGGTTAGTTATATTATAATCAAGCATCGAGTGTCTTAAAATGACGTATCGTTATATTTAAAATAGTTTTTAAGATTTGACGATGGTAACAATACGCTGGCTTGAACAGGGAAATATTATAAATAGCTGTTTTATAATTTCGAAAATCATGTAGGTATATCATGTTTGAGCATAACCGAACCGGCAATATAGTAAAAAAAATGCCAAAAATGACATCCACGCGGGAAAAGCTGGGTCATATGCTAGAAAACAATTATAATTTATCTTTTTGTGATTTTCGAAATATTTATTCAATTACCGAAATATATAATAATACTAGCTGTACCCCGCGGTTTCACCCGTGGCATAGTTCGTCCTCGTGGCAGGATAGAAAGTATCCCAGTTCTAATTTACCTCTCCACCAATTTTCAGCCAAATCGGTTCAGCCATTCTTGAGTAATAAATAGTGTAACTAACACGACTTTCTTTTATAAATATAGATATAGATATCGCGCTGTGTCAGACGCCAGTGTGTAGGTGGCCTATAATTTCCTCGCACCCCGACTGTCACTGACCCAACTGTACCTATCTATTCACTATCATAGAATACTGGATAGGTATTGCTATTAACAACGTATTCCCAAGCGCAATATGACTACCGCTGGTAGTGTTAAAGCTACAATGTTCTTCTACTCGAAGCTCTAAGATAAAAACTGATAAGAAAACTAATACAATGTGTGGTTTCCTACAATTCTTAAGATAGCTAAGAGCTGCAGAGCTCCACAGCCTCGTAAGATAATGAGAAAAGTTTCAGTCGCCGTTACTTTGATCCAGTGCTAACACTAGCGATTTAAAGCGCTTTAGGAATCTTTGATGTCTTAGTTCAATGAAGGCAAAAGTGTAGTTTAAATGTATGCTGTTTTAGAGGGAAGTTTGGAAACGGACGGTCAAACAGAAACGGAGCGAAAAATGAGAGGTAGGTACAAATTTCGTAATGAAAGTGTTTTTATACCACTTAGGTGGCAGTTAAGCACAATGACTCAATTAACGGAAAGCGGTCACCGTGGCCTATGGAAGTGTGCAACACCATGGACATCACACATTAATTTTCTTTCAGTTTATGATTTCCGAATGGGTACCGCCTGCTATCAAACTTGTTTCAGGGTTTTTAACAGCAGGCCGATTTTTCATTTTTAATCATTTAGGTATTTTTTATATTTTTTTACCAAACGTGAGCCTTTCGTTAAAGAACCATGCTCATTTGTTTTTTTATTGATGCTCAATTGTTTTCTCCATTTTTTTAATACAAGTACTGCACAAGGTTGTGCAATTATATAGGAAGGATGTTCAATTAGCATTCCTGATTGCACAACTAGTTGTACAACATGCTATTGGTGGGAATTGTGGGAAAGTATTTGTTTAACTTGAGGAACATCACAAAGGTTTGTCCAAAATGCCGCGATATAAATATGACTCGACACTAAGGTGAAATTCTAAAGAGATAAAGGTTCGTACACATGATACATAATGCAAATTGCGGTATGATGCTGACCCTTATCATTTGTAGCTTAGTCATCAATATAAAGAGCCATTTTGTCTTGTCTTTTGAAACGAGGGTTTTTAAGTGTGGGACGATTTGTTATAAAAAGGCCGGGTGATATTTTTGACATGTATTAGGGGCCTTTTAGGACATGTTATGTTGTAATGAAAAGGTTAGGTTATTCATTCGGTTTTTAGGCTTCTAAAGGTAATCTGAAAATGTATATAATAGCGGTACAAGCTTTTTAGTGAGATTAAAAACTGTAAAGTAGTTGTTGGCAAATCTGCAACATACCAATTGAAAATTTTTCCCCACGGCACAATCAGTTGTGCAATTTTCTAACAGAAAAACCTGTAAAAACCATATTCATTTGTTTATATCGTTTCTCAGTTTGCTTTGTCGATGCTCATTTGTTTTTATTGATACTCAAAATATGTTTTCCCATTTTTAGGTTGAGGTTTAGGTGTTCACATAAATATAGCTACAGGATAAAAAACTGCAACGTACCATTACATATCTCATTTCAACTCTTACACTTAACGTCTCAAAAAAGTTCCGATGACAATGTTCCGAAAAGGGCACACCGTACCAGGAACGAAACGATTTATAGATGCTACGGCAGCAATAAAAGGGTGCTTTCACGATTCGATTACAAGTCGAAGGCACAATTATGCCAAAATGACTTTATTGGAAGTTCGGAATTATTGTTTTCCGGCTTCCTGGTTTGAGTAACGGATACATGGCACTAGGTAGTGCGATTGTTGAAGTTAAAGAAGAATTCCTTTGGGTTCTGTTGTTAACCCTCTTCTACTCGTGCATGGGTCTATCATAACAACGGCATAGTTTGCTTTGTCTTTGATTGAACGGTGCTCATGATTGCCAGCTGCATGATTCGCGGGCAATTATAATCAGACATTTATATTTTAATGTACACCACACACTACCCAAATTTTTGTTATGGAGTTCATATAAAAGTTGTCTGGATGAGATTACAATCCCCGAAGGGGTAGGCAGAGGTGCTAGCACCCACATTTCGCCAGTTTATGTTTAGGTCCCAATGTAATAGGTGGCGAGCCTATTACCATTAACCGCGCACTTATAAACCCGCGATAAATACACACATAACTTCGAAAAGCATCGAAAAGTCATTGGTGTGTGCCATTGTGAACCTGGGATCGAACCCGAGACCTCGTCTCAGCAGTCCATTACCCAGACCACTAGACTACCGCGGTTTTCCTATTTGAACTGTACTATTATGTACTGTGTTTGTATCCGTTGATTGGTATGCAGCAAAGATTATCATCCTCTCTATTTACATTATGTGCCTATCTCGTAAGTGCACCAATGATGTGTTATTTCAATGCAATGATCTAAGCACCACGACCTAAATTTCTTGTCACGTCAGCACAGCAAAGGTTCAACGTCAGTGGATGACGTCATTACTCTCTGATCTACTGAAGCAGCACTTCAGGTTCTTATTTGGCAAAGACTAAGCAATGTGACTACGATACCGATAGTAGAATTCGTAGGTAGAATGCTAGGGAGACCAATGAATGGATGGGCACGGGTCTCCTCTCCTCTAACGAGAGAGCTGAGAGGGTTTAAACCTGAATTTACACACGCTGGCCTAATGCGGGTTGGTGGATTGGACATGTCCTTAGAAATTCTCACGACGTTTTTCCTTCACCATCAGCAGATAGTAAATCAAGTGATTAACACATATAAATTCCACAAAGTGAAATTCACATTAGTACTGTCCTCTCGCAACTCGCTCGAATTCTATAAATTTTTTGAGAAACCCAATTTATATAGGTAACCTTCAAGAGAAATAACAGTATCCAGAAACTGTTATATTCTTAGCTTCAATATGAAAGTGTACTCATACGAAACTAGTTGACAATAAATAAGACGGTATATTATTATATGAAAATCCAGACATTTTGTTAGCGGAAAGTGGTATCCACAACCAATCTTTATGTCAAAGTAAATTCTATTTGAAATAAGTGGCTTGGAAAGAAAACGATCACTACCAACCAAAGAGTTTTATTTATGCTACTAGACAAGTAATTTGTGTCATAGTTCGGCGGTGGAGAGAAGTGATAAAAGTAGATAAAGAGAAAAACATGATTCAGTAACACCACGTTTTAAAAACACGTGATTTCAATTAGTTTAGAAAGGGGGCGTCACACTCGCACTGAAAAAAAATTTTGAAGAAAGTCATATTGTAGACGTTAGGAAAAACAATAGCAGGGATCTACCTAAAATCTCACTAAAATGAAGCTAATTTCCTCGCTAGCGATAAATTATTTATAGACGTGTCACTTAGCTTGCATCTTCATTAAGTTTTATAAGTACTAAGAACAATATAAAATCTTTAATATCCAAAGCTATGAATCAAAATTTTATTTTAATGAAACTAGTCGCTTCTGTCTGATGAAGCTGTAAAAACTTTCTTCTTTGATATGCTAAAACATTTCTTGCAGTTAAGAACATCATTATAGGGCATTAGCTTGACTTGCAGGCTTTCAGACTTGCCAGATAATCATAATAACTGAACTTAAAATGAAAAGTTTTAGTCAAAAGTATCACATTGATGTCCTTTGTGAATTGCAGTAGAGCAAAATGTAAAACAAGTATAAAATGAGATATTTGCAGTTAAAATACGGTAAGGATTGTGTGCGTCAACAATTACACACGAAGCATTGACCCTATTTGTCCAAATGTTTAATTAAAAGGTCTACAAACTCATTTGCATGCAAAACTCTAGAAAAAAGAACTATAATCATCATCTGAGCCTTTTCCTAACTCAGTTGGGGTCAGCTTTTTAGTCTAACTACGATGCGGCCTTACTCCGATATTTGCCGTGAAGCGACTGCCATCTGTATTCCTCTCGGGTCTGCCTTGTCAGACAGTGCAAGATGTTTATTTCCAATTTTATTTATATTATTAAAACATTCCTTTGTAACTTTTTAATTCTATTCAAGCTTTATTCAGCGTAAAAACTTTTATGTCGCGATGCAAGAGATCAAGTGTTGTAAAGAATTTCAGTGTTATTAGTCAGAAAGCTCTGGGCACAAGTTTTACTGCAAAACGTCTCACTGAGTACTTTTTGTAGCTTCCTACTTTCACTCACTTTTTAATTTCCAAACATAGCTTACCATCAGGCGAGGTGGAGTCATATTGACGTGACCGATATAAAAAGAGCCAAGGTGACCGCTAACGAGTTGGGCCGTGTCTGCCACTTAAGCATAATTTTACTTATAAATATTATAAACCTAGGCATACAGGAATTTCCCGTTCAAATTCGCTCTGACTCAACTAAGTAATTTACAGAAAATTACAGGCAAACAACACTTTCATACGTACACTACTTTGTTCCTGCTATTGAGTGGGGTCGTTAGAGCCTGGGTGATAAAGATAGGAAGATAAAGTCGGGTTAACTGAACCATACTTAAACGTAAAAACTAAAACTAGCTAAAGTGCTTCCTATTTTCAAGCACCACATATTCTTTACACATGTTTTATTACATGTGTAACGCCGCCGGTTTATCTTCAAAGGGGTAGTAGGTGCATCAAAATATTATAGTTAGTTGTTTATAGTCCTACCATGAACGTGTACCTACAGCTAATGGATGGGGCGCATGGAAGACACTAAAGACATAGAATATATCGAAGCCGTAGAATATATCGGAAAATTTCGAGCATCTAGGATGGGTCCAGGTAGCTCAGTTGGTCAGAGCATTCCCCCTGTAAGGGACTGGTCGCGGGTTCAAGTCCCGTCCTGGATGATCATTTTTTCCGATCAGAAAATCATTGGAAATAGTTAGCATGCAATTGCTTAAAATTTCATTCAACACTAAAGACAGCCAGCTTGCTTATACGTATAAGACGGCACGCACACACTCGTTAACCATTACGCGGTAAATGTCATTCGATTCAGTTAATTTGCGCGGCAAAAATGGTTTTTTCGGGCAGTGAATTTAAAAACAACGTTGAGAAATAATAATTTGTTTTCACTGGTTCGATTCATTAGTTCAATCGTATATCGTTATTCATTGTTTCCGTAGTCCGTAAGAATTACGATAGATGGCTTCAATGGCGCTCCAAACCGAGGTAGTATAGTTGTCACAAAATAAAAGGCCCACTTTGACAGTTCGTGCCCATGAAGTTCCTAATTTTTTATCAATTGAAATGTTCTAAAGGTAATTACATTTTTATTGACAGGAACCGCCCACTCGGCTAAGTGCTGTGCATAACGATTTTTTCATGTAGTCCACAGACTATTAATAATCAGTTAAGGAAAGAAAATATCGAGTGAGATATTTTTTTTCAAGTCCGACGCGCACTTTTATTTTTATTTATTTTAATACTTGTGTTTAGATTCTGAAGACTGATTTAATTATTCTTGTTGTTTTTGTGATTGAGTGAATGTTATTGTAAAAAAAATATTAAATATAAGTAAATTGACCTTTAATGACATTCCTACAAAATCAAAGGTTAAGCAAATTTTTCTAATCAGAACTTTAATCCAATGCAGTTTACATACATATTCAAATCAATTAAATCCCCATGCAAACTGGATTCGATTCATCCTGAGTATCGAATACCGAATCGTATAGGTACATAACTAGTTACGCCACGAGAACAAACGTCAAAACGGGCCTTTTATTTTGTGTTGAGTATAGTCGTAGACGTGTAGGTAACTCAGTTGGTCAGAGAATTCCCTCAAAGATTGGTTGCGGGTTCAAATCCCTCCCTAGGTGTTCTTTTATTTCGATCTAAATTATTTGCAAAATAAACCTAAAAAAGAGAATTACATTTTTAGAAGTATATATTTTATTAACTTATGCATTGACCATCTGAAAACTACTCTATGATGTAAGAGAAGAAAGAATGTATCATTAAAGTACAGCATCTGGACTGCTTGAGCTCAAAATTGCCGAGATCACGCAAACGACGTCGCTTCATAGACGTCCGGTGTAGGCAGACTTCGTGTGATTGAAATTGAAAACTAAGAATTTTTAACCAGAAAATAGCTATTTTAGGACAATAAATTTTTCAAGGAGGTAGGATACGACGGTATCTCCCGTCCGAAATGAGCTGTCAGACTGGGGTAGTACCTCCACCCTATAGAACACCGCGGCCATAATAACCTTCGTGTTGTGTTCCTGCTGGTAAGAAGGGTAGCCAGAGCTCACTGTACCCCCCTTCCGTCCACCCCTTCCTAGCCCTCCGCCTTCCCTTTAGGGTAGGCATAGGCAGCGCGTTTGTGACACCCTTAGTGTTGGACACGTTCATAGGTCACGGTGATCGCTTCCCATCAGGTGGGCCGTGTGCTTGTCCTGCCACCTACGTAGTATAAAATATAAATATGTAAGTATTTTTGATTTCGGGTTATGGTTGGATCCAATTTGAAAAAAAAATCATTTTTGATCAAAGATGTTTTTTTTAAATGATACAGGACAACACAGGACAATGACACTCAATCAGAAAGCATAGGTTCATAAATGACGGCAGTCAGGTGAAAAAAAAAACAATTGAATTAGGAATGACGCCTATAATGCCTTTTATTTATTTATTTATTTATTTATTTATTTATTTATTTATTTATTTATTTATTTATTTATTTATTTATTTATTTATTTATTTATTTATTTATTTATTTATTTATTTATTTATTTATTTATTTATTTATTTATTTATTTATTTATTTATTTATTTATTTATTTATTTATTTATTTATTTATTTATTTATTTATTTATTTATTTATTTATTTATTTATTTATTTATTTATTTATTTATTTATTTATTTATTTATTTATTTATTTATTTATTTATTTATTTATTTATTTATTTATTTATTTATTTATTTATTTATTTATTTATTTATTTATTTATTTATTTATTTATTTATTTATTTATTTATTTATTTATTTATTTATTTATTTATTTATTTATTTATTTATTTATTTATTTATTTATTTATTTATTTATTTATTTATTTATTTATTTATTTATTTATTTATTTATTTATTTATTTATTTATTTATTTATTTATTTATTTATTTATTTATTTATTTATTTATTTATTTATTTATTTATTTATTTATTTATTTATTTATTTATTTATTTATTTATTTATTTATTTATTTATTTATTTATTTATTTATTTATTTATTTATTTATTTATTTATTTATTTATTTATTTATTTATTTATTTATTTATTTATTTATTTATTTATTTATTTATTTATTTATTTATTTATTTATTTATTTATTTATTTATTTATTTATTTATTTATTTATTTATTTATTTATTTATTTATTTATTTATTTATTTATTTATTTATTTATTTATTTATTTATTTATTTATTTATTTATTTATTTATTTATTTATTTATTTATTTATTTATTTATTTATTTATTTATTTATTTATTTATTTATTTATTTATTTATTTATTTATTTATTTATTTATTTATTTATTTATTTATTTATTTATTTATTTATTTATTTATTTATTTATTTATTTATTTATTTATTTATTTATTTATTTATTTATTTATTTATTTATTTATTTATTTATTTATTTATTTATTTATTTATTTATTTATTTATTTATTTATTTATTTATTTATTTATTTATTTATTTATTTATTTATTTATTTATTTATTTATTTATTTATTTATTTATTTATTTATTTATTTATTTATTTATTTATTTATTTATTTATTTATTTATTTATTTATTTATTTATTTATTTATTTATTTATTTATTTATTTATTTATTTATTTATTTATTTATTTATTTATTTATTTATTTATTTATTTATTTATTTATTTATTTATTTATTTATTTATTTATTTATTTATTTATTTATTTATTTATTTATTTATTTATTTATTTATTTATTTATTTATTTATTTATTTATTTATTTATTTATTTATTTATTTATTTATTTATTTATTTATTTATTTATTTATTTATTTATTTATTTATTTATTTATTTAATCTTCATGCACATGGTACATTGGCGGACTTAATGCCGTGGGCATTCTCTACCGGTCAACCATCGGGTGGTGCAGAGCTATAACGAGGTAGGCATAAAACGCGATGATGTGTAATACATACCTAAATACATAAATATAATATATATTATACACATACATATAATATAATACACATAAACAAATACCTACTATAGCAATACATATTATATGATATACCTTTAAATAAATACAGAGGCAGGTACATAATGCTCACGCTGTTTTCCCTCCGGGGTCAGCAAAGATAACAACAACAACCCGCTTCTGTCTCCACATCCGTTACGAGCTTAAAAAGTACATAGTACTATGTATGACAACAAAACTTGTAGAATATAAGAATATTATTCGTTTTTCCTCTTCCCGAATTCGTAGAATTTACTTTTGTTCTTACATGTCTCACGATTTTTCTCTACCATCATTAAATGTTTCATACAAGACCGCCTTTTCGTGTATTTCTAACCTTACCGTTTTTTTCAGAATCCCCTAGCTTAGTGTGTAGCCAAACCTGCCCAAGGACCTTGTCGTTTAAATAAATTTATTATCTGATGTATTAAACTCAATGTCTGTTTTTTCGTATTTTATGAGTTACTGTAGGTTCATACATTTGCTAAATTAAAGGATTACGTTAATTCGCTATAACAGTTTTTTTATATGATATTGTTAAAAGTTTACGCATTGATAATCGTGATGTAATCCGTTAAAATTAGTTTCTTTTAAATATTTTTTTTATACTTATTATAATGAACTAGCTGTCTGAACCCCTACGTGGCACCAATTTATCCCAAATATCTCTATATATGGAAACTGGTCCGATTTTTTGTCCAACACGAAAAAAAAATCTATTCGAACCGGTAGTTCCTGAGGTTAGCGCTTTCAACCAATCAAATAAACTATTCAGTACAATATTAGTATAGATTTAACGTTCGAATATTTGATCTCATTAATGACTTAATCAAATTAGCTATTCAGCCTCATTCATAACTGTATAGAGGAAACCATTTGGCTTAACCGGACACGAATCTATGCCCATTATGATGATATCTTATTTATAACACAGCTAATGTCTCCATCACGTCGAATGTATGAACTAATCGGATTATTATCAGTGGTATTAACAGAGGACATAATATCTAACTATTACCCTAGGCGCACACTTAGCGATAGGCGACAGCGACAGCTCGGCGTCTAGACGCGACGACAGACTGCGTCCGACGATTTCATAGCGCCACGAGACGCTGCGACTCCCCTAGCTTGTAATCGCGACTCCGCGTCTCTGACGCCAATTGTGCGAAGCTTTGAATTCTCGGCCGCAGCCTGTCGTCGCGCCTAGACGCCGAGCTGTCGCGTGTCGCCAAGTGTGCGCCTAGGCTTAGGTTGATAGGGAGATTAGAGATTTGTCTTTGAGACACGGTGACAGAATTGCTCATTTGAGAGATAGAACATGACTAAGAAGCTGTTATGTGTAAAGATCTTGCTACTAATAATTTTGTTGCTTGTATTAAGACGTCGACATTGAAGTGTTATAGGATTATATCGGCAAATGTACTAATATCAATACGTTTTGGAATAAGTACATTAATTTCGTACAAAAGATTTATAGTATAAGATTTTAGATTGACATGGTCTAAATCACTGGTATTATAAATAGTTATCGGGATATTTACCATGTTCATTGCCCTCAAAAAATATAAAAACGATTATTATATTGTAACAAATCAATTAATAAGGTAAATTTGACTGTTAATTAATAAGAAAGTTGATTTCGGAAATTTTACAGTTTTCATTTTATGGAAAGTTTTAGAACTAAGAGGATCGGTACCTTAGAATGTGTTATTATGAATGTGTAAATAAGTAAATAAATAAGCTAATACTGAGGCCGACTGTACTTCTTGGTATCCTACCGCGATTTATTTTACGTTACTTTTATATCAACTCTATTCTAGTCTTACATTTCCTCGTGACCCATAACCATAGCTGCTGAAAACCACCAAAACATTGTAAAAATGAAAAAAAAAACTAATCGCAACGAAATTCATTAACATTATCTTTTATTACAAAAATAAATTTGAATAAATAAATAGTAGTAGACAGAATTAAATAAACTCATTTGCAAAAACAAGCAGTTTAAATTCTTATAGTCTCTGTAGAAATTACAAACGTAAAAGGTTTCATTCATATGAGTATATTACTGGCATGTTTGTGAAGTGTCATAGTGTTAAAACAGTCCGTTCTAAATTAAAATTTAAAACCTCGCAGGCTTTTAGACAGATAAAAGAAAATTACTACATTTTGTATTATTTTGGCGCGAATTTTTGAGTAATTTTAACTCCAAATCTCTCTTTTTTTTATATATATTTTACTATAGCTATCCCCCGCGGGTTCATCCGTGGCATACTTCGTCTCCGTGGCACTTATTTAATACATACATGGCCGTAATATGAAAATTTGCCCGATTCATTGACATTATGTGATTACTAGTCTGCTCTTCCGGGTAGTAGCGTGATGATAATATAGCCTGCCTTCCTTGATAAATGAGCTATTCAACTCAAAAATGATGCTTAATTCGGATCATTAGTGTTTATACAGAAAATATAAATGTAAGTTAAATTTATTTGTAACTAAAATTTTTGATTGTTTACGCGAATGTCACACATTGACCGTTACCATAGCAACTGAAAAGCGTCTGAAAAGTAATAACACCAAAATAATGGCAATAAAGTCCGTTAAAAATAATTTTATGTCAATTTATTTGTGACGTCATTTTATAAGATTATATGAAACATTTATGAGATAATACCCTGAAACTTAGCTTAACACAGCTTACACACTGAGTACTGTAATGTCACAAGATGTTCTAACTTCAAATCTTTGTACGTTTGAAAGCCGCAACCTAATAGCAGAGAGGCACAGTCTCAGTTTTCCGTGCTATGTTGAGCTGTCTAAAGCTAGTTACTACGTTTCATCGTAGAACGGAGACGCAATAAACTAGCACCCTTAGAGAAACAGGTATAAGTTTAAAACTGCTAAAATACCCCTTTCCCACCTCAGTTGGGGTCGACTTTTAGTTTAAATGCGAAGCAGCGTGCTTCAATATTTTCCTTGAAGCGACTGCCATCTGACCTTTACAACCCATTGGTGATATCGAAATTCTGTAGTTAGACCGGTTGTCGGATTTTTAAGGGCTTCAACTACCCATAACGACCGCTATTGATGAAAGTAAATGGCAACGGAAAGTGACGACAGTTTAAAGTTTTTATTTATTCAAATTAAGACCAATTAATTAAGTTAATTGACAAAAAATTATTACGTATAACATGAAATTAAATAAGCACTTAAAATCTCTCTTGCCGGATAATTATTAAGATGACTGATATTCAAGCAAATACGACTTATGCTTATGTTTTCCTGAGGTTTCGAGTTAACAATCTGGCCTAGATACTTGTCTTTACAGTGCCTATTTACACAAGGATATATTTAGGACGTGTACAGAGTGTAAGGAAATTTGTCATTGTGGTTGCTTTAGTCAGGATGTGTTACTTGATATGGATCCCAACAGACGTTGCTTTGTAGTAGTTAGTTAGAACCTTTTTTTTGGAAACCTTAATGTATATAGGGAAGTGTATCAATAGCCATACTTCAAAATCATATATTTTTGTCCTATGTACGTTCTTTGCTATTGCTTGACTATTTTTTTATTTGCTAGTTATAGATTCATTTTTTCAACAGTAGAACAACCATATCCTTCACTCAATATCTCTATACCTACTTTCGTTTTGCTCCAACTGAAATCATCCGTCAAATCAAATAGAACCTAAAAAAGTCTACAATTTCAAGAAAAATAACTCATTTATCTCCTTTATCATAAGAGAAAATGTACTAGCAAATCACAGGTAAGCTCAGCGTGGTATTTATTACACGCGCTAATGCCCTAGATTTATACCAACATATATTTTCCGTCGAGATTTTTTCTTTAAGTTACCAACATTTTCTTCGTAAATGCTTGAAACATTTTTATTATTATTATACGGGCAAAGTGAACATTGTTGTGAAATGACTTCTACTACACGAATTGTGCTCTCAGAAAGTGGTCGTTATGTAAATTTTGTTAGAAATAAAATAGAAATCGAATTCATCACTTGAAAATTTACAAGTTACTTTTTATACATATTACTTTGAATGTATGCGTGTATTTATAGGTAATGTGACACAAAACAATTATTACTTAATGTTTCTTTCAAAAAACAAAATCAAGTTCAAAAAATTTACGGTTACAAGTTGGGCGCCAAATTAATTATTGGCACCCAACTTGGGGTTTGACTATGAAGTATAACGTTGATAATTTTTGTGGTATATGATAAACCAAAGTAAACTAGATAAGATACATAGATAAACTAGACTTTTTTTCTGCCAGTAAAAATTGATTTTGACGAAGTCCATGTTGGGCGCCAATCCAATGATTGGTGCCCAAAATAGGCTTCGTTGAAATTAATTTTCTCTGGTAGGGATGAAAAGACAACATCCAGAACAACACTTGAACCCGCCACTAGTCTTTTCTGGGGATAATAGCAATATCCTCATTGATTGTGCAACCTGAAAACGTTCCAGATATTACATATTAAAAATTAGCTTAAGAATTCAATAATAACAATATTTACACTGAACGCAAATTAAATTTGCTACCTCTGCTAGAGGTCAACATGAGAATGTCTAGATCAAATTAAATAAATTAAAACACATAATACATCTCTATCTTAAATATCTCGCAAAGTTTAAAAACAAACTTCTCAGCGTAGACATCTTCACCAATCTCTAAACCATAAAACGGAAAAAGCCACAAATTCGGCTTCCATTTTTCAATTTAAACGTCAATAGCTATTTCTGAGCGCCCATTACTGGGTCTCTATTAATGCCGGATTTCGTCGGAAATCGTTCGGACCGAGACACCCAGGGATGTATGTCATGCACAGGATAAATGTCGAGCTCTGTTCAACTAGAGCCGTTAAAAGGAGTCCCTCTTAGTGGAAAGAGGACTCTTATTTGTTTTTGTATTTTAGTTGTGGGTTTTCAATGTTTGATGTTAATTTTCTTCCGATTGTAATCACATTTTATAGTACTACTTTGACTTTGACAAAAGGACCTAGTTCATGTCACATTGTATGTATCTGAAAGTGAGTTGAGTTTAGATAGCAATACTCAAACAAATTTGAATCTTAAATTGAACTGTTTTTGAAACAGTTCGATTCGATAAGTTAGGTAACTGAAAGTTTAGGCATTACATGAAAGGTAAGCCTTTGCCAGAGTCGCGTTTATCAATAAGCAGGTGTTCTGTGGGGCCACGCACACCCACATATCTCAGAAAAAAAAATCGACCTCTCAAAACGATTTATAATATCTATCTCACAATAGCACAATACCTTTTTAAAAAATGAAGTATCAAGCTCTTGAAGAAGTGCTCTGCTAACACCTGCGTTGTTAAGTATTATCGAGTGTAATATGTTCAAGGTAAGACGAAGCTGTATGAGCACACAGTCGAGTCGCCAAGTTGATATGAGTACCGCTTATGAACCTGGAGCTACAGAGTCCGACGAACAAGAAAATAGATATGGTATTGTAGTAGTAAAATAAAATATTTACTCAAAATGATGAGTATTATTTTGAGTAAATATTTTATTTTACTGCTGGACTAGAACAGCTAGACATACACACTCACATCATAATATGTATATATTTTTTATATTACTTAGGTGGCAGACAAGCGCACGGCCCACCTGATAGGAAGTGGTCACCATGGCGTGGCCTATGGCCGTGTGCAACACCAGGGGCGTCACACTCGCACTACCGACCCTGTAAAAACCTTCAAATGTCCTTCCTGAAGAACCCCATATCGTAGACGCTAGGGGAAACCACAGCAGGCAAATATCTTGGGTTTAAGATACTATTCTACCTCTACAAACATTAAAAGTCTTAAATTTGTGTCCAGTGCGCACGTTGTTCTTTATTTTTTTCGTATGTCAACTTTTTTATTTCATAGGAGAAAATGTAACGTTCACACGGCGGCACGGGGAAACCGCAAAATTCGTCCATTTTAATTGAACATTTTTAATTGGACAGCTCTGTCAAGTCCGCTGGTATATTTGTAAAATTAATGGTGTTTTTTGTTCTTTATACAATGTGTTGACTTGCATTTGAGTATCCTTCACAGAGAGCCTTGAGCTTTGAAGGATGCTCAAATGCACTTGTTTAACACTTTGTTATATTGGCACGGCAATATCTTTGGGGTCCTAATCGCGGGTGCAAGCCTATACTATCAGCAGGATTACCTGCAGGCTTTCCTCTTGGCATTACTCAGATATTTGTGAGACTTGTGAAATTGTGTCAAACGCCAAATCAAGAGAAAAGTAGCTCCCGGGTTTCTAAGTGCAAGTTTTGGAAGCTACCGGGACCAACGCTATGATGATGATAATGAAGGAAGTTCAAGATCTATTAAATCCATTTCACACATCCTTGTCACCTTTTGTCATAAAAGACGGCTGAGATACGAGGCGACGGCAACATATTACGTGGTGTGTAACGCTACTGGTACGAGGCTGATTTATTAACGCTTAGAGCTTATTTTTTCTTATTTTTCATAAGTTTAATTTTCTTGTGCAGTCTTGACTGAATTACTCTGTCAGATTACAACCGTAATATATGGGTGTGCAAAGTAAGTGTGTAGTTGATAAAGTTATTGTGTGAAATATGGTTGATGCAAAAGAAAAATTAAAGACGTTAATGGTATTTTGGTAGCTTATTTTTAGAAATGGCATTCTACCCTTCTTGATTTGTAGATTTATGTGAATGCTGGTTTTCATAACTTTTGGTTATATCGCCGGTTCTAATCAATCAATTGAAATCGGAGATACAGCAAATTTTAAGTAAGACCATGACCTTCTCAGTGACCTTTATTAAAAATACGCATCAAAATACATTCAGTGGTTTTTGCGTCCATCAAAAAAAAAAACTGATAACATTTTGTTTCATCTTTTATTTGATGACATTTATCACATTTTTTGTAATATCTACGTCCACGCGGGCAGATCCGCTGGTAGGTTATAAAGTAAGTTTTGTAATAGAATATGTACACAAAATGTGTGTTATATTTTGCTATTGTAAGACATTTAGGTAGTTGTAGATGTCACCTCAGTCTTTAATTGCCATATCTCAAGATCACACGTCTCACCGTTGTTGGAACACACGTGATCGATTTACATATCAATTAAATTGTAATAATTGACTACACACCTCTCTAGGGGTTTATAGTGTCTTTTATATAATGGCTAAGGCGTCAGACATACGATTTAAGGTCTTGGGTTCGTACCTCGGCCTATTAATAGCTAGTTTTCCTACAAATTAACTGATCTTAGAATGTTATCTTGTATCTTCAAATATTCAGCATAATTCTATTATCCTATAATCCTATTACATCCATTAACGACAGTTGTTCATTCCAACAGATTTAAAAAAGATGTAAGTTGTTCAAGTTTTCTACGTTTTACGGTCTATTAAATAAGTAATAAAAAGTTTCTTTACTCCTTACTCTGTCTTCCTAATTCAAATACTAAACAGTTTATAAGTAATATGCAGTAAAACATTATGGATTTGTAATTTGCCCGATATGAAATTACCCGCATGGCTGATAGAGGTTGGGCTATGGGCATATCATGGGTTCGTTTCATCAGTTTTATGTTACGGCTTAATAGTATGAGGTAATTCGGTTATCCTTATGGATTTTCGGACCAAAAATGGATTTTCTTCAGAGAGCAGTCCATATAAAGTCGTGTGTCGCCGTTTAAGCAAAATTAAATACTGCAGAAAATATAAATTTAGACATCGTTCATATTTTTTTTAACATAATGCTGTATTATTGTGTTTTGAACAAATAGAAAATCTAAAGGAATCCTTCAAATGCCAATGACTTAATGACTGAGATGCACGAATTGCGCTTAAGAGATTAAAGGTTCAAATCCCAATCAATACACTTCTAATATGAAGTTACTCCTAACACAACAATTTAGCTGGAGAGACGGTACAAGAAGATTGATAATTTCTATAATTGCCTATTGCTCTTTTTAATGATATCAATCAATAACTATCCGACCAGTTTAAGACTAAAAATGTAAACCCTGCAAATTCCTCCTACCGAATGTCATCGCCCGACAAAAGACTGCCTAAGTGAACGATTTGATTTCAAAATTGACTTAATCTCGTGAAACTTAACTTGTATAATTTGATTACGTTTATTATTTGCCTTCTAATCTAGAAGTTTGACATGAAAAGTATTATTTGTATCTTAATTCTAGACGATTGAATCATGCTCCTTAAAGTTGTTAATTATTTGATAGTTTCTTTGACAATAATTTATTTACGCCCAAGCTTTATAGATTTCACGTCGAATCCGAGGCTTTTATGTTAGAACCCGTGGTTCGCTTTCTTCATCTCCGGATTGGTTCATTTTTTGAGAGGGACTGTCGTCTGACCTTCCTATCCCGAGTGGACTAGAATCTCATCCATCAATCAGCAAGTGTACCAGCTTGCAAGTGAGTTTGACTTGGCACTTTTTTCCACATAGATACCTACCCCCCGCGGCCAGTGGGGCAGGTTATGTCTCTCTTACTAACTAAAACCGCATGCCGTCTAGAGTCTTCTAAGCCTTAGGGCATTTCCCCTTAGATTGACTTGGCCCTAAGGTTCTTAAATGGGGCATTCATTATACAACACCCTTAATTATTAAATTATTTACTATAGACATTTTACGTTCTTACTAACTTCCACCTAAATAAGCTAACGATTTGTACAGGATTATAATTTTAATTCTCATCGGATTTGGCTAAGTAAAATCTGAGTCAATTCCGAAGCCACGTAAAGCCGATTAGGCTCAAACGATTAATCCACAAGACTCTTCACTTCTCCAAATATTTTGACAATTCATTTGACGTTGAGACATTCTGATTTATTGTTTGACACATTGAGATTTATATGACAGCTTTAACTGTCTGTTTAAGTAGCTTTTGTGTATTAAGTACTGAATTAAGTAATGTATGTGTTTGTGGTAGCACCCATTCAATTTTTTTTGTATTAATTTTACGTAGGACAACAGATTATGCCTTTTGAGAAAATATGCTTCTATTAGTTTATAACTTTTTTAAATTTTCAGTGTGAATAAACTTCTAGAATAAAGAGTTTGAGCTTAATATTCTTCATTACACAGAACAATTACCATTTGAACTTGAAATTACCTTTATATTGCCTCCACTTTAAGACTTATAATTTTTAAATCGAAAATATTACCACTCAAAAAGAACTGCTTAATAAGTGAAGTACATCTTAATAATAACATGACAGGCATACTGAAGATAACGACTAAGGTTTGTTTTTTAATCATAATTTCAAAGGGCACTGAATTTTTAAATTGAAAGTCATTACAAACTCTAAAAATGGCACGTTCTGATACTTTTTCTATGCAAAATTTTAAATGAAATTTGTTTGTGTTCCAATACATTTTTAAAAACTGACAGCGAGAGGAATAAAGTTAGCGCAAATGAAATTAAAATTGAAATCGTTTAAAACATTTTCATTTTTCATTTTGTGATTGTTCTGTTCATGCCGTATTTTTTATCACTTTTATTAAACATTATGGGGTATTTTACATTAGCAGATGCATCTACATTATTTGCATTTTATAAATTTTACGGATTCTATCGCAGTTTATTTTGCATTGATTTTGTGTCTTCACTACTTGCGACTTTCAATTGCTTTTCACCAGCATTGGCCACTGGGGGACAAAAATGGGTATCGCTTCACATCTTGAAGTGTGAAGTTATCTCAAATTGCTGGTTAAACTACAATCTCAAGAGAATTCGTTGAAATTAGTTTTATTTCTAGGAGTTAATACTCAGGTAAGCTTTCACCATTTTCATAAACAATTTTATTACTCGTTTCAGCTCAATAGACTAAGATACCCTTTTACATCTCAACGTAACATCTTAATTCCATTCATAGCTAACGCTAATGAGAAGAAGTCATAAACACACATCTGAGTATACGCATATGTAGCAAATGCTTATTCATCTCCGCGTCAGCTTGTAAACACTTTGAATATAGTCCATAAATTCCAAGTACCGGCATAGAACATTTCCTTGTACAACTAGCGAATTGTTGACTTTAGTTACCACGCTCAGGTGTTGCATACTTATACGACTTACCTTCTACTATAAACATTTAGTAGCTACGTTAGCAAGTTATGGAGCTGTGTGTACTATTAAGTTTAAATTAAAATGTATATACAGGGTGACAAATTAATAGCAAGCATGATAGAGGAGATCCGGGCCCAGCAGTGGGACATAATTGGGTAGCTATTTATTTATTTTATGGTGATTTAGTACTAACTAATCCGAGTACTTAGGTACTTCTTTGGCGGCGATTAAAATCCTAAGCTTTATCCTTCTTCGGACTATTATCTTCAGAAGTAAAGTTCAGTAAAGGAGGTAGGTATCTCCCGTCCGAAATGAGCTGTCGGAGTGGGGTAGTACCTCCGCTCTACAGAAAACCGCAGCCATAATAACCATAGTGTTGTGTTCCCGCCGGTGAGTAGGGTAGCCAGAGATCTCTGTATCCCTCCCCCCGACCCTTTACTAGCCTCCCCACCCTTTCCTAGCCCTCTCCCCTTCCCTTCAGGGTAGGCAGCGTGTGTGTGACACCCTTAGTGTTGCATACGTCCATAGGCCACGGTGACCGCTTCCGGTCAGGTGTGCCGTATGCTTGTCTGCCACCTACGTAGTACAAAAAAAAGAAAATCTTTCTGCACCAATAGCTTCATAAGTTTCGTTTGAGATTTATCGTACATTACACTAACCAAAAATATATGTTGGAAAAATGCAGCGTCGCCAATTCAAGGGTGGTATTTAACAATTTATCTAAGTTGGCGACTGTCCAAACGGGGTCTTGCTTCAAATGCTGAGTGTATGTACATTAAATTAGAATAAAAATTCGTTTTACTGCTCATTGCCAAATTAATTCTCGAGCTCTTGACCTTTTAACGGGCGGTATGTCATCAGATGCACGTGTAAAAATAACGTCTGTCTTGTTATTAGGATTTTTAAAACTATTGTAGGTAGTTATACAATATTATGTTTACTTAAAATATTTACCTACAATACTTAGTACTTACCTACAATAGTTTGAAAAATATCATGTTAGGTAGGTTGTTTCATCTTTATCCCAACAAGTCTTTTCCATCCTATTCTTTCATTCAAAAGTATTCATTCTTCTTCGTTCTTTCATTCAAAATCTTCACTATAAAAACGGATCTTCAAATTTACTTCCGTAGCTTACTTCTCCAGATTATTCAGTACGGCCCTGGTTAATAAAAGTTTAAACTTGAATCGTTCAATTCATAAAACCATAAACTTTATAGACGTTTTGTAATAAGTAATATTATGGAGGTAGGACACGACGGTATCTCCCGTCCGAAATGAGCTGTCCGTCTGGGGTAGTACCTCCGCCCTACAGAACACCGCGGCCATAATAACCATCGTGTTGTGTTCCCGCCGGTAAGTAGGGTAGCCAGAGCTCACTGTACCCCTCCTCCTCTCATCCCTTCCTAGCCTCCCCACCCCTTCCCAGTCCTCTCCCCTTCCCTTCAGGGTAGGCAGCGCGTGTGTGACACCCTTAGTGATGCACACGTTCATAGGCCACGGTGACCACTTCCCATCAGATGGGCCGTGTGCTTGTCTGCCACCTAAGTAGTATAAAAAAAAAGTTACCGATTTCTTAATTCATATATCATAGTCATCCTCTAGATTGAGTCGACATTGAGACTTCTGGTGAAATCCATTTTTAATCCTTGTTAATTTAAGCCTTGTTTGTCCATTACTAAATTTATCATATTTGAGGAAAACTTATGGATGTTAAGAAATAACGGTTTTCAAGTCTTTTTTAAGGACAACACTAAACTACTAACGTCACTTAAACTAGGTACTAAATAATAAAAAAAAACATTATATATTTAAATCAAAAATGCAAATTTTTGATTTAAATATACAATGTTTTTTTTATATAATATTGAAAAAATATCGCAAAAACCTGATAACTTTTATGAAGCATGAAGAAGTATAATGACATGACTGTCATTGGAGTTAGTTTTACTACCAAGACACGCCAATTAGTCAACGCCAACACATAAAAAAACAAAAAGAAGAAAATTTTTCATTCGAAGTATTGCTACACCACACCGTCTTAACATAACTGTTCATGATCGTTTAAAGCAGGATCTATTATTTATATTATATAGCGTACATCACTTTCAAGTTACCACTTATCTTCACGGACCGTATTCGAAAAATTTCGGCTTCCAAGTTCACTTAGGAAGCGGACCGCTGTATTTCAAGTTTTACGATCACTTTGAAAAAAATCTAGGAGAATTTTTAGCGAAAATCCGCACATACGGTCGGTGGTTAGCGGTTTTGTAAACTAGATATCGTGGCTTCCTTTTTTAGAAGGTTTCCTGCCGTGTTGAGGCCGGAAGGCATTAGTTTTACATGTTTATTATACTCTAGTTGCTACCTTACTTATAAAAAATTAAAGTATTCTTTTTTTTTTTTTATTCATGATAGGCTTACGTTTGACCTCAATATCACCTGATGGTAAGTGACGATGTAGTCTACGATGAATCACGCTTTATTATACACTAGCTGCGTCCCAATGGACTTACATTTTTAAGGTCTTAATATTTTTACGCAGACGCCTAATTCTAACGTGAGTGTGTCACCCCTAGTGTTACACACGTCCTTAGGCCACGGTGACTACTTCCCATCAGGTAGGCCGTGTGCTTGTCTGCCATATTTTTTTTTTGTAAATTATACATCCAGCCCAAAGAAAATATACATATTCAGATCCAACTAATAAAAAAAGCTTAGACACTTTGAAAGACAAATGAAAAAAGATTTTCTTTTCCTCAGCTGGCATTATTTAAATGTTTAAATGTACCTGAAGCTAAGAGCAGAACGCGATAAAATATGATTTGTATGTGAAAGAGATGCATTTGCAAGTAAAAGGAGCTAACAGCATTGTGAGGTAAAGCTGGGTACAGCACTGATATTTCTTGATTCTATTGAGTCTAAGATCTAACCATAGAAAGACCTTCACGAAATTTTTGTTAATTAATTACACTTTGCCTCAACATTTTTAGGCGACCTGCTTTGGATAATATTTTTAACATAATTACATTTTATATAGGTAAAGGTAATTCTACGGTTGGGTCTCTTACAACTAATATTATGAAAATCAGACTAATGAAATAAACCGTTTAAAATAAAATTGTAGCCTGGTTCTTGCGTGATACGGGAATGAATTTAGGATTTGGAACTGGATGCAGAAAATTTTGAGCCTTATGTGTATAGAAATAGAGCACCGTTTTGTGATGTTCTATTCTCATCTCATGTCGTCATTTTGAACTATACCGAGTTTTTTGTAGCATACACAAACTATGTATAATAAAATCTTTTGACGTGATAACGTCTTATAAATTGATAATACCAGCAACACTCATGAAAAATAGTAACGTTCCATAGTAACGTTCCACCTGAGCCTGTGCGTGCAAGCGAGAGCGCGCAACAAGCGATAGAGAGGCCCAAGCAGTGAGGCCAGAGTCAAAGCGTTGGCTTGTGACACATGTATCTCTCTTCTCGCGTGAAACAGTAAGGTTCCGCTTCTGTAGTGTATTTAATTTAGTATCAGCATTGCACCCGTGCGAAGCCGGGGCGGGTCGCTAGTATTACATAAAATAATGATTATGACGTTATCACGTAAATCTATCGTCCGTAAATGCGATTCGTACTTGACCGATTTCTTTTTATAGAAATTATAATACTAAGTAAGAAATGCTTTTAAGAAGTTTGTAAGCTGAATTAGTAATGCCTTAAGCGTGGATCTGAAATAAATAAAGAAAGCTCTTTCAATTCTTTCTGTGTGTATACGTGAAAGTGAAACCTTATGTCTTAAACGTGTGACAAGAATGAAATTATTTGATTCTAAATATATGATTCGGGCGCATGGTAGTGCTCCCGCCAAGTTCAGTTGAAGGCAGGCACTGCCTCAATTTTTTCGTAGCTTTTCGATGTTTTTTGGAAAGGCGTTAGACTACCGTCAAAGGTTGAGGATTCAATTCAGTGCAATTGTATAGAGTAAGTCTGTAATAATAGTGTTCACCCAAGTCAACTGTACCTACAGGTGGACAACGGGAACCAAAAGGTAGATTTTATCACATCAAAATGTTAAATTTAATTATGTACAAATTAAATTTCATTTTATTTAGCTTTTCTTCTCTCTGATCCTTTTTCTTTCTATGTTTTCTTCTTTTATTCATTTATTTATTCTTCCTTTTTTCAATTGAAATGATGACTTTCTTCTATTTAAATCTAAACATTTTAGTTTTTATCATGATATCTGAAAACAATACACAAATTATTTATTTTATTTTTGAATTTAGGACAATAACATGAGCATTTGAAAACCTAATATTATTCACTATTAAACGATATTTGACATAATTATTCCTAAATATACATAATTAGAAAACATAAACTTGCAAGGTGTTTTGATTTTTCTGATGAGAAGTCTACTATCTACTCTAATCTAGATAACTAAAAGTAGAAGGAGCAACACTCAACCGAAGTTCCTCAGAGCTGAGATCTAAAACTATCCTATTTACATTACAAAATACTGTAAACATTATATTAAGGTAATGTCTGAACTGCGACTTTGCACTATCACTCGTGTTCAACACAGGGGATGCTTCACAAACCCATTTTAAAATTCATTTCGTTTCCACGTACGTACGTTAAAGTATACATTTGATAAATGTATGTTCTGTTTATATTTGATATGTCTCTTTTCTCATTTTGCTGACTGATTGTTATATGTTTATTTGCATTTCACTGTATTGTAATTGATTTTGTGTTGTATCCATCAGAGATTTTAAACCTGTTAGAGTACAAACAGGAATTATTTATTCTTTAGTTTGTTTTAGTTTTGTTTAGTTTTGTTTAGTTTTTTAGTTTAATTATTATTCAATTGATTAATTATTATTTATTCATTCTGTAAAACATACGAGTAGTTGGCGATATATTTGAGTGTTAATACACCTCTTGAACATTTATTCTTTTGTATTGTAAGCTGGTGATATTTCATTCGTATCGATAGTCGTTCCCACAATTGCTAATGGTAAGATTTGTCTTACAAATCGAGCTGCTTCTGTGCCTAAGCCTTATTTATGACAGAAACAACATTTCTCAAATAAAAATCTACTAGTTAGAGTATTATTCGCAATTTAATACAAATACCATTTAAGAATATCATATATTCTTTTCAAGTTACAAATTTTGAATATATTTTTTGTACGAGAATTGGCTCTTTGCTAAATAGTACAGCTCCTGATTAACGGATGAGACTTGGGTATCCAAGATCTTGGTGGAGTCCACATACCCCTCTATTCATAAAGCCTCCTTTGTGCTAAAACTTTTGACTAAAACATTCTGCAGTAATTGTGAAAGTAAATATTGTAGCATGTTTATTATCTAAACAAGTTCTACCTTAAAATCTGTATTCTAAACAATTTCACTAAGTTTTACTTACAACGAAAACTTCCAAACTAAAGTTAAGTTAAACTTTACTAGGGTTTTGTCCAAAAATATTGATAATTAAGAAGTTTAGGAAACATTAACTAACCTGAGCAAAGTAGACAAAATATTTTGAAACAACTCTGAAGCGCTTTCGGCTAATAACAATATGCCTCACATTTTAGAAGCTATTAGTGAGACATAACGGTATTTAGTTTATAGAACATGTTTGAGAATATATTATTATTGTAGTATATTTTATGTAAAACGAATATCCCAACAAAAACATTTTCATACATAGTAGGTACCGCTTCGAACTAAGAACATGCATTATTGCATATTGCTGCAACTGTAAAAATGTTAACTGGGGGCTAGTTCTTGTAAAAAAATATCTTAAAATTCAAGCTCTAAAAGAAACTAGCTCTTAACCTAACGTTATTGTCTCTAACTCTCTTAGTATATAGCTTTCTGTATAAATTCTATTTGTGCCCATAGGTTCTTAACCACTGCCTACTGCCCAAATACCCAACATGACCATTTTTTTCCTTTATCATAGTTTTAAAACAGATTTTAACCATACCACACTTTATATACCTAGTTCAGTCAATAAACACAAGCATACGAGTTAGAAATTAATATCAAATAATTAATCAATTAGCCTATTGCAGTCCACAGTTGAACATAGGTCTATCCCAATGTACGCCATAATACCCGATCGTACACTAGATTGCTCAGATACCTTTCTAAGCTTGTCTGAAAAAAATAATATAAGCAAAACAAAATGCAATTGCAAAATTTGATCACAAAGCTATACGCCAAAAACAATATAAAGTTACAATGAATTATTGAAAAGTCAACTTCAGGTGTTGCCAACATTACATTTTTATGACTCAGTGAATCGTAAAGCGCCGCGAAATTATTAATTTTGAAATGTAATTTATTACAAAGTCTATCTGAAATTTAAATAGGATTTGAAGGTGGGTTCGAGATTAAGCGGCTGTTAATCTGACGTTATCTCTTGTTTAGATTATGGGGTTGATTTATAGGAGAACTCACCGCGGTTAGATATTCATCTTGAAAGCTATTTTCTTGAGGGTGTAACCAAAGTTTTGAAAGGTAATAAGTGAAAGGTTGATGTTCCCTGGATTCTGATTGAGCCACTATTATTTTACGTGTTTTATTTCATTTATAAACTTTATTATATAATTTAGTTAAATATTATAATCATCACCAGGGACACGGGCAGGTAGATGATGATGATTATAATCTTTAGCTGACGCTCGCGGCTTCCCCCGTTGATTATTATTTCTTGATTATATCTCCGGTTCTACATAAATAATTGCAATCAAACATAATGCCAGATTTTAAGTCTGGCCAAGTACTTTCCAACAAAAAAAACACCATCAAAATCCGTTCAGTAGTTTGTACACCCATCCATTGCAAACAAACAGACAAACCAAGTTCAGAATCGTTTATTTAAAATAACCCAAGTATGTATTTTGTTTAAATGTCTCTAGTTTACAGATATAGCTAATTGAAATTATACAATATTATAATAATAAATATATAGGTTTGTATGGCAAACCGATAAAATCAATCAATCAATCAGCCTATTGCAGTCTACTGCTGGATATAATAGGTCCCTCCCAATGTACGCCATAGCACCCGATCCTTGCGCGTCCAGTCTATCTCAGCTACCTTTTCAGGTCAATTAATATGAAATACAAATTCTCACTCACAGCTCACCAACCTTTATGTTCGTGTATCACCTCGACGTGTTTAATCCTCTAGCGTTGGCAGAGCGAGATCTAGCTACTTAGTCAGAATTTTACTAGGTATTATACCAGCAACGGTATGCACCGGTATAATAACGGGTACCGAACAATGTTGGGTTTTTTTGAATGAAATTTTAAGCAATTGCATGCTAACTATTTACAATGATTTTCTGATCGGAAAAATGATCATCCAGGACAGAACATTGGACATGACTTGGACATGACGGGAAAAGCATCTAGAACGGGTCCAGGTAGCTCAGTTGGTCGGGTGCGGGCCGGAACCTCCACGTGGTGCACCTGGGCAACGGAGTCGAGCAGCGCCTCCCACTCGCCACGGGAGACGCTGCTGCCTGCGGCCAATCCGGCCGAGGTGGGAGTGGCCCTCTAGAGGGCTGCTCCGAGGCTCTCCACGTGTCCCTCTGACTAGCAGATGGCACAGTGGGGAGCGAGCGGGGGGCGAGCTGATTGTCTGCGCGCCGACGGTTGGGTGACAGGACGGCCTCCTGTCACCCTACACCCCACCGTCGGCGAAGTGGCGCGATGCTCGCCCCACCCCCCCTTTCAGGGGGTCAAGGGGGCCATCTTAAAACCGTAGATGGCCCGGGGTCAGCTGGGGTGCGAGGGATATGCCCATTGGGTAACCTTACACCCCGGTTACTAAGGCCCGAGACGGCGTGCGGTTTTAGTCGGTTCGATCCCGACATAACCAGCCCCGATGGCCGACGGGGGTGGTATCCATGGGGATTTCCGCACGATATAAAAAAAAAAAAAAAAGGTAGCTCAGTTGGTCAGAGTATTCCCCCTGTAAGGGACTGGTCGCGGGTTCAAGTCCCGTCCTGGATGATCATTTTTCCGAATAAGAAAATCATTGTAAATGTTGGGTTTGTACTTGATCAACTGACGTTGTGAATCTGGTATTTTATCATCTCTGCTTTTATTGTATTTAGATGAGTAGGTAGTGAAAATATTATTCATTTTTGAATTTACAAGTCTATTAGCTGTGTTTGTACATTGGAGATATTAAAAAAAAAACTTGGGTAGTAGGTATTATATAAATGAATCTGAACTCAAAAAAAAAATATTTCCATGGATATTTTTTCGTGATAGACACAAAAACGACCGTATAGATTTTGATGCGAAATTTTTTATTGAAAAGAGTAAATCATGCCGTATGTTTGATCGCAATTGGTTTAATAGCACCAGAGATATGACCAAAAAAGACAGCCATGCGGGCGTAGTCGAAGGCATCAGCTAGTCTATTTTAGGCATAATATTCCAATACCTAATCTAGATTATTCTTTTATTCCATCAGCCTATCCAAAAATAAGCAAAAAATGACCAAAAATACCACTGTTTTGCCATTATCTTGATAAATAGTCGATATTCCATCACACCGCCATCTCCATGCCATAGTTATGCCGCAACCGTATCGCATGTCTATGCCGTGATGCATGACGCACATTCATCATGCGTCCGATAATATATATTTCACGCCTATCTCGGCATCAGAAATATAGAACGTCAGGAGCAAGCGCGTGGGCGGTCCAATTGTTTGGAGCTTTCCACATTATTAATGCCGTACGCATACTTGAAACATGTTTCAAAAATATACTTCGTGAAAGGGGACAATCAATTTGTTATTGTTACTTTTGTAGTGAAAATCCTTTTTTGGGGAGTTGCGAAATAGAAAGTACCTGATTCTTTTTGTAACTTTATTTTATAACTACACATTATTATGTATTGCTTTCGTCACGTTATTGTCCATCATAAGTTTGCCTGACAGAAATCGCTTTTAGCAATAAGGCGGTCCATTGTAAATTCTACTGTTTACACCTACCTGTTATTGTATATCTGTTTTGCCTATAAACTTGGTGTACAATATAGAGTTATCTATCTAAAAATGCCTTGGTTTTCCAAAATCAAAACCGCGAGTAGGAAATTCCTATCGTTAGCAAACGACACAATGAACGTGTTTTTTTTTTATATTGGACACGTCAATACGGCTCCACCTCGCCTATTGGTAAGCTAAAGACAGTCTCGGGAATGGGAGTCCATCGCAAAGAAACAGACAAACGGATAATAATTCCAAAAACAAAAACAATGTTTTTGTAATCCGAATCGTTCATTTAGCATAACTCAAGTTTTTTTTATTGCCAGTATTGCCTCTTTTGTACCGGTTGGCTGCAGGCAGAGAGCAATACAGGAAGCTAGCGATCAACCTTCAATAATGAAGAGGTAGGTAAGTTTTTTTTAAATACCTCCTATGAACAGACACAGCTCATTTATAATTTCAAAATAATAGTAGTTATTATAACACCAACTGATTTTTTAACGTACCTAAGTCCAAAATTCAGGCTACTAAAATAATTGATCATAACTTCACAGTCTCAAAATACAATTTCGTCTTAAGTCTAATAACAAAAAATATTTAGTCTTCTAGAAAAAAGGGCTGCCGTTAGTATTTTTTTCAATCAAAATGTATTAGGAAAACCTTCATTGTTCGATGAAAAAGCCAGGAATTAATATATTTTTTATTACTAAAGATAAAAAGTTATTATAATTTATAGCCGTTCCCGGTAAAAACGGGGCTAAAACAATACTGGTGCTTTGAGGTGTGGGGTCCCACTGTTAGCGGAAAGGAATTAGAAAAGATATTTAATTTGTATATTCTGTTGTTGTTCCGTTGTTGCATACCTACTATGGATTGTTAATAATTTTTATAACAAATAATATAGGTGTACTTAAGACTTTTGGTGGAGACAAAAGCTGGCCATCTGCTTCGGTCCTTACACACTTTAAAATTAATTATGTAATGGTTGTTTACTATTTTGTCCATATAGAAAACTATCGACCAATCTGTCGAATACTTCTGTAAAAACTCTATTGAATACCGCGATTTGAAGAGGATTACAAAAAACTTGCTGCAAATATTTTTTTTATCTTTTAAAGAAATAATCATTTAACGTGAACATTTAAGACAGTACTGAGTACAGGTAACATTAGCGACAAAATAACATAAATTGGTTCATAATTACATGTAACGTTATTCTATGTAAATCGAAATGATAACTGTCGTATGTGATGTTTGAAACTCACACAGTGAGCAAGTCTTAAGCCGTTCAACATTATCATAACACAAATACCACATAACAATACAAAGGCGGCAAGTGACGTCATTCTATATACACAAAAGCATGTGGTCCGTTCTCACGGACCCCTCAATCCATCTCCAATGAATAAACCCACAGACCTAAATGTTTGTATTGTGAACAATTCGATGACTCCATCGAATAATCGTGCAATCGAAAAATGACAACTTTACAAGAGAAAATAAAAACATTTTACCCTGAACATCTCGGGTTTCATTGTAGCTAGGTTAATATAATGTAAAATGAAATTGAAGTCAAAGAATGAATCTTTTGACTGGTAATAGTCACAAACAATCATTTTTGTCGATAGAAAAACATTATTGTTTCCGTGGAAAAAATAATCAAATGGACTATAACTTTTTTTAAAAATTGGGGAACGAGGAGAAGGGTACCAGACTGAAAAACCGAAAAAAAAATTCGTGCAATGACTCTTGCACGTCTATTCGATAGATCCATCGAGTTCTAACCAATATACCTAAGACTTATTGTGAATTCCACTTCAGTCATGTGTACGAATTTGATCCTCTCAAACTATTGAGAGTAGTAACTCAACTTGTAAGTTCTATAGAATTTACTATTGAAGGACTGTTAAGCATGTGGGTTGACTTAATTAGTGTAACAGAATATGTTGTATGTTGAAATAATGGAACCATTAACAATGAAAGAATTACCAGTTGTTTAGCAATATCAATTCAAATACAAGTTATCTGTACTCTATTTATACAGTTATTGTGAAGGAATTTTTCGTCACAAGTAGTGGTAGTAGTTCTTTTTTATTTTATACACAAGGGGAGGGATTCCTTTTTTACCCGACTGCCAAGAAGGGTTATGTTTTTTTGTTGGTTTTTTATTATTTGTTTTAGTATAAATTATAATACAAATAAATAAAATTGAAGTTTGTAATATTAAAATAACAGGCTTAAAATAAATGCATGAGTGTAAATACAACACATACCTACAACAAAAAATATTTTTTTTTAAATTTTTGATCTGTATGTTTGAATGGCGTAATTTCTGGCATGGCTACGGCAATATTAAAGGTGTATTTACCACTGTTGTTTAAAAAAATGATTAGGCTTCTACGCAAAAAAGTTAAAATCTTAAATATCTAAATCCACACAGGCAAAGTCGGGGGCATAGCTAGTGTTGAATAAATAAGTGCAAATGTACCTAATTTATCCTTATTTGACGATATTAAGAGGGCGACGACTGAAAGCGGTAGTGACGTCAAAAGAAATGTTAAGTTGGATTAAGTCCATAAAAAGGCGTGTCGTATATTCGTAAATTCAATTTGTATTTTGGCTGAAACAGGAAAGGTTTTTTGATTTTTAAGTCAAGAAATTTGTGAATATTTATGTGACATTTTGAAATGTGTAAATGTACAATTAAATATTTTAGGTAATTCTATACCACACTATTAACGCAAAGTAAGCATTTAACTTAACTTTTGCTTTCTTAAAGTACCTATACAGGGTGAATTTTTCAAAAGGGATTGGATGGCCAAATCCGAAACTATAAGGAATAGCGAAAAATGCTCAAAGGAGTTACGAGCCCGATTTTGATGAAACTTAAAACCTCATCATTAGATTTTTGAAAAACCAAATATCCTAGCTAGGAATCGAACCTGTTGATTTTGAAAAAAAAAACACACCTTATATTATTTCACCATACGGTAGTGTTGCTATTAAGGTTCTTATTCTGGGAAGTAATGACATACCGCAAACTAAAGGAAAGAGCTCATCTTTATCAAAATACATTTTATTTTTCTTACATTAACTGATTAATTGTTCAAAATGTAGACCATTGTTTTCAATACATAGCTGGATTTGAGACCTCAAGGATCTTACTGCATTCAATATTACAATGTTATTGATTCCGTTTAGAATATTCTCCAAAGAACGTTTCAAGTCATCTGTATCTCTGTATCATATTATGTGTCTTTGTAAATTTCGTTTTTGACATACCCCCAGAGAAAGTAATCTAAGGGAGTAAGATCCACGGATCTCGCTGGCTAAGGCACAGGACCATGCCTTGCAATAAAATTATCGTCAAACTGCTGAATCAAAATCTTTTTACGGCTATTACGGGCTGGAGCTCCATCATGTTTAAAAAAAACATCAATCATTATAATCATTCTGAGTATAATTTAAAACACGGAATAGTTACGATCTTTTCTGGGATTTCGAACGAAACAAATAGGTACATGAAACATGAATTTTATTAAATTCCAAATTTTCCTTAAATTTGCCGTATATCATTACTTCGCAGAATTTGTTCCTTAACAGCGACACTGTCCTATGGTGTAATAATAAAGGGTGTGTTTTTTTTTTCAAAATCAACGGGTTCGATTCTCAGCTAGGTTTATTGGTTTTTCAAAAATCTAATGATGAGGTTTTAAGTTTCATCAAAATCGGGCTCGTGACTCCTTTGACCATTTTTCGCTATTCCTTGTAGTTTCGGATTTGGCCATCCAATCCCTTTTGAAAAATTCATCCTGTATACTTAGGTAGATGAAAGATAAAAAATCATAGTATGAAATTTATTGCGATGGCGTATCAGCTATGAATCAGTAACGTGATTGAGTAATAAACATCCACACATACAAACATCTTCATAAATTTTCACATTTATGATATTAGCGGGATACGAAATAGGAATAGTAAGATGTATTTTATATGGAAAGTATATAGTACAGCTATAAAGTTCCAAAATACTCTTACCATCAGGTGGGCCGTGTGCTTGTTTGCCACCTAAGTGGTATAAAAAATTACAAAACTATAATATTGAATCTACTAATAAAATTATTTCTAACAATTATCAACGCTAACAGTGCCACCCGACCTCATCAAACAGAATTTTTATCGAAAATATCTTTAAATTCTCACCACTTACCGAATTCGTAATCATTTTTCGAAAATGATTTTATCCTTTACTTAAGCGAAGTAATGAAGCGTTACTTTGTTCTACGCCTCCTTGTGCCCGATTAATCTGACTGTAGGAGTGTAAATGACTTGAGATCATCCTATTTACTTTACTTTCAATTTTCGTGTTTTAAATCACTTGATAATTGGCGCTTGTGAAAAAATTTGAAAAAAAAAAAACGAAGAAACGATTCTTTGAGTAGCCGATTTAGATTTTTATTTCTGTGCCCTCGATTTCGTTTTTAGGGTTTCCCTATTTCTTTTTCCAAAATTAAAGTGAATTACTTCTTGTTATATCAGCTATCTGGCAGTGAAAGTTACATAAAAATCGGTCCAGTCATTTCAGAGATTAGCCGGAACAAACAGACAGACAGACAGACAAAAATTGTAATTGTAATTGTACATTACATCCAAATAAATACACTTACTAAAAAGCAGTTATTTTAATATTATAAATGAACACTCCAATTTTATAATTGCTTCTGTACCGACAAGTGGCCTGAGAGCTTGTATTTTTTTTATTTCAAAATCCATATTACGAGTAAAACCTGAAAATCCCCAAACATCCTACAAGAATTTAAATGCACAGATTGCTTGCAATTTTTTTAGTGCTTTGAGAATGACTGTACTATTGAATTTGAGGGTGATTCTAAAATAAACTCACTCAACTCGCTCCCTCCAGGGCCAGCAGCGCGAATATGACCCCTGGTTTTGCACACATCCATAGGCCACGATGACCGCTTCCCATCAGGTGGACCGTGTGCTTGTTTGCCACCTATAAAAAAGCCAGTAAATTCCATTAAACTAGCGCACAGTAAATAAAATTAGCACAGTTTTTTACTCTAACAAAAGTTTTCAAACAAAACCTCTTAACTGACTTCGAAACAAAAACTTAATTCACAATATCTGCCTCTAGGGACAAAACTACAATTAAATTGGTTACAATAACATTTGTAACCCACTTCGTGTTTTGTTTGCTTAGGACACTGTGACCCTACATGGTAGTATTGACACGGTAGTATTCATTTGTGTTATAACCATAACGGTTATTTATATTATGTTTGTGAGTAATCCGAGGCCGATTTTATTAAGTATGATAAAAATACAATGAAAATTAAATAATATTGACATTAAAATAAAAACTAAAAACTAAACAAAATAATAGGCCACGGTGACCGCTTCCCATCAGGTAGGCCGTGCGCTTGTCTGCCACCTAAGTAGTATAAAAAAGTGTTTTTAACATTATTATATTTTGCTTGGGTTTATTATTTTAAAATATTAAACCACAAACCAAATTCATCCATACATCCATCCACACATCCACGCATCCATTCATCCATCTATGTATCAATTTATCCATCTATGTATCCATTCATCCATCTATGTATCCATTTATACATCTATCAATACCTAAATTCTTCTATACATCCACCAACAAACATTTTTTGTATATTAGTAGTATACAATATTAAAAGTTCTCTCTCTATTTACCACAAAAGAAAACAAACTTTTGTTATTTTCTAAGTGTCTTACTTTTCAAGCAAAGAAAAAAGTTGGCCCACGAAACTGATTAATACATCAATGTCCGTGTGATTCTATTCTCACCATATTTTCATGTTGTCCATGTTCACTTTAGTAAAAGCTATCTCATTTTCCCCTGTACTTTGTGTGAAGTGATTAATTATCGTCACAGACTACTGGCTATTGAATTCGTTTCACCAAATGTTTCATTAATATAATGTTCAGTAAAGCAATCACTAATCCTCCTAAGTGTTGAATATCTCACTTAACATAAGTGGGATATTCAACACTTACACTTACATCTATTTCAACACTTACACTTTGTTAAATGAAACTACAATAATTAACAATCTTAAATGGAAATGAAAAAGGAAGATAGAATAAGAAGGGAATAAAGAAATCGTTTATTTGAGCCGCGGTAGCCTAGTGGTTTGGGTAATGGACTGCTCAGACGAGGTCTCGGGTTCGATCTCAGGCTCACCATGGCACACACCAATGACTTTTCGATGCTTTTCGAAGTTATGTGCGTATTTATTGCAGGTTTATTAGTGCCTCGGAGAGCACGTTAAGCCGTCGGTCCCGGTTGCCATACAAACATCTATGGCAGTCGTTACGGGTAGTTGGAGCCCACAAAAGTCCAACCATTCTAACTTGGAACTTCGATATCGCCATTGGTCATAATGACCATTGGTTGTGGAGGTCAGATGGCAGTCGCTCTACGGAAAATATCGAAGTTCAGCCGCATCACATTGAGACTGGAAAGGCGACCCCAACTTAGTTGGAAAAAGGTTCAGAGAATGATGATGAAAGAAATCGTTTATTCGCAGGTTTTCGAAATAAACTTACAGAAAAGAAATAATCATGTGGTTAAATTTCTTCTTCTACTATCAGTGCCATTTTTTAAACGGTTTTATTTAACTCAACCTGTTTGTTTGGGTCAAATCTGGTAATTGAAATTTGACCCCCTTCCAGTTGTCTGATTGGTCTGATATTTGGCAGAAGTCTTTAGTTCTGATGACAATACAATTTAAAACCGTTTAACTTGAAAAACGATTTTTTCACAATTTATTTCATTTTCACAAAATAAAGTTTTATAAAATATACATCACATTTCTATTTAACAGATCTACCTGCAAAAAATTAAAGCGAAGTTAAAAAAGGAGAATATCTAAATTCGCGGCCTCACCCTAATTGTTCCACGGACGGAGACAAATGGCCTCCCAGATTGTGACGTCTAGCATCCGTCGCACTGATCAAGGTATTACAGAACAGTCAGAAGGTGTATATTGTAGTATCCATTAAAATACGAGTTGGATTTTTCAAAATAATAGATTTTTAATTATTAAGCATATGAATGTAAACACAGTACTTACTACAAAAATCTTTTGTCTGTCTGTCTATCTGTCTTTCGGACTATTGACTAATTTTTGAAATGGATGGACCAATTTTCACTGGCAGATAGTTGATGATATAAAGCGTAACTGAGGCTATTTTATAGGAAGAGGCAGGACACGACAAAATCTCCTGTCCGAAATGAGCTGTCCGACTGGGGTAGTACTTACCTCCGCCCTACAGAACACCGCGGCCATAATAACCATCGTTTTGTGTTCCCGCGGTAAGTAGGGTAGCCTGAGCTCACTGTAACCCTCTTTCCCCACCCCTTCCTAGTCCTCCCCCCTTCCCTTCAGGGTTGGCAGTGCGTGTGTGACACCCTTAGTGTTGCACACGTCCATAGGCCACGGTGACCGCTTCCCATCAGGTGGACCGTGTGCTTGTCTGCCACCTACGTAGTATAAAAAAATAGGTTACTTTTAAATCCCTCAGAGGAAGTCGTGGGTACTCCTAGTAATAAACAAATCAAATTTGAACTTTCGAACAGAAACAGTCTTAATTATAATTTTCTAGGGCCATGACGCAGTATGGATTGCCAGACTTCAGAAAGATTTGGAACCATTTGGAGGTCTGGAGGACTCTTATGTTTCTGCACATTGTTTTCTTACATCGAAAAAGAGTACTTCACGATATAACAAAGACTTGATCAACATCACATGTATATGTCGGGGCATTTTACGAACTATACGTCGAAGACTTTCAACGTACAAGTGGTTTCTTTGTGGATTTATTTAGCCAGTGACAAGAGACGTGTGCAATCGGTGTCTGCTTTTACGAAATTTGTAGTTATAGCTGTGTAACCATTGTCACGTGGTGTGTGTCACATAAAGTAATAGGACTAGAGAAATAAAAAACTGTGCCCGTAGACAAATGTCAGTGTATTCCGTAGCGTAAATCGCAATCGGATAGAAACGTTTAGGTCGACCAATCACACCCAAGCTCGACGCCGGCGTACGATGCGCGCGCCGCGACGGAATCACGAGCTGAAGTGTGATTGGTTGACCTAAACGTTTCTATTCGATACGATACGATAGCGATTTAGACTTTTGCCACTTGGCTACGGGCACTGTTCTTTAATGTCAACATGCTGACAAAGAAACGACGAGACGCGTTCGAGAGACGAGAAGACGGGACTTGAACCTGTGACCAGTTCCTTATAGGGGAAATACTTTGACCAACTGAATTACCTGGATACGTCCTCGACATTAAAAATTCTGCAGTGCATTTTACGGCTTGGGGCTAAATTGGAGCCATCTACCGTAATTCTTGCTAACTACGGAAACAATAAACGATAAATCCTTTTTAAACATTGCTTTTAGATTTTTTTATACCACTTAGGTGGAAGAGAAGCACACGGCCGATTCTTAACCCGATTAATTCAGTCATCATCATCCACCTGTCCTTGTCCCAACTAACTGATAATGTAAACTTAATCTTCTGCAATATAACTGTATAATGGCACACCGAAAAATAGGCCTTCAATATCCCAGGCCGGATCGATAGCACCCTGAGTTCACTCTAAATTTCTTTTGCCCTGAGATTTGCACGTTTTTTTCCTTTGTAAAGTTTTCTGAACAGTTTCTTTTGTATTGAGTTCTGGTTAATGAGCTCTGGTGACGAAGTACCTTCGTTGTCAAAATTTATGTGATTGGATTGATCGTTCAACTTTTTAATTGTAATGGGCGTGTTAATGTGCAAAGAATTTGAGTTTGTAAATTCCTGCGATTTGATTTTTGTTTTTAGTTTAATTGACAAGTACTAGTGGTTAAGTATAATTATCATGGTTAGAACGGTGGTAGCTCAGTAGTTAAGGGGTCGAGCTAATGATTGAGAGGTCTTGGGTTCGAGTCTTGGCTATTACATTACCAATGTGAACCTACTCCTATTTTAAGCAATTTAGCTTAGTTGGAGGGTTAGGTGAAATATTAGTAACTTTCTGATGTCCACGACTTCACCCGCGTCGAATTCTGTTCCCGTTTTCGCAACACATGGGAACCTATTTCAGGAGTTAAGATTATTATATTCTAGCCTGTGTGTTATTCCAGGTTAGGCATCATATTTTACTCAGATCGGTTGAGCCGTTTGACCGTAATTGATTAACAAACATCCTAACAATTTCACAAACTTTCGCATTTATAATATTAGTAACTTTTCGGTTCCTAATATTCTTTAAAAAATACTAGTAAAGATACGCCGGTAAGTAGGGTGGCCAGAGCTCACAACCCCCCCCCCCATCTCGCGAATTCTCCCCTCCAATTCTGCCTATATTCCTCAACCCCCCTCCCCCTCGAAGGTCGGCAGCGCAAGTGTGACATCTCTGATGTTGCATGCGTCAATAGGCCATGTTGACCACTTCCCATCAGGTGGGCCGTGCGCTTGTCTGCCACCTAAGTAGTATAAAAAAAACTAATATCTTCGAAAAAAATTTCATCCTAATATTCATTTTCTTTTCCTTTGTCTCCAATAATTTTAACTGTATCTAGTTATGCTTACGTTTCAATTCCCAGCAGTTTGTTCCAAAAATATCAATATTCTAATCAGGAACAATGCGATCCGTTTGAATGCAGCTTGCGTTTCAAGTAGTTATGCACCGCGAATATGCAATGCATCGCGCCGTTGTAAATTCACCAACCTACCCGAACATTGTTGATTTATTGTAAACTTGTTATTGTTCTGCAAATTGAAATCTAATATTGTAATGTATAGTATTAAGTTATCCAGTTCGAGTACAACGACTCGACGGCGACTGTAGTGTACGGATAAATCTTTCTGGTTTGTGATACACTACCAAGGAACTGTAATCCTATGTATATTTTTCTGTTTAATAATTAAAAAAAAAAAAGAATAATAATATTCCACACTGCGGTTTTGGAGAGCTCTTAAACTGAAACAATGCTACTGTTTTGAATCTAGGTCTTGTTGAGTGTTTTTGGTTATATTAGTTAACAGTTAGGTAAAACAGAAGACCCTAGACGGCGTCTGGTTTTAGTCGGTAAGAGTCCGACATAACCTGCCCCGCTGGCCGCGGGGTGGGCATCCATGAGGATTTCCGCAAGGAAAAAAAAAAAAGGTTATAAGCTGGGAATTCCCGGTACAGTAAAGGACCACATATATTTTCCTGATAACTAAAGAGGCTAATGAAATCACAGAAAAAGTTATCACGTGACCAAAACTCTCTACTTTATTCTACGATTTCATTAGTCGAGAGAATTGAAGATAAATACATAGTACAAAGAAACTAAATGAAACATACTGTTCTCTATAATAGTACCTACTAGCCTGTAGCCTGTTCCCGCTACCCGTGGCAATCTATTTCATGGATAAAAGCATAGGTATAAGTATGTTTTTGTTGCATTGTTCCAGGTTATAATCTATCAGCCTTTTGAGCGTTATTAGGTAACATACATCCATCCAAATGTCTCCACAAAGTTTTATATTATTAGTACTACCCATGTTTATAAATACGAAAAGTCTTCGTCATAGCGCTATCTAGGCCCAAAGTAAGCATTCCTAAACTGTCTTTGAATATTTATTTATTTATTTATTTCATACATTTCACCATCATCACAGTCGAGACCAATACAACAGTGTAGGATTATATTTAACTAAATAAAAAAAAACAATTAAAATTCTAAAAACCATAAGCAATAAAATAATAATAAAAATAAAATAATAATAACAATACAATAATCAATATCTAAAATTAAATAATCCAACAATAAACCAAATAAAATGTCAATAAATAATAGTCAAATAATCTACCAATAAATTCGATAATATTATGTCTATCAGAATATTCAAATAGGTAATCAAAAAATATGGGTATCTTTTAACGGTTACCTGTAATAATTACGTTCTTTATGTTTTCTTGTCTTGTGTACATACAATAAAAATATATATCTACTTATCGATCTATTTCTCGTCTAATATATAATATCTTACGGTAACACGTTCAGGCGTGTCCCCGATGTCAGAATCTGCAAACGTAATAAATACTCACTTTCAATAATCGGCGTCGCAAAACGCTCAACCCGCGTCAAGCAGAAAACGAGAATTATGTGTGACATTACCCGACTGTATAGGTTGTACCTAGGAACTGTTACATATATTATATTTTGTGTAAATTCGTATTTTATAGTATTACAACTCTTGAAATGATTTCCTTTCCATGGTATTCTATCTATCGTAATTCTTACAAACTACAGAAACATTGAATAATTTTAAACATTGATTGTAGATTCCCCATGGTAGTCATATGGCGTAACATAAGGCGTTACAGCATACGTGTGAAAGTTTAGATTTGTAAAAGTATACTACTGAAATTAGACTGGTTGCGTTATGAAATCCCATCCTAGATGTTGATTTAAATCTATAGGAAAAATTTACATTATCTACTAATTGTTTAAAATTTTCATAAATAAATCTAACTATGAATATAAATGTCAAAGAAATAATCATGATATTCGTAAGTGTTGCTTATGAACTAACGTGAATAAAGATTTAGATTCGAATTACTTACAAAGTTGAATGAATACTGCCAGAGTTCAAACAATTGCAAGTACTTTGAACAATTGAAATTATTCAATTAAAATGAAATTCATTAACTATACGAGACATATAATATGTATAATTAAAAGTAACACTGGTAACTCCATCACAATTAACAACTTTCCTCATAAATTTTGAATGAATTCGGCGTTCTAATTAAATGTTACAAATGAAGGTAACTTAATAAGGTACGAACTTGTTACCTTTGTGATCCACTGATTCTTAAAACCGGCAGGAGGCCAGCCAAGGATTTGATGATATTAGGGGAAAATCGGAAAGTGTGTAAGGACTCAAGCAGATGTCATGCTGTTGTCTATGCCTACCATGACACATTCTGATATTGTTCCCATCACCAATGGGAATTTATTTCAGGAAGAATTTTGTCGGGAAGAAGGTTTCGTGTCATAATGATTATGTTTGTAATGTCTGCCTATACTACTGTCATTGGCGAGTTTTAGTTAAGTTCATTAAAAAATTATGTAATTTTTTTTATTCATGATTTACGTTTGACCTCAATTATCTCACCTGATGGTAAGTGACGATGTGGTCTACGATGAATCAAACTTGCCTAGAAGGAACCTATTCACTCGTGACTTGAAAACTCCTAGGTTATAGCTTTCCAGAAACACAGACTCAGGCAATGCACACGCATAACTAATTCAATACTTGCCTATGATGGATAAGGTGGGTAGGTACCAAGGATAATATAAGTTAGATTAGGTATTAAGTATTATTATGTGTGTGGAGGCTAATTTATAATGTAAGTACTTATAGCTAATTGATGAAGCAACGGGGGATGCAGCTGCCAACAAACTGCTGTGCAGTTTGGCAGAGGTGTGGATTGACTGGCTGTGATTTTTTGGGTACGAATAAACAATATTTCATTTCATTTCATTTCATTTCATTTCATTTCATTTCATTTCATTTCATTTCATTTCATTTCATTTCATTTCAATTAAAATATTTTGTAGGTACGAACAAAAATAGTATCTAAGTATGTTTATCCGTATTCTAAAATCCGTAATACGAGTTAGTTAAGCTATGTTTTACTTTTACTTTGATTTTAGACAGCGCTGTTTAGAGTATCTTTGAATTAAAAAACTTTACTATTTATTTACCGAAATATTAATGAGAACCTTGCATGGAGCGCTTTGGATATTTTTTTACCAGGTATAGATAAGCCCACGGTCCACCTGATGTGATCGACTGTAGCTTATGGACGTGTGCAACACCAGGAGCGTCACAATCGCGCTGCCAATCCTGTGAAAACCATCTAATGCCAAAGTAAAAGCAAATTCACATATATTATACACGTTATTCAACCGTACGAAACTTAAAAATGGCGAAGAAATCACTACGACGGAAGCAAACAGACAATGATAAGACTCTGCTGACAGTATCCCACTTAGACTAAGCTTAAGTTGAAACACAGACGTCGAAGTTGAATATATTCGATTCGAAAGTGCCGGTTCTTGTGTACATACAAGTACGGAGTTGCAAATCCTTTAGGTGTTCGTACAATACAAAACAAACTTTAGACTACGCTTTGATTTAACAACATATTATATCGTAGGCACTGTAAAAGTAAATTATTATATATTATTTAGTTTAGAATAGAATATTTATAACATTAGTAGAAAGTGGGATATTAGTAGGAAGTGGGATATTAGTAGTGATATCCCACTTTCTACTAATTATATAAATGTGAAATTTTAGGAAGACATTTCTAAAACGACTCAACGGATCTAGCTGAAAATTTGGTATAGCGATAGATTTTATATGCAGTTCGGTCTACTTGAGTTTGGTCCATAGAACCACAACAGTTGACTGGTCCATTATTATTTATTATATCGTTAATTTACATTTTGTACAGACCGCTTTTAATTGACAAGCAAAATATCCAACGTGATTTTTAGTTACATAGAAGTAGCCTCAGTTCAGCTCAGCATCGAACTCAAACCATAAAATGCAATGAGTTACGCCACTAGGCTCTTGGTATTTTCAAATAAATATTCAAGTTCCGTATTTGTCCCCTAATCCCGAATATTCCTGGATGAGATACAACGACTGATACTGCCCCACTTACTGTTTGCTTGCCAACTTTGTACATAAATACTTCGAAAAATAAATCTCGGTAATGGTATTAACTAAGTTGCATGTATACAGTCATAAATTGTATGTATGTATGTATGAATGGCAGTGTTTATGATATATTCTGAGGAGGGATGTAGCGAGCAAGGTTAAGGTTACGGTGTGCTGAGTAATCGAAGATATAGGGTCTGTTCACACAGACCGGCTCGGAGAGGAGAGCAGATTCTTATCACGTTGAAAACAGAGTTTTTAGTATTTGTAGTAAGGTTAATTTTTGCATCTACACTGCTTTTGTCATTATGAAAATCATTTGTCAGTGTGAAAAGAAAAATGCGCGCCGATGCTCTCCGAGCCGGTCTGTGTGAACGGACCCATAGATTATGTTTTAACGGAATGTGCCGTAAACGGAGCAGAGAAATGTGTTGGGACATTTCATATAAGTTTGACGTTTAAAAGCCTCTGTGGTTTAGTGGTAGTGCATGCGGATGCTATGTCGGGGTGCGCGGGTTTAATTTGCATTGGTCTGGTTGTTTCTATGTAGGTATAATATATATGTATGAATAGCCTGAACTTTCTGATACGTCCGTGTATAAATGTGAATAAACGATATTATTGTATGACACTAATTTCGTAATGTAGCTCTCTGTATCCCTCCCCTCCCCACCCCTTCCTAGCCTCCCCACCTCTTCCTAGCCCTCCCCCTTCCTTTCAGAGTAGGCAGCGCGTGTCTGTCACCTTTATTGTTGCACTCGTCCATAGGCCACGGTGACCGCTTCCCATCAGGTGCGCCGTGTGCTTGTCTGCCTACCTACGTAGTATAAAAAAAAGTGAATCCGGCTTTATTGCATCATTAAAAAAATTGTTATCTTTGTTTTAAGAAATCTGCTACCTAAGTAGTATAAAAAAAAAATCTGCTGGAGATGTTCGTAGATAATCATTTTCAGATATTGAAAATTCGCTTTTGAGTAAAATAATTTATATTTCTTAGTAAAAAAGGGGACTTCTTTGTGGGCAATTTAAAAATATTTTGTACATTTTAAAAGTTCCAGTGTAATTCATAAATTTTTAATGTATATTTCTTTTTAATCTGAAAATGATCATCTACTTTTGTTGCTAACTATACACTAGCTATCATTCGCGTTTATTCATTTGGCGTACTGTCGGTATTGGCGGAATGAAATCCATCTTTATTATTTTATTACCTGGCAATATAAAAGTCATAATATCATTGATGTTTCATTACGTAGATAGTAAAAAATTATGTGGTTTGTAATGAAATTTGATTAATTTCTAGGCATCTGTCAATTTAGGGTCGGCAGTAAAGCTAACGTGCTTTTATTTCATTTAATTTATGGAAGTCATTTTATGATATTTGACATAAAATTTATGGAAAATTAATTGGCAATGAACACAGGTAATACAAAATTATATGAGTATATTCCATTGCAATATTTTTTGTTTGTTTTGCTTGTGTAAGTTATTTTTTTTCTTATCTACTCAGTAAATCAAGGTATATTATTTTGATATCCATTTTATAGTCTTTTTTTTAGTGTCACTATAATATACTTATACACAATGTAACTATATTATACCTACATAACATTAACTTCTTACTTAAATATTAGTGTATTAGTTTCGTAACCTAGTGTACTGTATTAGTTTCGTAAGTACTATTATGTAAGTAAGTTTTCTGTACATATTTTATCCAAATTTCTTCTTTACGACTCTAGAAATATGATTCAAACTTGCTCGTAAGGCATATTATATTTATTTCAGCACTTTCGTGTCCAAGTTTCTAATGTGTGGGTAGTCGTACAAATGGTGTGTGACCATGTATCGTATTCATTCCCTAAGCGTCGATAGTTTTTGCTACTCGTTGTAGTTTGTGCCAATTCTTTTGTGCCAGTAAATTGTCCTAATTAAGTCAAGTGTAAGTGCCTAAATAAGTAACTAAAGTTTCATATTAGGGTCTGTTAAAGTTTGCCGTTTGGGGCGTCAGCTACTTATTTTGTTGTCTATAGAATTGAGAGACGAAATTGATCCTACAACTAATTGTATTGTCTATTAGTTGGTTTTTGTCTTTATTTTGTGTTGCGTGTTGAGTTTTATTTTATTTAGGTAAGTACTCTCTTATGAAAACTGTAGCAGAAAAATCACTCCCAAGCATGGAGTAAAAATATTGGATTTCTTTTAACATAATATTTTGTTAGAAGGCAGTATTTCTTCAGTCAAGCTTACCCGTTTGTACAATGGCCCTACTTGAGAAGAGATAGTCTAGTATGCTTACAAGCCTTCAGAGCTTCCTGTGATCAATCAATTAATGTTCACTGCTGGAAATAGATCTCTCCTAATATGTGCCATAGCAGCCGATCCTCCTTGTGGATCCAGTCTATCCGACACCTTTTTCAGGACATCAGTCCATCTGGCTGAGGGGTGTCCCACTATCTATTTGCCGATCTACAGTCTCTAGTCTAGAATTCGTTTGCCTTACACAGATCCCCGGTAGGTCAGACATGAGGATTTCCGCACGGAAAAAAAAAAAAAAAGTCAGAGGGATACAGTGGACAAGAGGGCAAACGTATTCACGCTTAAAACAGTAACATTTAAATTCTAAGAATTATTTCAAAGAGACTGAATTTTACACTTTTATAAAAAAATATTATGACGTTAAAAGAGAACAAAATGTCCTATCGCAGCTGTCAGATAAAAAGAATATTTAATGTCGCATTACAGACGGCGTTTCTGATATCATTGGATCTTTTTGATAGGAATACGATTTTGGTTGTGACATTATTTATTTACTGGTTAAATCGGGAAATAAATCTCCTTTGAATTTTTCGTCATGTTTTTTGAATTTGACGATTTCATGCACACTTGACAGGTTCAAGAGTCGTTTGTATCGACTGAAGGGTTATGCATCGTCAGCGTCAAAACTAAATGATCGTATTCAGACTTTAAAAATTTGTTTTTGGGAGAAAGTAATATTTTTTTTAATGAAAATGTTGTTTCAATACTAAGCAAACTAAAAAAATATATTATGTAAAGTTAAGTTAAGTTTGAAATCTGTTCAATCATCAGCTACTTTTGATACTGACTGTACATAGTGTACACAATTCGTTTGCTGAGTTTGCAAAGTTGCATTATGTGAGTTACAATTTTTTGAAGAGATGGATGATTCTAAATTTGAAATTTTTTAGTTAAATTTCGGGTTGTCTGTGAAAAGAGAGATAGAGAAGGAGAAAGGTTACTTTGAGGGCAGACGGACAGTTGAAATAGAACAAAAACCACAAAAGATAATTCTGAAAACGTGTTCTCAAATCAGAATCTTAATTTGGGTGTAATATGAATTATAACATATTTGTCACAGGTAACATATTCAAAAAATATCCTTAAATATCCCATATTTTATACCGTCACAGTGCCGCGACGCTAATCAGATTGTAGGGGCTGTAATCTAAATTACGGAACCCTAATTACCCTCTATGTCCCTTGTGAATATTAACGCTACTCGTGTGTAACATTATACTAAGAGAAGGTAGAATTTATGTCCAAGCGTACACTTTTGGAGATATGGTTAAAAAATTATTTAGATTTTAATTTACATTACTAAATAGACATTATTTAACTTTGAGATGGGTAACGGAATAAGATTTTAAGGTAAAATTAATGATTGGAAATCAGATCACAGAGCTATCTTGAACATACGAATGAAATAAATATTTCATAGAGAAAAGGATGCTAATATAGATAGTTTGCAGATGTAATGAGGATGGATTTTCAAGGAGGTAGGACACGACGGTATCTCCCGTCCGAAATGAGCTGTCCGACTGGGGTAGTACCTCCACCCTACAGAACACCGCGGCCATAATAACCAACGTGTTGTGTTCCCGCCGGTAAGTAGGGTAGCCAGAGCTCACTGTACCCCTCCTCCCCCCACCCCTTCCTAGCCTCCCCACCCCTTCCCAGCCCTCCCCCTTTCCCTTCAGGGTAGGCAGCGCGTGTGTGACACCCTTAGTGTTGCACACGTTCATAGGCCACGGTGACCGCTGCCCATCAGGTGGGCCGTGTGCTTGTCTGCCACCTACGTAGTATAAAAAAAAAATTGAAACAACATTGACGAAACAGATATAAGACGGAAGGATGATTGGGCAACACGGTAAAGGCCGACCTAGGTGTAAATATTCTAATCAGATCCAGGACGTTTTGGAGAAAGGCCAGGTCAAGAGTACCCGCAACCGGCGTGCGTGTATGAAAACACTTATGAAAGTTGAAGAAGCGAAGGGAGTGTTCCGGGATCGTAGCAAGTGGAAAGATGTTGTCTCTGCCTACCCCAATGGGAAAAAAAAGTAGGGTCCATATAACCGGCGAGTTGGTAAGGAAGGTTTAATAATAGTCATGGTCAAAAGCACGCAAAACCAATGAGCTTGCATGATTATTATTGATTTGTAACAGTAAATAACATGTCATGTCACGATAGAAATGAGAAGTCTGAGATTTGTAGGTGTAGTAACATGGTAGACTGAGTAAGGAATAGCGCGATAAGTGAACTTTGTGGTACTATTGAAGATGTAGTAACCAAGACAGAGAAAATGATGCATAGATGGTTCGCAGATGTAGTGAGGATAGACGAAAGAACATTTACGTAACAGATATAAGAGGGGAGAGTAAATGAAACGTACGTAATGTTAATCAGATCGAAGACTTTTGAAAGGAAGGCCAACCGGCGTGCATACAGGAAGAAATTAAAATAATAAAAGAAGTGAAAGGTATATGCCAGGATGATAGCTAGTGGAAAGATGTTGTCTCTGACTATTCCAATTGTAAAGAGGCGAGACTTTATGTATGTATGTTACGATATCATAACAACGTCGATCGGTAAAGTACCATCTGCTAACTTAATATCGACTTCTATAAGCAGAATGTACAGCTTGGACAAATATCTCTCCGGCATTCCCTAAATGACCAAACAGTATTATGAAATTCTCTGGTTCAAAGTTGAAGTAAAACAAAACGACCTGTTTCATTCAATCTCATGATAATAAGAACACAACAAAGGAATTTAATTCTAATTTTTGAAACGCTAATCTCAACGCAATTGTGTTTCTTGGAATTAAACAACAATTTCATTGTCCCATATTTTTTAATATTCATATTATCATTTCTGTAATAATACGCTTTATGAAGATCCTTTTTAGAATTTGGATTTAACAAAGCTTTATGTATTAAACACACAAACAAGACGTTAAAATTTTGCAAGTCGTGATTTTGCTGGTACATTTTTTAATGAGGAACTGTTGTAAACATAACATAAAAATATAAAAAAAAATATATAAAAAAAAATAAAAATAAAAAAAATAGAGAAAAAGACTCATTACTCATTATCTGATAATAAAAAAGTACAAACGTAGCAACTTAATTTGCTACCACAGAACAACAAAATATGGATGTTGGAATGATAAAATTATCTAACCATGATTCTGTAAATGACATAAAACTAGGTTTACAAGTGAAATACAATTTTATGTATGTTCACTTTAATTACATCATATCACAATTTCTTTTTAGTTCATAAATACATAATTTTATACCTACATCATAATAGATTGGATAGGGCAAAGCGGCGCACAATACTACGACGGCAATAATTAGATTGACAATACTCGAGAACTACTTGTCGCATCGCAAAGTGGGTTTATCTTGATCCCCATGCTTGAAGAGTATTCTGCGTTTCGTTCGTAAAGGACATCGTTGCAGCATCGTTGGTCTAGAAGAAAAACATGCTAAGTGCAATTTTATATGTTCAAATATGAACCTTATGTCGATGATCTAAGAATGCAATTTTGTAATTAGGACGTTTGTCTTCTAGACCCTCGATATTATATGAAGGCAAGTTATTTTAGGCTGAGCGCATACTTATTATTATAGAACAGACAGTTTCCAGACAGATTATTGCTCTACATATGAAAGTTCACACGCCTAGAAAAAAACCAGGCTGTCCAATCTAATTATATGCAAGTCACGTTGAAACACACCTCTAATCTAAAGACTACCTTGCCTCTAACATGCGGTAACCAAGGGTTATCATAGTTGGTAATACTAATGCACAGTATATATTATTATTTTGAGCCCACACATAGACCAAAACAAAATTAACAACACTCTAATTGTATTAACCAACAGTATCGTGAAGGTGCTTGAAACAAGCCCGTTTGTGTATTAACCAGCATATTTAAGGTGATTTAATTTTGCTCCAGTTCTTTATTCTACTTTAACCAATGAAAATCTACCGAGCTACAACGCCACAACTTTGATTAGACACGTTTTCAAACAGAACAATATCCCTGGTAAAATACAACTTTCTGGAAAACCAAACGTAGTATTCCAATTTTAAAATTTGAACAAATATTCCCTGAATATAAAACTGGCAGGGGCGAGCGTTTCAAATTACCGTTTGGGTAAAGTACGTCAAAGGCTTGAAATATCTAACCAAATTGGAAGGGGAAAACTAAGGAGTAGCCAGATAATTACCTAAATAAACAACTTGAGTCTGTACATTTTCTCCTTTGTGAAACTGAGGATTGCTCAAGCATTTCGTGTAAAAATCAAAGGCATTTGTTTAAAAACTCTGTTATAACAATTTCAGCGGGTGGTCGGCGAATTGTTTGTGGGAATATTTTCGTATTGTTTCTGACTTGGACTGCAAGAAGTTATTCTGAAATAAATGAAGAATTGGATGAATTCATTTGATAATAAAACGTAAACTGAAAATTCAGGGTATTTTCAGAGGCCTCTTGTACAGGCAACTAGCAAAGTTTATTACAATTTACATCGTAATATGCTGAAATGTATGTTTGCGGGCCACCAAGATCTTCAGGGCCCAAGCTAACTCCTTAAATCCTCTAGGGGCTGGGATGTCTGATGGCAGTTGCACATGCTAAAGTCAAGATGAGCAAAACAAAAGAAGCAGTAGGAGAGCATCCCCCGGGCGCCAAAGTGCAAGCTTTGGATGCAACTGGGACTGACTTTGTGTTGGACGTGACTGGACTGATGTTTACTATATTACAAAAATATATGAAATATGAAGCGGCCTTTGAAATTTCACAATCTAATATAAGTACTCCAAAACAATACTAGTTTTTGACGAATGTCAACATCAAAAGATCTAATTAAGTATTCCATTTGGGCAAGGGTGATATATTTGACAACAAAGAAACGAAATTGAATTCTGTTCATATTTTTTGTACACTTGATATAAGAAACTAAAGAACAAAGAAATATTTTGTAAGAAACAGCTATTTTAATACAGCTGTTTGAGACAGTCAACCGTACATTAAATGTGACGGCGCAATAATGAACAACTGCAAGCTATGACAACGTCAGTAATGACAAAAAATATTTGTCAAAATATTTACTTTGTTGAATCCGCGCAGGAAAGTAATTAAAAAGTGTAGCAGACGTATTAAGCGCTAGATATTTTAGTTTGTCTATCTAGACAAGTTTGCGCAGGTCCTACGCTCGAATCAACTATGTTGACGCAATCATACATTCAGAATAGGGTGACCATAAAGGTTGGTTTAAAAATATTTTTTTAATAACAGATAGGTATAATTTTAACAGAAATTGAGAATGATAATGAATGAATTAAACTTTAATAAGTTTAATTGATTATATTTTCTTTTAAAGTTATATACAAGCATGATACAAATTTAAGAGTCAAAATTTCCGTTTCAATTCCAGACACCCTTAACAGGTGTCTGGAATTGAAACGGAAACGGATGTATGGAACTCCACTATGACCTTCAAGGTGAGGCCAACCTACAACCTAGTACACATGCTGATTAACGGATGAGGCTCATGCTCTCATACAAATGGTATAAACCAATCTAGAAAGGAAGAGAAGGAGTAAGTGGACCCAGGACTCCAAGGATGCCACCGGGTACAACGCTAAAATGATGATAATATGATGTCGACAACGTTTAAAACAAATCTCACTTAGTTCTGGAATACCAAAGCGGATGAAATAACGTCAGATTTATGATCTAAACTAAGCAACCAAACAATAATGTTGGCATTTAGTTTCAGCAAACAACTTTGATGGTTGACTTTGTAAAAAATTTGCCTCTAATATCAGGCTTTGAAATTTGAAACGAGCAACAAATTCCCAATAGTATCAATATAGAGAAATACAAGAGGAAGGTAGCTAGCGAGATGAAAAGTGGTAACCAATAAAGTGCCTGTGTTGATCGATAGGGGTGTCGGAGTTCAAAGGTCTGATTTACACGGAATTTAATATTGAGTGTCTTTGGGAGTATGAACTAAGAAGCGATTCGGTGACAGGAAAAACCTTTGTTGATGCATATAAGGAGTAGTTTTGTATAGCGTTCAGGGTTCAGTAGGTGCATAACCGGAGCATGAGGTGATGGTTGTTGCAGCACTTGTGGGACCAGTCTAAACCAATATCTGCGCTTTGTCACGCAGTGCTGCAACGATAATCACCGCTTCTTTCATGAGGCTGTCAAGTTGAGAGCCAACTTTATGTCACTATCCGTGTATGTAATGGTGACACCGTTCCTGAGACTTTACGTTTAGCTTAACATCAGACGAGGTGAAGTTATATTGTCATGGCTGACATAAAAAAAAAGAAATTGTCTCAATTAAAAATCTTATAGATCATGAGCTTGCTCATTCTTTTAGTAAAAAAATTATATCTAGATTAAAAGAAAAGAAAAAAGTCCATTTCCCGTCGAATAATCCCTTCTCTTTAAAAAAACAGACGTTCCTTAACAAACTTTACCTTGACAAATAAAAACAACCAAAGGGTACATTTGTCCAACACAAATATTGTTGATGCCAAGTAAAAGCCCTTCTATTTTACCGGACCGTTTGCACAACTCCCTAGCCATTCACTTTTAAAAATAAACAAAACTTTTATCCTGACTTAGTTACGGTTAAATTTATTTATTGTTTGTTGCGTTTTGAACATTTATAAAAAAAATATTTATTTTGTTAAAACTTTTTTTGTGTCAAGACGGACTTGTCTTGGTATTAATTACATTTGACTTGTGAACTGCAATTACTTTCAAGTGCTTACTCAGAAGTAGAGAGTAGGGTTTGGCTGCGGAATATTAGGGAGTGGACCGGTATTGCCTCCGTTGAGCAGCTGATCCGGATGGCTACAGACAGATAGCAATACAGCTAGCGCTCAACCTTCAGTAATGAAGAGGTACATGAAGTAGAAGAAGTTTACTCAGAGGCTGCTAGATAGACATACACTGGTATTCATATTACATGGAACAGGAACTAGTCATATTATTAGGTAGTAACTGTTTTATCTCCAATCAAAATACCTAGGTACCTGAAATCTCATTCCTGATATGATGGAAGGCACTGGCCATAAACTACTTTATCGAAACTCTAAAGCTGTTCCTAAAAATCTGAAATTCAAATTATACAATACAAAAACTCTTCATAATAATCATATTAAACGAGCCAATATAGAAGAGGTTTTATTATCATCACGTGGCTCTAAAATTCACATTAAGGGACTCATGCGATTGCCTTGGGCGGATAACACAAAGCTTTATTCAATGTTAGAATGCAGATTTTTACGAATTCCCCTTCTGACAAAGAACGAAATTTCGCCCAGCAATAACATAAATCGTGGGCACCACAGAATTTGTATTTATATTTGTGCTCTTACCATGGAAATAAACATGAAATTGTTTCTGCGATTGCCTACGTTAATGGGTTTAGTTTGCGAAATAACAATCTGCTGTTACATGTTTGGTGTTTCGATATTTTTAATATCTGCCTTTACGGTTTTCATATACCCTAGTGAGATAAATAATGCTAGAAGATTTTTTCCTACTGCTAAGGCAGCAAACAAGTAGGTATACTTAGTACCTGAAGGTAATCGGTAGTGAACTCCTGTCTGTTCTATCTTGTTGAACCGAACAAAAAGATACATTACATTACGACTGAATTTTTAACTACCACACAATTTTTTAAGATTATCCTCAAAAGTATCTTCTGATAGTTACCCTATATGCAAAATTTCATTATTTGGGCCGTTCATGAAATCTCGACTTTGAACACAGATAACGGTCTGTGTCAGATAGTCTATGTCTTTTTAACTTTTTAAATTGACGTAGGAATTAAACATGCTGTTGAGTTGCAACAGATGTCGCCACTTGAAATCAACCTGATTTAAATTTAACGTAAGAATCATTATGCAAATGGACATAATCTGGTTATAAATTATTGCACTGTGTGGGAGTTGAATTCACGACCTCTAACTTAGCAGTCGGCACCAGACCGATTGTCGGTTCTTATGTTTATCTCGAAAATTCCGAACGAAATTGTTAAATGGTGCTAAAAATAATATGAAACATTTAAATTAGATAAATACATTAATTTCTATCAATTGATTTTTTTACTGAGAAATTTTAACATGCAGATTTTTTTTAAATATCGGTCACATCAATATGACTTCACCTCGGCTGATGGTAAGCTTAAGGCTACATACATTGACAGTGCCATAATGATGGCCCTCAACTTGACGGCCTCATCAAATGCTTTTTTATGCCTCGCTTAAAGGAAGGAAACACGTGAGCTGGTGAAGAATTCCAGGTCTTTATGGTGCGGCAAAGAAAAAAGAGATTATGTTATTAATTATTCAGAACCATTTAACTTTAACGATTCCTTTCCTGATTTCCTCATATAAATTTCTTGTATCTTCATAGATTTCTTCCATCTATATTCTCCTCTCTTGGTCAGACTTAAAATCTGATATAATGTTTGATTGCAATTAGCTATGATGAGAAACGATAATCACTGAGCTACCGACGTCTATCTTTACCTTATTACTTTATCTTTACCTTACAAGTCAATAACCACCTCGTTACAGTGAAGATGAATATTTAATCGCATAACTTCATTAAAGGCTGTTAATCTTCAACTTTAACCTTCCATAGTTGAAGACAAATTAAGCTTACCAACCGTTTATACTCCAGATCAAGTTTGCAGTTATCCCCATGATACTATAAAAGCTATGGAAGGAACGCATTAAGGACTAGACCGTGCCTGAAAACACCAGGGTTACCTGGAAAAACATTTTTAGTGATAAAGCCGCTCATTGTGCATTCTACTGTAAATATTCCGAACTTGTATCCATAATCTTGCTGTACAGTAAAGAATTATTATCTATCTATCTATCTTTTCTATACTACTTAGGTGGCAGACAAGTGCACGGCCCACCTGATGGGAAGTGGTCACCGTGGCCTATGGACGTGTGCAACATCAGGGGCGTTACACTCGCGCTGTCGACCCTGGAGGAAGGAGGGTTGGGAGGTTTGAGGGGTGGGTTGGAGGTGGGGATTGGGGGGTGAGAAGTATGGCCGTGGTCTTCTGTAGGGGGGAGGTACTACCCCAGGCGGACTTCTCAGTTCAAACGGGAGATACCGTCGTGTCCAACCTCCGTATAAAATCTATCTAAAAATGGCGATGCCTAACAATGTGTGAGTGAATTTTAGGTTGCTGTTTGATTGAAATGTGATTTTTTTCTAGCTGTCCACTATAGTTTTACACCATTTTACGACACAAGACATGCTTTGTTTTTTCTCTTTTCGCTACTTAAACTGACTGAATCGAATGACGTTTGCCGTGTAGTATTCTACACTAGTGTGTGAGTGTGTGCGTGTGACTTGTACGTATAAGTAAGTAGGCTGACTCTTGTTTCGTCAGTTGTATTCTTCATCACATCCCGTATATAGGTTCATTATTACCCCGTGCCAAGGATTTCTGAACTAGAAACGGAATCATATGACTAGGTTATAACCTCCGTGCCAAGCAAAGCGGAATTTAATTTACACTAGATTTTGCCTAGACTATTCATGATAGGAATGTCGAATGGGTTAGAGTAGGATATAATAGAATAATATTATGTAGTACAAACCTCCATTCCAAAGTTGTATATTGTTATAAAATTGAAAATGAGTTATGTCTGTCAGTATATTGGAGATATAAAAAAAAACTTGGGTCATGTTATGTGATACTGTGTAGAATGTCGTAGAATATTTATTATTATTATTTTATATGAACGATTCTAAACACAAAAAAATAAATTATGGAATTCTTATCTGTGTCTGTTCGCGATGAACGCAAAAAATACCAAACGGATTTTGATGCGGTTTTTTTAATAGAAAGGTCTTGGTATGGGTATAATATTTCCAATACAAAAACAATAGTTGTTAATAGAATTTATCTCATTATGGAAGTATTACTCGTATATAAGTATAGGAAGGACCTTTAATGTTGCACACGTCCATAGGCAATGGCGACCGCTTACCGTCAGGTGGGTCGTGTGCTTGTACGCCACCAACGTTGTATAAAAAAAAGTATAGTACCCACTCAAATAACTTCAGTTTCTTGAAGCTTTAATAAAGAAACTAATTACTCTTAGAATTAAAGAAAAACAAGACGCCAATTAACTTTTTTCAATTAAGTTCTTTAAATATTATAAGCGTTTGGAGAAAAATGTCTTATTTTAGGGTTTTTGAACTTTTCCTTACAAATCATTAAACGTAAGGTCCGTTTATTTTATGAAATCGATTGTCCAAAGTAATTATTTTTCTTGAAGTTCTCATTATAGAATTAGTATTTTAATGAATCACGGATACAATTTTATTTCAATCCAAAATTTAAGAAATTTAGGTGTAAAATTTAATCCTATTTAGAACAGCATTTATATACTAGTATTGATTTAAAAAAAACCCTAGATGCACAGTCAGGATGTCAAAACTGTCCGCGAAAAATTAGTCTCGTAACACTCGTGTTTATGTACACTGCTTTGTAAAAAGAACTATAAATCTTTTTACAAAGCAAAAGTGTTCGGGTTTAATTTTCAAAAAAAATATTCCATAACTTCGTACTTCGTGTGATTGAAGACAGATTCGAATGTCACTTTAGTTTGAGACTGTGTATCTAGATACACAGTTTTTTTTTATTTTAATCAATTTGTTTAATCAAAAATAAAAAGTTTTAATCAATGGTTATTAGAGAGATATAGTTCTTCGACCGTACGATTGCACGAAATATATTAAAATTAACAGCTGTGCTAGTACCTATTCGCTAATTTTAGTAGTTATAATACTAGTTATATTAATAGTTCAGAATCAGGCCCGTGGTGGATGTGGCCTTTATTGCATAAATAAATTTTCATACATTTTCCTTAAGCCACCCCCATTCTGCATACATAAAAGATATTAATATTTTAGAAAAGAAAAAACTTCTCACATGCCCATTATTTTTACGAGCCGGAAAGAAAATCAGCATAACGCGCTGTGACAAACTATGACATCATCTTTCTACCCAGATAGTTTACAAGCTTACCAATGCAGTTGCATTTCACTCTATTATGATAGCAGTAAAGATGACTTTTCAATGGCATAATATTTGGTTATTTTTGTTATCTATATTGTCACCGACGATTATGTCGGCTTTAAAAGTGGGACGATAAAATGCAGTATTTTGTGTGAATTGGGTTTTAAGGAGTTTTTATGTTATACGAAATGGGACAAGTGCTTTAAAATGATTTTTGTGTTACACGAAAATGGCGCAAGTGCTTTGAGAAAATTTAGTACTATTAAATTTCTTCCCCGATTGTTCTTTTTACAGATTTTTGTAGTTTTTAGAGTTAGTTAACACGGTACATGCATAGTTTCAGTATGTCTGTCTGTCTGTACACTGTTCAGCTCCGAGGCCTTTAGTACTAAAAAGCTGTTATTTGACGTGAATAAAATTTAGAGGGATAGCAGGATCAAGGGTAACTCTCACCGACAAAGTTTTAAAATAAAATCTTGAACATTTCCTTTTTCTACTGTATTTAAAAAAAAAGAATTCCCACAAATAAGCAACTACGAAATAAAATATATTGCAGCTTTAAACACCAATAAGGTAGTAAATAAGCACAAGTGCCATGGGGTGGTAAGTGACTATCATGGACTACCAGCGCTTGTGTACTCGTCACGGTATCAGCATCAGCAGGGTGTGATAATCATCCACCAATTGAATTGGAGCCACGGTCCGCTTTCCTGCTTCTCCGCTTTCCTAATTACCGTCCGACCTTTTTCTGAAAGCCTGTACCAGGGTCTCATATATTTATCAATAGATGCACTGACTTGTAGGTGGGGTTAGCCTGACCCCGAAGAATTTGGCGGGGTGCCCCCACCAAACCCCTCATCAATTGTAGTACGTAGTATTTTTGAAATATATTCGTAATGAGGTGGCAAACAAACGCTCAAACGCTACACTACCACAGTTTCAACTTGAAGTTTCTCACCAAGTTTATTATATAAACGATCGGCGCCGTAACGACCCATTCTTACCTAACGCTATCTAGAATAATGCTTTAATGATACTAGATGAAGTTGTCTAGCCTCGAGTGCAGAAGGGTGACCATCGTTTTGAAAAACGTAGTAGACGCCTGAAAATTTTTAGAGGTATATTTGAATTTTTTTACTTGAAACTTTTAGTACCTATATATATAATTCACGATTATTTTCACATAATGTGTACACAATTTAGTAAGCTCTGTGGATATACCCACGATATTTTCTTAGTCATATAAAGTTCGAATATATTGTTAAAACAATTTATCTGTAGGTTGACGCTTATGGTACCTACTTGTATAATACGTAACTTATTATAGAATCGCTGAAAGAATGCGTTCCTGACAGGTTGTGAGCGAACGGGCGATGTAACTTTGACTGGTGTATAATTTACGGCAAAATTTTAAATATCGTTTATTGACCTTATTAACGAGTGATAACATTAAAAATTTAATTACTGTGCCAATTTACAATACACAGATTAATTTTGGGCTAAAATGATTAACAATTAATTAATTAAAAATATAAAATCAATGGTTTTTAAAAGTCATACCACGTCAAACTGCGCTGTTTCAAGGTTATGTCAAATGTTCGCTTTCATAGTGATGAGACAAAATAACAAGGCAATTGTAACCGCATATTTTAGTAATCTTAATAATAATAATCTGTTGGTTGAAAAATATAAAATAGAACGTTATAATTTTATAATATGTAATTTTGTAATAAGCCCCTACCCAAGCTAATAGAAAGAATGAATCATATTTTTATAATGAATGAAATGAATATGATTTTTTTATTATTTCAGGTAATAACCTATCATTAGGTACAATTAATAATCACATAAAATTAAATAAGAATGAAAAAAATTAAAAATTAAAAATTGGAAAAACAAATAGGGCAGATAGATAGCCAAATTGGAATAAAATTAAAATTAAAATGAAATCACGTTGTCACAATTGCTGACTGTGATTATTATTATGTTATTGTAAGTTGGGAACAGGTTTAGAGAACGGTTCTAGGTACAAGTTATTTATTGTACAAAACTAGTCATGACGAATTGACATGTGTCAGGAACGCATAGTCCCAGCGGCCAAACTATAGGCTGCCTTTATTTTAGAGAAACTATTAGGGTTGTGCGCATAAAAATTAAAATCCATATCTAAATCCATGTATGTATGTGTGTATCCATATAATGTACCTATTCAAGGGCACAATACTCTAACAAAATATAGGAACACTCTATCCATCACAATGCAGCGTAGATAGTACCTCAGAATATTCTTTCAAAAAAAGAACTACAACTATAATTCAAACTATAAAATAAAATTATCCTGCATATCTAAACAAAATGTGCACACCTCTTATTCTTTACAGCGTCGTTAGAACCGCGGGAACGTTCATTATAAAGGTGTATCTACACCGGTTAACGGCCACGAATCATCAATCTTGCTTTCTCCCTGTTATCACACATCCATTCAGAACACCTCGGGTAGGATGTATTCACGTCGGTTAAGTGATACTTTTGCAGACGTGTATGACAAGTGCACATTTTTATTCAGATTGTGTACGTACCTTAAGGGATGATGATAAAATTATATTATACATTTTCGTGCAGTTTATTCAACAAAAAACTGTGTCCGACGCTTCATTTTTTTTTGTTTAAATATGTTTTTTTTACAGGGAACCGTTACACATTTTAAGATATCTAAGTAGCGCCTCATAAAATCAGCCATTTGCAGCAAAAATCCATTCAAAATTGACGCAGCCTTTTTAGAGTTAACTAGCATAGACAAAGGAAAAGACAGACGTACAGATATTTAAATAAAAAATGTATCTGATGAGGCCGTCAAGTTGAGCTCCATTCCCGAGACTTAACATCAGGCGAGGTGTAGTTCTATATTGATGTGATCAATATAGGAGCATCTAAATTTTATACATGAAACTGATTCTCATGAATTGAGGGACCGGGATCAGAATTCTACACCAACGGAGTCATGGGCAATAGCTAGTATTTCATATTTATCAGATAAAAGTAGAAAAATCTACATAATATTTAATATTTCTTGAAACAGAAACTACACTAAAAAAAAAAAATAACTATGAACAACAACTTTAATATCGGCACTAAATTGTATGACATATGAGACTAAGTTTTGAAATCCAAGTTTATCTGTATACCAGCCGTGTCGAAGTTAGCAGGAACTAAGTTAGTAAAACTGTCAAACCGAGTATAATTGCATATGAATTTCATTGATATCAAATTTGCATAACCAAAACTTGATCTGAATTCATGCATGCAGTATTCATGCGGTAATAAATCATTCAAAAAGATTTAAGTAGTTAATAAAACTTTTCAGTCAACACAAAAGTAAAAGTTATTTTAATTAAAAATTTTCGTAGCAATGTGCCAAGAAAATTTTCTTCACATTAAAATTTTAAGCTCAAATTGACCCTAACTGGCGTAGTCAAATGCGAAAATTAACACTGAATATAAATATTTTTGACACGTGACCCAAATGAGTAATGGGTATTTGCCGAATGATAAAAGTAAACGAACGAGTGAACGAAAGAACGATTTTACGGGGTACTAATGAACCATTTGCGCCATATCTATCCGTATGTTTATCTATATTCGTTCCCGTTTCAGTCGTAAATATATGTCGTTTTTATATCGCACCGATAAACATTTTTACACAGCTACGCATTGGGCTTCCCTCGTGCTTATATTTTATAACACCATACAATATTTTGGTACGCAACAATTGATAACATTTCAAAAATATTTTCCTTAAAAAATGCCCAGATTTATTACCCCTAGTATTTTGTTCTCTTGATTTTTTTATTTCGGTCACGTCAACATAACTTCACCTCGCCTGATGGTAAGCTAAGGGCAAAGTCTCTGGAATTGGAAGTCACCATTCAGCTTGACGGCCTCATCTAATGCTTTTTCACGCCCCGCTTAAAGGACCCAGGACTGTATGAGGAACGAAACACGTGAGCTGGTAAAAAATTTCAGGTTTTGATGGTGCGGCAAAGAAAAGTGGCACCGAACAGCTTGGTTCTTGATGAAATTGTTTGCACCATATGAGGGTGATATCTCAGCCTTGCACGTGTTGTTCTGTATAGGAAAGGAGGGGGCGGGAGGGTTCTTTTTACAGTAGATAGGCTTGCGTTTGACCACTATCTAACCTGATGGTAAGTGATGATGAGGTCGACGATGGAGCACGCTTACTTAGAAGCAACTTATTTAGCCTCGATTTAAAAACTTCCTGGTTAGCTTTCTGGAAACATAGACTTCAGCAGGGCATTCCACTCCTTAATAGTACGCACAATAAACGTAAATTACTAAAGAGATTCTTGCGTATGAGCGGAATGAATCTTAGTTACTGCTGCCATCCTTTTATTTCCAAGAGGAAAGCCTGTACCAGAGCTTCATCCATTAATTAGCAAGTATACCTACTGGCTTGCAGGTGAAGTTGGTTTAGATCCCGAAAATCTAGAGTGAATTTTTTAGTTCATTCGAAAGAGCATCTCAGCTGTATACAAATGCTTTAAGGTACCAGCATAACTTTAATGACATTTAGATATTCATACATTAAGATAAATATTAAAACAGTATAATTAATCCTGAGTGAATGAATGAATGAACGATTATTTAGAAGATTAATGAATTCTCGTTTAATATGCTGCGGTTAATTTGGCTTTCCCTCACTAACTGTTATTTGATAAGCTAATACAACTGATTGGTAAACCAACGGTTCTGTTAATTAGTAACGGAATCGTTATGAATCTGCAACAGATTCTAGTGATTAATTGTAATCCCTGACCTAGTTAGCAAATCGTTAATAAAGTCAGCTTCTGACCATGGCCGTGCAACCTGGTCAAAATGTCATCCAGTTGAAAAGTGATATATCTATGTTAATATTATAAAGAAGGAAAGTTCGTGTGTTTGTATATTTGTTAAATTGTAAGGGGTAATCTCGGGATCTACTGAACCGATTTTAAAAATTCTTTCACCAATAGAAAGCCACCATATCCGTGAATGTCATAGGCTGAATATCATCATGCTACTGCCCAAGGGAGCGGAGCAATAATCATAAATGTGAACAATTCCGGTAGATTCCTATACATTTTAAACTGATAAATTATGAGCATATTATGTGAGTTAAAAAGGGTGCATCGGGGTTTAAAATATGCCACGGGCGAAGCCGGGGTGGGTCAGTTAGTCTTCTATATTTCAAAATAAATAATTGTGTCGTCCATATTTTTTGAAGTTCGTTTTGCGCGTTTTGAAAATTGCGTTTTTAATACACTTCGAAGAATTTTAGCAAAATTTCTGACGTATAAACAAAGACCATGATAACTTTATCATGTTATCATGGTCATAACGTTATCATGGTCTTTGGTATTAATAAGAATATAAATATATATTTAACTATTTTCTTTGACACAGATTAACTTTACTAAGCAAGCTTTCTGAAAATTCCCATTAATGAGCTTAAAATAGAGATTTTGCAGCGGATATTTATTAATTATTCAACCCTAATTCGGTCAGAATGCTTAAACAAGCTGTTTCTTCAACTGGCAGCAATGATTAAGTGGCCGTAAATAAATTGTAATTAGAAGCTTTCACCGGTAACCTAAACTCGCTGGTAATCGCTTTACAATGTCGTGAAAAGGCGTGCGTTTTAAATAATACGTCAGAATCCAATTATTTAAATCAAATACGTTTAGGCGAAGGGTACGAGTAATTCATGTATAGGTATATATTTATATGTGATTAATTTTAAAACCACTCTAATGACCTGAACGAAAAGTTTTTTTTAATATTTATCTGGGAGTTGGCAGCGCAAGTCGATGCCCGCCTGATGGGAAGCGGTCACCATGGCGTATGGACATGTGCAACACCAGGGGCGTCACGCTCACGCTGCCGACTCCAAACTATAGAACTTATATAGGATTAGTATGCAGAGGAATTGAGTGAGATGTTCCGCCTATATAAAAGGAAAATCCTTAGAAGAGGTTGGCGTGCAGTGACCTATCCTAGACAGCCAAAAATCTTATCCTAAGGCAATAATGGAGTCATCTACTGAAAATTGTGTCTCTAACTTTGAAGAACTGCCCCTTTAGACAAGTGTCAAAAGTCTTAATCGCAAACGATTGCTAAGGAAACGAATAGATTAGGTCGACATCCAAGCTCGTCGCCGGCGTACGATGCGCGCACCGCGGCGGAATCACGAGCTGGAGTGTGATTGGTCGACCTAATCTATTCGTTTCCTTAGCGATTTAGACTTTTTACACTTGTCTACGGGCCTTTGTCATACAGACATCTATGGCAATCGATACGATTAGTTGGAGCCTAAAAAGTCAGACAACTGTTCTAACTATAAAATTTCGATATCGCCAAACATGTGGAGGTTATACGGCAGTCGCTTCATGGAATATAAAGAAGTTTTATTTAAAAAGTTGCCAAAACTACGCCCCGTTCTTCCACACTTTGTTCACTAACTTTGTGTACTATAATTTTGTACTTATTACTATAATTTTGTAACTATAATTTTGTACTTAGTTAGAGGAATAGTTTCATTGTTTGTTACGGTATGTTAATTGAACGGAAGGCTTGTTTGATCAGTTTATTTCCATCCAAGGTACATCGAACCGTCGAAGTTTGGGCGGTATTTCTTAGTAATTTATTTAAGACGCTATTTCAGAACGTAGTTGAAGTAGAAATTCAACACCACACCCACTCAAAAGTTTCAGGGAAAACGCTGGAACAACACTATTGTTTGTTGCCAAGTAATGATGTGCCTTGCTTTTGCGCAAACTGCAGTAAAAAGTTGATGTTGGTGGGATAGACAAGGCATTTAAATTATTGACAACGTTTGTGGCATGGCAGTAGAGCACTTTCGACTGCTATTTTGGAGGTTCGATTCTTGCTCAAAGCAAATATTAACATTATGGATGTATAATGTCCATTTGGATTGCAATAGGTGTGTTTTATGTATGTATTTATGGACAGGATTTTGGGGTTTAGCAAAAGAATAGGATATTACATAGCACCATCTACAGTCAAAATAAGTATAGCTAGTAATATGAGTTCTAGAAAACCACGGTTAATACAATACAATACAAATAGACATATAATAGAAAAAGCGATGGTAGCTGAATGGATAAAGACGCGGCCTCTATACTCAGAGGTACCGAGTTCGAATCCGGCCGGACAGCACCAATGTGAATTACACTTTGTGGAATTTATATGTGATAATCACATGATTTACCATCTGCTGACGGTGAAAAAAAACATCGTGAGGAAACCCACATGTCCTAGAAGAAATTCTAAGGACATGTCCGAACCGCCAACCCGCATTAGGCCAGCGTGTGTGAATTAAGGCCTAAACCCTCTCAGCTCTCTCGCTAGAGGAGAGGAGACCCGTGCCCAGCAGTGGGACATAAATGGATTGCTATTATTATTATATTATTATAGACATAAATGCATACAAATATTTTCACTGGATGAGAATCAAACTGGATATTGCTGATGAAGCAGTTAAGTGCTCTGGTGCTTAAGCTAAATCACTAAATAATACTAATGTTGTAAACAATGTTATCAAACGACTTATAAAACGACAAAATAATTATTCCGTTATTTCTGTATCAAGTTTAGAAAACTCATTTTCAACTGCAGAACAGAAAAACAACAAAAGTAATTATCCAAAGCACTTAGAATGAGATACTTACCATGTTTCTTATTTCTATGGAGTTTCTTACGGAGGGTGAATCGTATTATCTGCTCATAAAGTAATCCGCAATTACATCATGTTCGTAAGCATGGCACTTGTAGAATAACTCATAAGGAAAATATTTCGTTCTAAACCAATTCTGGTGACAGTCGGAGAAAAATGGCGTTTAAGATTTAAGATTCATCCCTCAGGTTAAAGATAATGTTATATTTAATTTTTGCCACATATAATTTAGTGTGCCAGGTTTTTCATAAATTAAATATTTGAGAAAATAATTAAGGAATAAAAAATAAGAAAATACATTTATCGAACACACTCAAAACAGAAGATAAATACTAAATAAATAACAACCGAAAACATAAGAAACAATGTAGATACAATAATAATACCAAATAAAGTGAATAGGTACCAATTTAAACCTAGAGTATGTATTTTACACATTATGTACCTATTTCGTACCCATTATATACTGATTAGGTATCCATTATTTACCTACCCACACGGAGCACAATAACCAGTGGAGAGAGCGTGCGGGGCTGCCGCAGTCGCTAAACATACGCTAAATGAAGCGTATGCTGCGAAATTTTGATCAGTCGCAGAAATTGTAGGTTGACGTACGAACGTCACGCGCTCCCGTTTTAAAAGGAAATAAAAATAAAAGCAATGCCTAGTTGTGTAATTAAATGGTGTGGAAAGTCTACTACAACGTCAAGTTACATGAAAGATGGGATAACATTTCACAGGAAAGTGTTTTTTACTCCATTTAATAAAACAACAATTTCAACAACGAAAAATAAAATCAAATATTTACTCTCTTTCTAGCACATTGAATTGCATATAGCAGTTGTCCCTTTTTTTCTCGATAGTTCTGTTCGCAGCATCGGGACATTTTATATCGATAGAATTTAAAATAGGTTTATTTATTCAATGTTCTTCCTATAGTTTCCTTATTTTTTTTTTGTATCATTATTGCTTTATTTTAAGACTTACTTATGCAGGTCTTCCTCGCAAAAGTGTAGGAATACTGGTAAAAAACTTGTACATAACAGTAAAAAATGTATAGTGCCTCCCACTCGCCACAGGAGACGCTACTGCCTGCGGCCAATCCGGCCGGGGTGGGAGTGGCCCTTTAGAGGGCTGCTCCGAGGCTCTCCACGTGTCCCTCTGACTAGCAGATGGCACAGTGGGGAGCGAGCGAGAGGTGAGCTGATTGTCTGTGCGCCGACGGTTGGGTGACAGGACGGCCGCCTGACACCCTACACCCCACCTTCGTCGGGGGGTCTTAAAACCGTAGATGGCCCCGGGGTCAGCTGGGTGCGAGGGATATGCCCATTGGGTAACCTTACACCCCGGTAACTAAGGCCCGAGACGGCGTGCGGTTTTAGTCTGTTCGATCCCGACATAACCACCCCCGATGGCCGAAGGGGGTGGTATCCATGGGGATTTCCGCACGATAAAAAAAGGGGTTTCATTATATTGGAAAAACGTGTATTTTGTATTAAATTTTGCAGATTTCCTAATGATGACATCGAGAAGAAATAAATTTGGATCAAAGCTACACATAGAGACAATTTTTTACCAACAAAGTGCAGTGTCGTATGTTGAGCCATTTCACGTAAAAGTACCAGAAAAAATTATTTTGTAAATAAAGTCTTCCTAATTTAATAACCTTTTCTTTTATTTTATAAAGAATATTAGCAACTGAAATTATTACTAATATTCCCTCTAAACCCTCCAGCTAAGCTCAAGGGCTTGTGTTAGGAGTGGGTTCACGTCGGTAGTGTAATGACCTGGATTCGAACCCGGGGCCTCTCGATCGTAAGGCGGACTTCTTAACCACTGAGCTGCCGCTTTTTCTCCTGTTTTAAACAATTCTGTATCGCAAACAAATCCTTATAAATAATATTATAGATTATGAATGAGTCAACAATTTCATCGATATCGATACTTTTTTAATTACTTGTTTGGAATCCCTAGCTATTGAGTTGTCATTTTTTTGACAATTCGTCACCCAATCACAGAGGGCGAAACGCATTCTCTCCCCGCCGCGAATTGGTGACTTTGATTTAGAACAAAAACATGCCCATACTCTCTCCACTGGTTATTGTGCTCCGTGCCTACCCATTATGTATATTTGTACCAATTATGTACCCATTATGTACCCAAATTGTACTCATAGTGTACCCATTATGTATTAAAATATGCTGTATATTAGAAGTTATTATTATTAGATGAATGAAAATGATGGAAGCAAACACTGAAAACCCTACACTAATGCTACAGAAATGCAAATAGTATTTGATTGTTACAGTTTACGATTGATGTTCGCTCTAATTCAGCATTCATTTAAATAAATTGGAAGACGAAACCAACAAGACAGTTAGTACAAAGCAATCAGCGACAAAACCCGGCGCCGCGACATGGCGGCACGCGGCATACAATGCCAAATTCGCGGCAAGTCGCGGATTACATGCGTAACACAAAATCTCGTCACTGATGGCTTACTGAAACTTAACCCGCCAGCTTGGAGGTTAAGGCAACGGTCGCACTGAAAGGAAATACGAATTTTGTTGAAATTTTAGTTATTATAATTATGTAAACGGGAATTCATGGAACGCGAAAGTTTAAAAGTTGAAATTTTAGTTATTACGTAATTTCTTTCTAGTGTCTTTTAACCTTATGCTTTGAATTGAAATATTTCACCTTAGAGCCCAGGGTCTTTATATTCCACCTAATCCTTTGGATTTCAGTTAAATGACTTATATGAGAGCGACTGCTTTTCATACAGCTAATTTTTATAGATTAATTCCTACACAGTACAGTGATTACCAAGTTGCCATGCGTCGTAGCACGACGCGGCTACGCTACGTCGAAGGTGTGTGCTACGTCGTAGCACTACACGATGCTACGTCGCATTGTGTTTATGTTTAAGAGCCTGTATACTGAAGAAACTGCCGTCTCACCTCTCAACCCTGAGAAGAAAGCCTCAAAGGCTCGTTCATCAATCAGTAGGTGTATTGGTTCGTAATTGACGCTGGCTTGGTACCAAAGATCTTAGTGGCCGCCCGATCACGTCGGGAGTCCGGAGCCCAATCACGTCGGGGTCACCAATATTGCGGGGTAAATATTGACTCGCTATATGGTTACTCGGATGATAATAAGTGATTTATTTACAGATACTATACAATATTAAGTGGAGTGACTTGTCTTGGCGACAAGTCTCACTTCTGTATTATTTGCAGACTTGCATTTATCATCTTGCTGTACCAGCAACGTTGAGTCTACAGCTTCCTTGTATGACGTGACTGATAGGTACGTGAATGCACGTGACTGCCATAGGCCACATACAGTCAGCACTAACTTACAAATTTTATTAATAGCATAAATGAAAATTAACCCATTAATAAATACGTAAATCATATAGACACAAAACGAAACATTTCACTTTAAATTAAAGCGTGATAAAACGCGTCGTAGTGTTTGCTCAAATTAAATATTCATGAGATGAATTATCGCGTGTTCCTTGGTGCGTTTACAGCCTAACGCAAGTAGGGAATAAATCAAGGCGCTTGGGTACAAATGACCTTAATGTCTCGCGATGTGCAGGTGCCTCAGTAATGAAGGGTTAAATGTGTTTTAGTATAACTCATTAGATTCTGTTTCGTGTAACAAATTTGTTCATCATTATTGTGTAAGGTGTTATAGGCATAGAATAATTTAAGTTTAATGATAGTACTCATAGAGTTTGTTCATGGTTCTCGCGATGTGTGTGGGGTAGAAGCAGATGGCGAGCTGCTCTTAAGTGGTGGAAAAAAGGCGCGCTTGTATGTTTGTATGCATGTATTAATACCTATTATACCAATCGTTGTTGTTTGTTGTTGCCATTCTAAGGCTGGGTTGCAACTGAAAACCAGCGTTGGGTGCATCCCAACATTTTGCTGAGTTGTATCCCTTTGACACTCTCCGAATGAAATAGAGTTAATTATAATATTCTGTACATAATTACCTCATGTTAAGAGTGACAATAAAAGGTTCTTTCTTTCTTTCTTTCTTTCTTTCTTTCAATCGATGTATGTGCCGGGAATCGAACCTTTATACCTTCAGCGTAGTGACAGAACACTATAACCCTATGCCACAGGGCCATATATACTGGGCAATCTTATATTAAACTTCAATCAGACTATTGCACCTGCTCATGGAGGATTCTCGATGTACCTGCTACATCATTTTGTCCTAATATTATAAATGGGAAAGTAAACTGACTGTCTGTCTTTGAATGTTTGTCAACTACCTTATCAGGACTAAACTGCTTCACCAATTTCGCCAAACTGTATCATAAAGATAGCCTGTAACCTCAACAAGATAAACTTTTAATTTTTTTATAATTGGACACGTCAACATGACTTCACCTCACCTTTTTTTTATACCACGTGGGTGGCATACAAGCACTCGGCCCGTGACGTGTACAACACTACAGGTGTTACACACGCGCTGCTTACCCTGAAGGGAAGGGGGGAGGGCTAGGATGGGGTGGGGTATCTAGGAAGGGGTGGGGGAAGGAAAGGTACAGTGAGCTCTGGTTACCCTACTTAACGGCGGGTAAACAAAACGATATCACCTGATGGTAAGCTAAAGGTTAAGTCTTATAACTCCCACACACACTGATAGTGCTACAGTGGTGGCCCTCAACTTGATTGCTTCATCAAAATGCTTTTTCATGTCACGAAAATTTTAATTTTTTCTAAAAAACTTCGAACGGACGTAACCGCGAACAGCAACTAGTAACTATGTTCATAGAGTGGATATTAAGTTAGTCTCACGATGAGATAAAGATTAGTCCCAAAGGGTTGTTATCAGTATGTATACCTTTAACACGGCTGTCTTCCTTATTGTAAGTAATACACCCGGCCCTTTGGGAGGCTTACGTGAGGACGCGTTGAACACACAGACCCTTTTTAATTTGATATAAGAGTTGGCAACAATTTGCATCAGCACTGTTTAAGGGTACGAATAGCAGACATGTATACTTTTAACCGCGGTAGCCTAGACTAGTGGTATGGGTAATGGACTGCTAAGACAAGGTCTCGGGTTCGATCCCAGGTTCACCATGGCACACACCATTGACTTTTCGATGCTTTTCGAAGTTACGTGTGTATTTATCGCAGGTTGATAAGTGCCCGGTTAATGGCAATAGGCTCGCCATTGGGACCTAAAAACATAAACTGCTGAAATGTGGGTGCTAGCACCTCTGCCTACCCCTTCGGGGATATAGGCGTGAGTTTATGTTATGTTATGTTATGTTATGTTGATTTAATAAATTAAGTTGAATAAAACCCTAAGTTGGGGACGATCTCAGTGGCGTAGTGGTAAAGCATTCGACTGCGACGTCAAAGGTCGTGGGTTCAATTCCCGCTATGTGCAAATTTGGCTTACCATCAGGTGAGGTGAAGTATTGATGTGACTGATATAAAAAATTGTATGCATGAAAATGTCTATTTGCATTGATCTGGGTATTTCCGTGCCTCAGAGAGCACTTGAAACCGTCAGCTGTTCTAATTACAGAACTTCAATAGATTGTAGAGGTAAGATGGCAGTCGCTTCACAGAATATATCGAAGTACGCCACTTCGTAGTAGACTAAAAAGCCGACTCCAACTAATTTGGAAATGGTTAGAAGGACGATGAAGCTACTTTGATTCTAGAAAAAAAGTATTTCAGGGTTCCGTATAAAAAAGTTTTTTTTTATACTACGTAGGTGGGCAGACAAGCACACGGCTCACCTGATGGGAAGCGGTCACCGTGGCCTATGGACGTGTGCAACACTAAGGGTGACACACACGCGCTGCCTACCCTGAAGGGAAAGGGGAGGGCTAAAAAGAGGTGGGGGGGCTAGGAAGGGGTGGGGAGAGGAGGGATACAGTGAGCTCTGGCTACCCTACTTACCGGGAACACAACACGATGGTTATTATGGCCGCGGTCTTCTGAAGAGCGGAGGTACTATCCCAGTCGGACAGCTCCTTTTAGACCGGAGATACCGTCGTGTCCTACCTGCACTAAAGTTTACACTTAGGTCCGCATGGACTTATTTTATACATATTCTATATAGTTTATGGAATATCACGTACAATGCTCGTTCCGTTTGGATGCACATAATAAAATTCAGTATAGAACATCGTTGGACGACAAATTGTAATGACAAAAGTAAACATTTGCGACAGATATGTTGATACTATTCGCCCCAGTGAATCGATTCATCGGATTACGGAAATAAATGGAATGGATGAACGATTTTTTGTTTGTACAATGAAAAATAGTTTCGTATTATTCAAGTTTGAAATGAGAATTGATTGTAAATTGAGAATCGACATATGTTTTGAATGGATACAGTTAAGTGTATGAAATTGAGTTGTTACTTAAATTGATTTTTTTTTATAGTAAGATCGATAATAAGTACATTATCTGTGTAATGTTAGGCAAGGTTCGAAATTAAAATTAATAAAAGGTTAAATCCATCGTAGATCACTTATCATCAGGTGAGATACAGGTCAAACCTAAGCCTATCATTAATAAAAAAATATAATTAATATGATTATTTAAATGATTTTTTGCCGTAAATTTGATGATTTCCCCTCGATTTTCCCAAGATCTCAGCATCAGATCCTGATATCCTGGATATGGGGCTACCTCAGAAGTAGCCTCTTTCAAACAAAAAAAAAACAAAATCCATCCATTATTGGCGCCGCAATCGCGTAACATACATACAAAAAAATAGCGTACAAATTGAGAACCTTCTCCTTTTTTAAGTCGGTTAATAATTTCTATTCTAAACAAGGGCATTATTCTGTTTGACATCGAGTTCTAATCACAGTTAAAACGTGAGAAGTCAGTGGATTTCAATTAGCTAATATAGAAGAAAAACCGATATAAAACTAAACTAATTTAAATGTGTCAACTTATAGATACAAATCTGTGTAGTTACGGTACGGTTGGTCAATCCGAATAAGGGGCCATGTTTTTAAATGACCACAAAAAGACCACTAACTTTTTGTGATCATTTAAAAACATTGCGGGATTGCGTTGTTAAATTGTGGTCACACCATCACAATAATAAAGTTATTTTGGTTATTCTGATTTCTTTTTTATCGACGTTTTGTAATAAATTATTATTGTTTAATTTAATTGTTATACAATTATTCTCTCGGTTGTATCTGTAAAGCACATGATGTGTTCATTTTTAATGATGGTAGAATATCCCGGTTAGTAAAACTCATATCAGAACAATCACAAATCATCGCCGATAGCGTTTGGTTTGTAAATTATCGTAAACTCGACGTTGCGCGGAATTAATATAAGGTTTGGTTCAGACCCGCGGTTGAACTGCAATAAATTAAACAAGACTGTCCCGACCTCAACTGCATGTATGCATCTCGGCCCAGTAAAGAGCTACATTGGTTGAACTACATCTTTATCCGTTAGCCTCGGTTGCATCCACCTTACACTCAGCATCTGAAAACTCGAGACAGCGTACGGGCTTAGTTTGAATCCGACATAATATTATAATATAGGAGCGATTACAACTGTCGGACCTCCTAACCTTCATCAGGGCTTCATTTATTAAACGATGGGTGTGTAAATTACAAAAATTCTTTCACCATTGCAAACATTATCCCTGGGCTACTTTTAATCCCAATATAATCATAGGATCATTAGAAAGAAAGAAAGAAAGAAAGAAAGAAAGAACCTTTTATTGTCACTCTTAACATGAGGTAATTATGTACATAATATTATAATTAACTCTATTTCATTCAGAGAGTGTCAAAAGGATACAACTCAGCAAAATGTTGGGTTGCACCCAACGCTTGTTTTCAGTTGCAACCCAGCCTTAGAATGGCAACAAGCATGAAGAACAAGAAATTACACAGATACAAACACCAACGTTGACAAATCAAAAAGTAAAAAAAAAACATGAATAAAAACAATAATTGAGTTTTTGTGGGTTTGTACATAAAATTAACACATAATAAATACATAAAATTAGAATAAATTGTATATAAAATTACACACACACCACAAAATAAATAAAAATTAGACACTGTTTATTAAATTAGACCATAAATAAATGACAAAATATCAAAATTGACCAACCGATCTAAAACAGTTCATTATATTAAAAAAATAATTATAATATTGTTCACATTTTAGTGTGAGTACAATATAATTGGTCCCATGTTAATCTTTGTCTGAACCCGCCATTAGCACCATAATATTGTAACGGTATTAATTATTGCGATGACTATCATAATTTTGGTAAAATTAAGATATAATGGGACAATATTTTTACCATCACTACATAGTATAAAATAAAGTCGCTGTCGCTGTCTGTCTGTCCCTATGTATGTTTAAATCTTCAAAAGTACGCAACATACATTCATAAACATACTTACGCCTTTGCCTGCATGAATGTTTGTTATTCAATCACGCTTGAGGGTAACCGCTTACTATCAAATGAGCAGTGTGCTTGTTTGCCACCCAAGTAGTGTAAAAAAGAGCAGACTTTTGAGATACTCGTAGGACAACCAACGCCGACGGCTAAACGTGCTCTCTGAGGCACATCATCATGAGTCTCAATGTGTTAAGAATGGCCGCCCATCCTAAATCTGACCTGACCAGTGTTGCTTAACCTTACCATGTTAACTCGGTTATTATATATATACAAAAATGGAAAAAAATAACGATGAACTAAAACTGTTAAGATTTCTCTTCAACATAATTTTAAAACAACAACGAAATTCGTTCAAAGCGTCTTGCCTTGATGGAAATAAATTAGTTAGCTGTAACGAGGCTCCAAATTTGAATCCTTTGAGTGATAAACTGATAACAAAATTACTGAGCGGGATGTAGCCGTCAGAAATCAATTAAGAAACCGTTTGATGAGATAAATTAAATCGTTTTAAAAATGTTTTCATGCGTGAATTTATAGAAAAGGCAGGAGGCATAAGGTGAGTTTAAGGCGTAGTGTAGCACACTTATCATATGCTTTAAAACATTTGTGTACATAATAATATGAAAGCGACGCAAATTTTGAATAAAATATACAAAAAAATAATATCAAAAAATGAAAAATTATGCCACTGAAAATAAAATCTTTTTATATAGGTTTCGTTTTTTATTAACAGGGTCTGACATCTTGAAAATTTGAGTCCTTTCCATCATTTCGTAAAGCAGTGTGGCAGAAAGCAACCTTCAAAAACTGAGCACTTTATACAGCTAAGCTTATGTCATTTTTCATTTTTATTTTAATATAAATACCGAGGAGATTTTCCACATCAAATTGGAACGGTCGTCCCAGAAATTCGGCATCTAAAATTTTTAATATTGTATACTATACTATTTTTGAAGCGGTGTTCCTTATTACAATTTTGGAGTGATCTGAATTCTGTTAGATAAAACATTTGGTGTATACTTAAATAAAAAGCGTTTTTTTTTAACTATACATAGTTAGATCATAGTCTAATGGCGGCCTCACGTAACATTCGATGTCTACGATGGAGGATGCGGTTTCGATTCCTGCTCAGTAATGTGAATACTTGCATTGGTCTGAGTGTTTCTATATAAATTATTATATGTATTTTTCAACAAAAGTCTATAAGTAATGTTTATCCACGTTTACCTATAACACACGCTAGATACTATGCTCACTTTGGGTCTAGAGAGTGTTTTTTAAATGGTTTTATTTAATTTGACCTATTTGTTTGGGTCCAATCTAGTAATTGAAATTTGACCCTCTTTTAGTGGTCTGATTGGTCTGATATTTGGCAGAAGTCTTTAGTTCTGATGACAATACAATTTAAAAGTTTAAAAAAAAATTCACGATTTATTTTTTACTACACCTCACAGTCCAAGTTGGTGCCTATTCTTAGCAATTAGAGTTTTTAGAAAAAAACAAGGCTAACTATTCTAAGCTTGACCCTCTCAGGGTCCATTCCTCTTTTCTAGAAAGTGTTGTGTAGAATGTCATAGAATAATGCTACCTAGTTAGATCACAGCAAAACGTTCATTATGCGTACAGCTAAGGAGTGGAATGCCCTGCCCAAGTCTGTGTTTCCGGAAAGCTATAACCTGGGAGTCTTTAAGTCTAGAGTGAGCAGGCTGCTTCTAGACAAGCATGCTCCATCGTCGACCACATCGTCACTTACCATCAGGTGAGATAGTGGTCAAACGCGAGCCTATCGACTATAAAAATAAAACAGTCTAGCATTGTCTAGTTCATTTATGCTTTCATTAGCAGACCAATGATTGCGGCGAGATAATTTTATACACTGATTGTAGCGACTATTACGATCAGAATAAGTGAATGAGAACAATAAAATATAAAAGTATTTTCCTTGTTGTGAGAGGGAGAAAATTCTTATTACAGCAAAGCTACCGGTAATAGCCCCAAATTGCCTCGGTAAACTCAGTACATATACAGAAAATAAATATCTATCTAGTCTTCGCGCGTCGTTTCAAAACATTTGTTTTTTTATACCACTTTGGTGGCAGACAAGCCCATGGTCCATCTGATGGTAAGCTGTCACCGTGGCCTACGGACGTGGGCGTTACACTCATGCTGCCGACTTTAGAGGGTGGGAAAGCATGGGAGGGATTGAGTAACGGGATGAAGGGCGAGACTTTGGCACAGGCTTTCCCCTGGTTGCTCCTACAAAAGCCTAGATAATCCAAAAAATAAAGAGTGAAAAACAGACCCTTGGCTCCATGGTAAAAGCTTTGAACAGGAACCAACACTATGATGAATACCATATTACCATCAGGTGAGATTTGGTCAAACGCGAGCCTATCGATTATAAAGAAAAGATTATGAAACGGAATTAAAAGGCAATGAAACATCTTATTCATTCAGAAAAATTCGAGCATCTAGAACGGGTCCAGGTAGCTCAGTTGGTCATAGCATTCCCCCTGTAAGGGACTGGTCACAGGTTTAAGACCCGTCCTGGATGATCACTTTTTCCGATTAAAAATCGTTTGAAATAGTTGGTATACTAATTGCTTTAAAATCTTATTAAATCTTATTCATGTAACCTTTTAACTAATGTGCCAAGCATAATATTCTCTTAAAATAATATGAAAACGAATCCTCCAAATGGTGAAAAGCACCCAGCCATATTTGTTTTGTAATAACTATAGTAATTGAACTTGAATCACCAAGTCTGCTCGTACCCTTCTCGTAAGATGTAATGTATATCTTTATTGTGGGTTTAAAGGATTGTAACACAGTCTCATTAAAATGCGTTCAGTAGTTTTTGATGTGAGTTCGGGCAGAGGCAGAATGTAAAAAAAATAAATCGTTTTGGCTGCGTTCCCAAAATGCAAAGAGTATTTATTTTTGTATTCTGCTTTTGTAGTGAAAATCAGATGCTTCAAGGTTTGTTTTCATACAAAATTGGGTACTTTTTTCTACTTTTGATTGAACATCATTTGCATAGTATATAGATTTATGAATAAAACTATACCTCTCAAAAATATTGAGGCTTTGTTTTGTTTTGAAAAAAATATTGATTGTGAGGCTTAATATACTGGGAGTACTCTTGCATCGGTCACTACTTTTTGGACTCCACCTCAACTTACCATCAGGCAGGGTGCAGTCAATCCGGCAGACTAAATATAAAAAGAAGAAAAAGACGACGGAAGCACTTCTCGTATTTTGACGACTATAAACTTTATTAAATTATCAAAAAGCTAGAAAAGTGTGCTTGTCTTATTTCTAGGGAGATTATGAAACTAGAGGGTTCACTCTTGCGTCACATAAGGAATAAGTATTGCTATTCAATGCACTAACACGCGGCATCAAACTTAGCAAGATTTTGGAGTAGTGGGGCCCACACTACTCCGTCACACTCGCGCTGTCAACCCTGTAAAAACCATCTAATGCCCTTCTTAAAGAACCCCATATTGTATTTCTCCAAAATCAAACTTATTTTTTTTTATACCACTTAGGTGGCAGACACGCACACGGCCCACCTGATGGAAAGCAGTTACCGTGGCCTATGGACGCGTGCAACACCAGGGGCGTCACATTCGCGCTGCCTTTCCTCGTTCCACGACCCCAACAATGACATATTGACTTAATTTCAAATATCTGTTCTATTTTTTCGAGCACCGATATTCAAATTGAAGTGTGCCCCTGTCCTTGTTTGAAAACACTCGGGCCTTGAAGTACACGGATGAACACACCTTCAAATCCCACTTAACTTTTAATCCCGGGAGAAGCGACAAATGCTAATACTTTCCGACGCGAGCGTTAAGCGTAAAAGGCGGAAAATTTTAGTGGAATAAATGTTCTGACAATATTTTTTTGTTTGGTGACTACTGTTAAAATTAGCAAGTAATTATTTGATGAGTAACCCTCATCTAATTCTGATATCGAGATCTCCAACTATGTTCCATGAGAAGCTATTTCAGGGTTAAAATGTAATCTATGTGTTATACCAGACTATAAAAATTCTAATTCTGTACCAAAAGTCAGCCAGATCCTTACAGCCGTGACTGAGTAACAAATACTCAAACAAGTTTAAAAAATATCACATTGATCTTTTTATTACTGGAATAAGTTCGCATGGATAACGTAAACGGAACTTCACAAGAGCGAAGACTCGAGCATCCGCTAGTTTCATATAAATTGCAACTTGATATTATACCTTGATGCGTCTCTGAGAATAATGTCTTGCCGATCATACGGACAGACAGATAACCAATGATCATAAAGAGGTTCCGTTTTTTTCCTTTTACGGTAGGAGTCGGCGGCAAAAATCTATGATGACTGCACATATTTCGAACTTAAAAATTCGAATGAGAATGGTTCATTATAATGTAATTAAAATTTAAAGGTAGTTTTTTTATATCTGCACCTTGTCTGATGGTAAGTTAAAGCATAAGTTACTTTGCTGCAAAATAGTGTTCAAAATCTGAAAAAGGTCATAGACCTTTGACGTTGCCTGTACCTACGGAACCTTAAAAGTATATGAATGGCAACGTATCAATTTCTTCCAGTAACTATATTGCTACTATATAGATTATAGACACGGTACAAATCTTAACGAGGCTCTGGGGAATGTATCGCTCGGTCACTTGTGGCACTGAGGAGATTGCAGTGCTAATTTAACTGAACGCTTTAGAGACTGGCAACACCGCCGTGCACTACCTGACTAAATTATATGCAAACTAGGGAGAATGAAATGGGGAAGCTGCATTAAATTACTTTGTGGCTCTGCGCTTCTTGTGGTATTGCATTTCCTTTAAAAAAAAAAAATTAAAAAAAAATTAAAATTTGTTTATTTCGGTTTCTTTAGTACATCTTACTAATGTTTGAGTACTCCTTTTAAGCAAACATATGCTTGTGTCAGGAGTACCCGCTCTTCTTACAGACATTTATAAACTATGTACAGTTTGTGGGTTTCTTATGAATGGCTTTAAAATAAGCACATTAATATAAAGCGTATGAAAGAGTGTGTGTGTGTGTGTGTGTGTGTGTGTGTGTGTGTATGTGTGTGTGTGTGTGTGTGTGTGTGTGTGTGTGTGTGTGTGTGTGTGTGTGTGAGTGTGTGTGTGTGCGTGCGTGTATGTGTGCGTGTGTGTGTGTGTGTGTGTTAACCAAGTTGAAGTCCTTTATAAATATGTATGTAAATTTCAATAAACCACCAAGTCAGCATGGCGTCCGAAGATATATCTTTTCTTTTCTCTCGACTAATGAAACCGCAGAAAAGGTGGTCGCGTGGCCAAAATTTCACCTAAACCTAATCTTAGGTTTAGGGCTGGCAGCGCGAGTGTGACGCCCCTGGTGTTGCACACGTCCATAGGCCACGGTAACCGCTTTCCATCAGGTGGGCGGTGTGCTTTTGGGGAGGCTAGGAAGGGGTGGGGGAGGAGGGGTATAGTGAGCTCTGGCTACCCTACTTACCGGCGGGAACACAACACAATGGTTATTATGGCCGCGGTGTTCTGTAGGGCGGAGGTACTACTCCAGTCGGACAGCTCATTTCGGACGGGAGATACTGTCGTGTCCTACCTCCTAAAACGTTATTGAATTCATCATCGGTAGAGATATATTGCCCACTAGATTTATTCGACATCAATCCCTACTTTAGAATTCATTTGGGACACACGTGCTAAAATAAATCTCATTAACACATTCATCTAAATTTGTGGAAATAATATTATTCCGTCTAGATTCAACATTAGGCTGTTGTTTTAAGCTCACACTGCTGAATCAGATTGGGCGAAGAGTTATGTTAAATTTCAGACAGTTCCGTTTAATCTGAGTAGAAGTTGAGGACTAATATTTGATCAGGTAACTCACAGTGTTAACAGAGTTAGTTATTATTGCTTTCATCTAAGTATACTATTATAGAATTTTTAAGTTGTTTTTTATTATTTTTTAGATATTTTTAGATAGATAAATTTAGAGTTTAAGTAAATTGGAGATATTAAAAAATCACACAATTTTTTTCACCTTCTACAGTTTTGAGTTCACGATGGACTACTGAACAGATATTATGGATGTGGGGTTTTTATCCGACTTCAAAAAAGGGCAGGTTCTTAATCAACCTCAGAACTGTCGACTGAGTGAACTGATTTTGATGGTTCTTTTTTGTTTGATAGCTGGCGCTCCATGACAACCTCTGTGGCGTAGCGGTAGTGAACGCAGCCGCTGCGCAGGAGGCGCGGATTCGATCCACGCTCAGTGCAAATATTTGTATGCATGAATTTATATTTGCATTAGTCTGGTCGCGCCTCGGAGAGCACGTTAAGCCGTTCGGTCCCGGTTGCCACAAAAACATCTATGGCAGTCGTTACGCCCTAAAAAGTCCAACAACAATGGTCTAGCTGCAATCATTCGATATCGCCTAATGTCACCATTGGGTTGTGAAGGTCAGATGGCAGTCGCTTCACGGAAAATATCGAGGTCCAGCCAAATCCGCAGTTAAGACTGGTAAAGCGGACCCCAGACTCCGGGGTGAAAGCCTTGGATACGACTGGGATTTACGCTAGGTTGAAGAAGACAGTTATTTCAGGGCAAAATATTCTATAAATAATATTGATCTTACCATACTCGTATAAATAATTCCCTTTTCAAACCAAATCCCTGTACGTCTTGCGTATCTAGCGTTTATCAAAGTCGACATATTGACCTACATACAACAATAATACAGACGTTTTGTTGCTTGCACGCGGATTTGTCCGACAAATCTCAATTTATTACTGTTTGTTTTGTATCGCGATGATTTATATATTTGCTTATGTTTTGATTTGCAACATTTTTGACGACTATAAGGATTGAATGTTATCTTAACGTTAGTTAAGTCCTTATCATAATAGTCAGTAGTATCGTTGCTTCATCTTCAATCCAAGCGGTTCGGTGCCTCTTTCCTTTGCCGCACCATCAAAACCTGGAATTCTTTACCAGCTCACGTGTTTCCTTCCTCATACAGTCCCGGGTCCTTTAAGCGGGGCGTGAAAAAGCATTTGATGAGGCCGTCAAGCTGAGAGCCACCATTTTGGCACTATCGGTGTTTGCAATGGTGACTCCCATTCTAGAGACTTTGCCTCAGCTTACCATCAGGCGAGGTGAAGTCATGTTGACGTGACCGACATAAAAAAAAAAAATATTTATTTTTAACGAACTTAAAAAAGGAGGTTCTCAATTCGACTGTTTTTTTTTATAATTGTTACCTCTTCCAGAAACTTCTACTACCAGAACTTTCGAGTGGGTGAACCAATTTTATGATTCTGTTTTTATTGATAGCTGGCTCTTCCCATCTGCTCCTATTTCGTTTTTTTATATTTAATACCAGCTGGTACCCGCGGCTCCACTCATGCGGAGGTCAGTTATCATTTTTGGTCACACGCCCTTAGTGTTGCACACGTCCATAGGCCAGGGTGACCGCTTCCCATCAGGTGGACCGTGTGCTTGTCTGCCATCTACGTGGTATAAAAGTAAATAAATATAAATTACTAAAGAAGGAAATCATTCCAAACTCATTATGCTAAAGTAAGACATAAAAGCTGATTCGCATAAAGGCAATCCCCACAAATTCATTTCGAAACTACTCGCTCATATTTCACTAGCGCTTCTAATCAAACAAACCTTTGTCGCAAGTATAAAAGCAACTGAGTCAATTCCGTCTAGAATTTGTCGGCACAATTGGGAAGTGTTTGAGGTAAAAGTAAATATTTGATGACTTGGAAACCGTATCAGAAGTAGGATTTTGGCGTAGTGAGAAAATAGTTCAAAACTTTTTGGTCTTTTGTGTGGTCATTTATGGTTTTGATTCGGAATAAAAGATAGCATAACCGCAGTTAGCCTAGTGGTCTGGGTAATGGACTGCTGAGACGAGGTCTCGGGTTCGATCCCAGGTTCACCATGGCACACACCAATGACTTTTCGATGCTTTTCGAAGTTATGTGTGTATTTATCGCAGGTTCATAAGTGCCCGGTTAATGGCAATAGGCTCGCCACCTATTACATTGGGACCTAAAAACATAAACTGGCGAAATGTGGGTGCTAGCACCTCTGCCTACCCCTTCGGGGATATAGAAGTGAGTTTATGTTATGTTATGTTATGTTATGTTATGTTATGTTATGTTATGTTATGTTATGTTATGTTATGTTATGTTAAAAGATAACATGTGTACTGTGTGAGCTGTGAGTTTTTCGTAAATTTATCGTAAGCATGTGTTCCGGGAAAACTTTGGAACTGACGAGTAGTCTTAGTGGGTATAAAATAAATAAAATAAAATAAAATTCTTTTACTTCGAACACAATGATTCATATCTTGTTAGTAACAATAATACTTCGGGCTATGTTAGTAGGTAAACAGATTCATAAAACTCGTGGTTTGATTTACTTTATACTATTATGAAATTATAAATTAGTTCCGTACATTAGATATATTTTATGTATACAGGCAGAAGTAAGCCTGTGACCAAGACCGGTGTAACCTGGTCGAAACTTCAGGCATTCGAAAGGTATACCAATACCATGATCGCGTTAATTCCCGTTAACATTTTAGTATAGTTATCACTTCCCAACAATAACTATGAGCGAATACCAAAATGAATATTTGCCAAACTGCAGTAGCCCCGACCAGTCCCGACTCCCTGTTGAATGAAACTGATATAATACGATTTTGATTGGCTTCCAACGGAGCATTCAAATGATAGATCAATTGTCAGCAAGTTTTGGCAGATTATCTAATTTTATAGATTAATCTAGGAGACAATCGAAATTGATAAATTAATATAATTTTGCACAATGATCAGTGATCTTCATGAAATTGGTATAGAGATCCCTGGAACAGGATTCCATGGGAAGCTGGAACAGGTACAAAATTCCACGTAGGCCAAGCCGCGGGCAACAGCTATAACATTAGAATATTATATCGTAGCTACAAACTATAAAATAAAATAAATGATTAAAAAATAAAAAAAAACCCTTTAATTTTCTTTCGGCTAAGATTTCCGAATGGGTACCGCCTGCTATCAAACTTGTTTCAGACTTTTGAACAGCAGTCGGTTTTTTTTAATCAAATATTTTTTGTGGAAATTATATAAATTCAACGTTTCACAAAAACAACCCGCCATAAGCACTCACAGCTCACTAAATTGAGCGTGGAGACCAATTTCGCGAGGAATTTAACACGGATCAACAATTTACAATCTGCGTAAGGCCGGGGTTGAGGTCACTGCTCATAAATCCATGCTCGGAGACAACTGGCCTCACCAAGGTCAGCAGGCTTAGGTTAAACATGATTTACATTATAGGATGTGACGTTTATAAACATACTTGTGACAGGAATTTTTGTAAGTCAGCTGATAAAAATAATGGTTGAATGCTAGAAAACAATGAATCTTGAGGTATTAACTGTGTAACCCTTCGTTCGTACGGAGCCACGTTTTGCCGGATCTTATTTTCATCGTCAGGGCTGTTTGAGATTCAAATTATTTTAAATCCATGCTTCTATTCTATACCAAATCACAATGAGAGAGGCAAAGAAGAACGGTCATCAGTGACCCAAGCCCGACAGAAATGAGACATATCTCATTTTATTTGGTATATTGTGTATTGTTAAATTACGTATATTTTATATTTGAAATCAATGGCTAACACCAAAAAATATATGATGATTGGGTTGTTGAATCAGGAAATCAGTGAATTAAATTCCCATTGTCTATGGATTCAGTACGTAATGTGGCAACATTGGTACTACATGTCAACTATCAATAAACAATATGGCGGTTGTTTATTATTGTTTTGGTTTTAACATATTTAAAGTTAATTATAACTATAAACTCTAAATGGAATTAACGCAATAACAGAATATTACTGCTCATGCTTGCATGGTAAAAGGACATTGGGAAGTTGCGCACACGTCATTAGTGTTGTCTATTACTTAGGGTGGGCTAGACATCAAGATCACTTTGACCACCCGGCAATGGGTATGGATTATGTTGTGAGAGATGATGTGAGAGAAATAGAAATTCAATAAAACTTTATATCGACATACCTATTAGTTTTATTTAATGTTTCAATCCTGAAACCTAAGTGATAGATCATAATCATCACCATTTCAACCCATAGCTGTCCACTACTGAACATAGGCCTCCTCCACCGCTAATTGATAGCTGCCACTGAATGATCACGTTTAGTATTTTTATTGTATCGCCTGAACAAAAACATACGGCAATATTTTTTGGTGTTAGCCATTGATTTCAAATATAAAATATACGTAATTTAACAATGCACAATATACCAAATAAAATGAGATATGTCTCGTTTCTGTCGGGCCTGGGTTTTTTTTGTATGGGGTGTGACTGTTCTCCTTTTCCTGAAATAATCTTAGGAATTACTATTAAAGAATTGTTCCAATAAGTGCATTATTGGAAAAAATCTTTCACCCTTTGAAAAGGATATTATGCAGTTATTATATTTCAGGTGTGAAGCCCCTGGTGTTGCAAATTTCCATAAACCAGGGTGACCCCTTCCCATCAGGTGGGTCATACGCTTTTCTACCACCTAAGTGGTATAAAACGTATCTGCAAAGTAGAAAACAAACTGAAAAGGAAATTGTGAAAACTGATGTTGCACACATCAATATGCCACGGTGGCCGCTTCCCATCAGGTGGGCTGTGCGTTTGTCTGCCACCTAAGTAGTATAAAAAACTCATGAAAAACAAACACTTGTTCTAAGTGACAAAAGCCAGAGCGTAAGTAGCAATTCATGGCGCGCGACGCTATTCATCTCAATAAAGTCAACACCTGGTGTGCGATGACGTAACAGATGGCGGAGACGCTACCTACCTGTGTAAAAAGCAGTTAGCGGTCATTGAACTTAAGTCTGTAATGCACTATGGTGTACCTGTCATTTTTTATACGGATATCCCCACGGATACCACCCCGGCTGATATCAGACGTGATATAATAGACCAGAAAATAATTTATCCCTGGACCAAATATCAGCCCGATGCGTTTGGCCGTGTATGCGTGAAAGAGTAAAAAACATCCATACACGCTTCGGCGTATCGGTATTGTTCGATTGCTTGTTCGACTGCTACGATAGTGGGAGCCGCGGGTTCGATTCCCACTCAGTGAGAATATTTTGTGTCTCTATTTTTAATGGTCTGTGTGTTTCTATGTATAATATGTATGTATATATTTACAAAAAATATTATGTATCTAAGTAGGTTTATTCGCACTCTGAAACCCATAACCTAAGTTACTAAAGCTATGTTCACTTTGGGTCTAGATAGCGCTCTGTAAAATGTCGTAGAATATTTTAGGTGTAACAAAAAACTTATAAACTTTCACATTTATAATATTAGGAATTTTTCACATCAAATCCTTCCTGCGAACCCGCTGAGCTAAAGTAATCGGTATCGACCCAATCCTAAACAATTATTTCGTCAGTAAACACATCCAGGCCACCGCGCGATTTATCTCCAGCTTCACGCGAACTTACGAACTGAGGCACAAACGGGATTGATAAAAAGGGTCAACACAACTCCCTAAAGATTGCTCCGTAGTCTTAGTTTAGTTAGGTGCAGGACACACTGCCGTATACAAATAAATTTTAAACATTTAACCTATCGAATGAAATTTTTATGCTAACTATTCCCAATGATTTTCTGATCGGAAAAAATGATCTTCCAGGATAGGACTTGAACCCGTGACCAGTCCCTTACAGGGGGAATGCCCTAAGCCGTAGAATATATCGGAAAATTTCGAGCATCTAGAATGGGTCCAGGTAGCTCAGCTGGTCAGAGCATTCCTTCTGTCCTTTTCTATCTGATAATGAAAGAAACAGATGCAATTAGAAAATTTTAGAGAATTTTAAGTTTAGAGATGTAACTACAGAATTAACAGCAATATACGGACCACTCTATCTTACCCAAAATGAATATTTTTGAGAGCAAAAAAGAAAATACTATGTGTAGGTATCTACCGAAATTCATTTCAGTAAGTGTACATTTATTATAAAAAGGCCAACATCTAATAATAAATCTAGGCAAATAGTTGAGGTTTAGGTCCAATATACTAAACACACAGTATACAGACTTTAGAATAGTTTGTCTAGACGTCGTTATATTCCCAAAGGGAGAGGCTGATCGAATATATAAAATATTTATGCACACAAAACGAATTGTTGAAATCACACTGAATCACTTTTTGAAAAAGAATAAAGAGGTTAAGCCAGTTATGCAGAAGAAAACCAAGAACTAACTAAGCTATATATATTTTGGAAGTCTACTAATCTACTAATTCTAATCGAATTGAAATCACGTGTTTTAGAAGCATGGCGTTATTTGAATCGGGCGCCAGATTAGATTTATATATTTTCATTAATTGGTGAAGTGCTTGAGAGTTTTGTTTAAGAAGTCAATAATTTTTGACACTAAAAACACAGAAGAAAATATTCGGGATTGCATCTAAATATAAAATATATTCTTTTCTGGTTTAACAGTGTACCACTTACGTTTTCACTAAGTTAATAAAATGGCGTGTTTTCTTTTTAAAACGCGGTTAAAAACCGTTCCAACTAAGAGAAAAGCTATTCACTGAAACAAAAACGTTATTAAATTCCAAATTAAATCGTTCATTTTTTAAAACAAAGAGAACGTTCTGCTTAAACCTTTTGTTCAACCTAAAATATTGTATGCCTTTCATATCAGATTACTTTAATAATAAAATAGTAAAATATTGTCTCTTTAAATCTTAGAATGGAATTATTCTACGTAATATAACGCTTTTATTCATCTAGAAAGAGAAAACATATTTAGGCCTCATTTTTTACTACAAGCACTCCTTCGCCTTTCGTTTCTTATAAATATTATAAAATGTTACAATTTAAATGTTGTAACAAATAAACTTAAATACCTACTACTAAACCGATTGTAGACATTTTTAAATTTAAAACTTAGTTATTTTCACAACTAAACAAACATGGACTAATCAATTGTCGTGAAATCTCCAGAAGACAAGATTAATATAATTATTTTATATTTTGATTCCTATTTTATTGAATTTGGAAAGATAATTTGTTGTTGAGTTTTTTGAGAAATCTCTTCTATTTTCAAAACTTTCACTTAATGACAGCTGCATTAAGTTACTAACACAAGCAATGTTCATCCTGATATTCCTCTTATATCAGTGCCTACTTACTAACCGCGGGGCAATAATAATTCCCAATATTTCAACTTCCAATGTGTACCCATCCTTGTAATATGAAATAGGCAGAAGCAACGACACCTACCGTCGGTATATCCCTAGGGAAGCGTCCCGGACATTGTTGATCTCTTCCGAAACTTGTCCCGCCTCCGGGACGAATTTCAATAAAATACATTCCTTATCTGTTTTAGCTTATAATTTCTTTGCGATCTAGGATTGACAAGGATTTGAGGAAGAACCTTGGCCTCGGTTTTCCTATTTTGTACCAAAGCAAGTCCAGCACACTCTAAACAAATGTAAATAATTTTAAACTTTATTATTATGCAGTTAAAATCAAAAGAGTGGTCGGGCTTTGAAGGTGGATATGTCAGAATCGAACTGACTAAAACCGCACGTCGGCTCGTGAGGTTACCCGAAAGACATATTCTATCCCTTGCAACCCATCTGATACAAACCATCTACGGTTTTAAGACGGTATAAGTACCGTGTATACAATACATCCAAATGCACTATGTAAAAAGTGTCACAGTTTATAAAAAAAAAAAATGTAAAAAGTGTTTATTTTAAATAGTAGGTGCACATAGACACTCCAATTTTATTTATTTGTATAAATAAATTGACCTTATAACTTCTTTCTATCTTAATTGGATAGCTAAAATAACTCAGAATCGTAGCTCGTTAATATCCCAAAGAGTCTCGAGTTGGCAGAACACGATAATTCCTTTGCCTTTACAAGTAATCATTTTGACATCTGTCAAATTATTGAGAAAACAATTAAAACGGTCGTTCCGTTACGTTCCGAACACTGTTTCATTATTATCGGAGAAGATTAATTTATAAATTGAAATTAACTGTACTTTATTCAGCAAATTCTTCGATTACTAATCATTTCTACCAGTTTCGATCAGTAAAAATGATGATTGAATAAGTTAATTTATAAATGACTAGCTGTTGCCCACGGCTCCGCCCGCGTGGATTTCAAATTTCTTAATTTTTTGAAAACAAATTATAGCTTATGTTACTCCCAGATATTGTAGCTTTCTATAGGTGAAAGAATTATTGAAATCGGTCCAGTAGTTTTTGAGGATCGTTACATACAAAAATACAAAAATACTTAACTTTCCTCTTTATAATATTAAGTATAGATTGTTTTATTTGTGTTTGTATGATCTTTAAGCTTATTTTCTGAAGAAAATTATACCAAACCACCTTATTTTTTGTTTGATGTCAATGTTGATGCACTCACATTGGTCTGTCAGACCGATGTTTACCTTGATTTTAGTGTCATGCAGTGTTAATATGTGACATGTGTATAGGACGGTTAAGGGACTTTAACTTCTTGTTCATATAATCCACGGTAAAATTAAACTCTCCATAATCTGTAAAAATGCGAAAGCCCTGAAAATAACGATCAAAGCCGATCCAGAAGTCAGTTCTAAAATATTATTAGATTTTATACTCAAAACAAAATAAAAGGCCCGTTTTGACGTTTGTCCTCGTGGCGTAACTAGTTATGAACCTATACGATTCGGTATTCGATACTCAGGATGAATTGAATCCAGTTTGTATGGGGATTTAATCGATTTGAATATGTATGTAAACTGCATTGGATTAAAATTCTGATTAGAAAAATTAGCTTAACCTTTGATTTTATAGGTATTTTAAAACAATACAATGTTATTAAAGGTCAATTTACTTATATTTAATATTTTTGTTACAATAACATTCACTCAATCACAAAAACAACAAGAATAATTAAATCAGTCTTCAGAATCTAAACACAAGTATTTAAATAAATAAAAATAAAAGTGCGCGTCGGACTTGAAAAAAAATATCTCACTCGATATTTTCTTTCCTTAACTGATTATTAATAGTCTGTGGACTACATGAAAAAATCGTTATGCACAGCACTTAGCCGAATGGGCGGTACCTGTCAATGAAAAATGTAATTACCTTTAGAACATTTAACTGATAAAAAATTAAGAACTTCATGGGCACGAACTGTCAAAGTGGGCCTTTTATTTTGTGACAACTATAGTACATATTGCGTTTATTCATTATAGATATTTTATCTCACGAAGGCGGGTGAAAAATTAAATAATAGTACTTGTGACTTGTAAATACGCATACATGTGTGTGCGAAAGTTCATGTCACATCAAAAGGAATTCTTGTAGCAGTTAGTAATCATTGCATTGCAAGTAATTCATTTTTAAAAGCAATATAGGTACTTATATGTTTTACTACAATGACAGCTAAACCGCCTTCGTGAAATAGAACATCTATAACAGATTCTAAAATTTTGTGCATAATATTATATCTCTGTGGTGAGTAAATACAAACTTGGCTTTGTTGTTAACTAAAATGTCACGTCACCGCCTCTTCAAACTAATAATTCTAAGGCGTCAGGCCATTGTAGGAACATGGTCATTCTCAAACTTAGCTATTCAAACTTAGGACAAAACCTCTCGACGTCCCTATGGCCCAATTATAAGTTGTACTCAAAGTTACCAGACTTAACTAAGCGATGCAATGCATAGACAGAGTTATCTTTAAGTCCTCGGTTATGCATAATTCAGAAGTACCGCGGTAGCCTAGTGGTCTGGGTAATGGACTGCTGAGACGAGGTTTCGGGTTCGATCCCAGGTTCACCATGGCACACACCAATGACTTTTCGATGCTTTTCGAAGTTATGTGTGTATTTATCGCAGGTTTATAAGTGCCCGGTTAATGGCAATAGGCTCACCACCTATTACATTGTGACCTAAACATAAACTGGCGAAATGTGGGTGCTAGCACCTCTGCCTACCCCTTCGGGGATATAGGCGTGAGTTTATGTTATGTTAATGTGAGAAGTAAAGAAACCTATCTCGGCATTTATGACATTCATGTTTGAGAAAGTGTTCCAAGTGCTAGATAGTGTATAATAATAGCAATCCATTTGTATCCCACTGCTGGGCACGAGTCTCCTCTTCTCTAACTAGAGAGCTGAGAGGGCTTAGACCTTAATCCACACACGCTGGCCTAATGCGGGTTGGTGGATCGGACATACAGTCCTTAGAATTTCTTCTAGGACATGTGAGTTTCCTCACGATGTTTTTCCTTCACCGTCAGCAGATAACAGACCATAATATATATGTTGGAAGATTTTTAAGTAATTGAAATAATGTGTTAATTTATGTGCTTGTAATTATGTTAAATTTAACACACTAATCTTATTTGTAACAAAGTAGTGGGCGACAGACAAAACTGAAAACACAAAATTTCAAGATTCGCTTATATCTAAAGATATTCGCAATTATAACCCGTTACAGCGCTAGAAATTCGTATTAATAGTCTATTTGTCTTGCATTCCACCGTGGAGACCGCAGCTAGGGACTGCCTCTACAGTTTACCACTTCATACATATTCATGAAACATGCGACGGATCGGTGAAGAGCTTGCCATGACAATGTCTTACAAGTCCTTATGTAGAAGCTTGAATCTTTGGATTGAATATAATATTATCAGTTCAAGTTTGGAGTAGTTTATCGGGAATGTATGAACAAGGTTACAATGAAGTAGAATAAATAAATAAATAAATATTCTACAAAATTGTACACTGTGCTCTTTAGACCCAAAGTAAGTATAGTATAACTAGTTTGTGTTATGGATTCTAGAGTACGGATACTTATGTACTTTTTTTCTAAATATACATACAATTATACATAGTAACACTCAGATCTATGACGGTCAATCACTGATCGGGAATCGAACTCGCACCCCCTGTCGTAACAGTCGAATGCACAACCACTACGTCACTGAGGCCGTCAAATTTCAGTAATAATGATGATATCTAATCTATCGTTTTTTATTTAAGCTCTCCGAATCCACGTCATATTTTTTTTATCCTGATCAGGTCCTGACTTGACATTTTCGATTTTTTTTTATATAGGACACGTCGAAACGATTTTATCTCGCCTGATGGTAAGCTAATTGAAAAGTCTCAGGACTGGAGTCAGCACTACATACACATATACAATTTAAAATTGGTTCACACTATTTTATGCAAATAACAAACAATAAGCCGAGCAGCAAAAAAGTGTTAATTTATTTTCGGTCATCAATATTTAGTAAATAAACGGTAATTATCAGAAATGCTCAGTACTGCCGTTGAAGCATTTAAATAACAAAACATCCAAACATCCAAAAATCTTCACAAACTCTCACATTTTATAATATTAGTACGAAAGTACGATTCTGTTGCATACAGAACTTATAAGTATCACCCATTTGTGTTCAATAACTTTCTCTACACTGACTGGTTATAACCAAAACTTTATAGGTAGTTTCGGTATCGTCTTGTTGTCAATAACAAACATTATCTTGATAATAATCTTTGAGATCGATCCGAACAATACACGAACGTATACATAAATATATTGGCCAATAAAAATTCATGACATTGAAAACAATCTCGTTCTGTGTGAAGATTTGATGCGTTTTATCAGTAGCGGAATATTTTTACTATAGAAATTCAGAGGTCATCGGTATAATATTAGCATTATGCGGTGAATGATCTTTGGGAGCAATATTTTTGAGTGTATTATGGCTTTTAGTACTTTTGTAGACGTGATGATGCATTTTCAGATTTAGACATTTTTTTTTATTGGTAATAGGCTCGCGTTTGACCACAATCTCACCTGTTGGTAAGTGATGATGTGGTCAACGGTGGAGCACGTTTGCCTAGAAGTAACCTATTCACTCTTGACTTGAAGACTCCCAGGTTGTAGCTTTCCGGAAATACGGACTCATTTATTTTTTATTTCAAATTTTTGTGTTTATTTATTATTTTGAAATATTTTTAACCAGTCAAAAATATTTGAAACTTTTAATATCAGGCTAAAATTATTTTGATAGCGCTGAGTCCCAATTGCATCATGACCCGTACATAATATATGTAGGTATTATCTATGGTATGGACCTTTAGCTCGGAACCCACGGTCAACTTGCCAGCTTTTATTCCTCTACTTAGAAATTTCCTCAGAAGATAATCCTTTATGTAACTAGAAGAAAATACAAAAGTAGTTGTGTCTGAAAATTCTTGAAAATAATGGTAATGACTGAAAATTTCATGGTTGTAAGATAGTTTTTTTTGAAATATTTACTTAGAACTTCAAAAAACAAGAGAATCCGCAAAATTACTTTTATTTGATCAAAAATTTGATCTCTCAGTAACAATTCAAACTTTAAGCCATAGTCATAAATATTCTTTGGTTTATAGGGACGTGCATATTCCTTTTGCAGACGTTCAAATTAGCCAATGACTTGTTTGTCATAAAGTTGCCATGTCATGCTGTTCCTGCCAAGAAATAACCATGACAAATTGTTAAAAAAAGACATACCAAAGTGCTAAATAAATGGTAACACACGCGTCCCTGATTTTTCAAACGTACATAATAATATGTTGGCTGACTTCCATCAGGCGGTACGTATGCTTGGTGACATAAAAAATACCAATATAAAATAAGCAAATACGGTTCAATAGATAAATAAAATACACGCATCGCCACCGAACGATCTATTATGTAAATCTAGCTCAGAAAGTTTGAGGTGCGGATATATTGTTTGGGAGATAGCGGATTTGTACTAACTCTTAAACTTTTGCGATCCATGATTACCTATATACCTATACCTATTTACCATAGGTACCTATATGGATATATTTACTTTAAAATTGTCTGAAGTTTCGGTCAGGTTGCCCGGGTGATAGTCAATTCGAAATCCTGTAAGCAATTTCTTTTGCAAAAATTGCATGAACTTATTCTGAACAATTAACATACAACATATATTTGGTTTGATTTGATGGATTGGACGCCCCTGGTGTTGTACACGTCTATGGGCCACGGTGACCGCTTCCCATAAGGTAGGCTGTGTGCTTGTCCACCACCTAAGTTGTATGAAAAAATGATTTTCAAGTTGGAAGCTTTTAAAAACAAATTCATCTTCTTATTGTGTAAATATAAGTGATACTTCTATTTTTTGGACTTTTGACATATTTTTATATTTTTATTAGCTGAAATTATTGTACTGGAATGATTGTAATGGGGAAAATTTCGCGAAGGCAAATCTAAAAAAATAAATTGGTCTCAGACCTATATATAAAATCCGCTTAAGTAATCTCTTCCGCTCCTACAAGAAATGTGGACTACAACCGTCGCCACATTGTCTAACATAAGCAGGGCTTGGATTTAACCACCATGCGGATAAACCCTTGCGGATATTCAAGGTACAGCAGATATATCCGAATATATTCCACTTTATAGTCACCGTAAAGCCTTGCCGAGTATACTGCATATTGGTATCACATATTGCTAAGCAAATATCCTATGTGACAAGCTATCTTTTGTTTATAGGTTTCCATCTTTTCTGTCTTTGTTCGGAATATATAATGGTGGTAAAAGTTTAGACGGGAATGTGCCTGGGTAAATTTAAAAATCATGTCACACGAAATAGTAGATCTTATCTGGGGCAGTACCACGAACTGTAATAAAGTAGTATTATTTCAATATTACTTAACTTTCATAGTGTGAATCGGACCATCGACGTCGACGGATACTAGTGTTATGTGGTACTTTTATGGTATATTGTGGATATATTTACTTCATTAATTTTTTATAGTAGATTTACAAGACACAGAACATTTATATAATAACGGACGACGTTTGACCGAGTCCGATTCACACTATGAAAGTTAAGTAACATTGAAATAATACTGCTTTAAAAGTTTGTGGTAAGGCCCCTGTACTCTATACAGATAAATGAAATTGATATGTCAGTTTGTAATGGTGAAATAATAACTTTTTAATAAATCATTATGTACGATACTTGTAATATAATATGGAAAAGTGTGAGTTAAGTAAGCTCTCCACGTGTCCCTCTGACTAGCAAAGGTCGCTTGTCACAATATACCTCAGCGTAGAAGGCCCGGGAATAGCACTGGAAATTCCGTGACGGCATGACGTGCGGAAAATCTGCGGCCATCGGAGGTGGTAACCGCGAGGGTGCGGGCCGGAACCTCCACGTGGTGCACCTGGGCAACGGAGGCGAGCAGCGCCTCCCACTCGCCACGGGAGATGCTGCTGCCTGCGGCCAATCCGGCCGGGGTGGGAGTGGCCCTCTAGAGGGCTGCTCCGAGGCTCTCCACGTGTCCCTCTGACTAGCAGATGGCACAGTGGGGAGCGAGCGGGGGGCGAGCTGATTGTCTGCGCGCCGACGGTTGGGTGACAGGACGGCCTCCTGTCACCCTACACCCCACCGTCAGCGAAGTGGCGCGATGCTCGCCCCACCCCCCCTTTCGGGGGGTCGAGGGGGCCATCTTAAAACCGTAGATGGCCCGGGGTCAGCTGGGGTGCGAGGGATATGCCCATTGGGTAACCTTACACCCCGGTTACTAAGGCCCGAGACGGCGTGCGGTTTTAGTCGGTTCGATCCCGACATAACCACCCCCGATGGCCGACGGGGGTGGTATCCATGGGGATTTCCGCACGATAACAAAAAAAAAAAAAGGTGGTAACCGCGAATTTCCGCATCAAAAAAAGTCTCATATAGAAAGTTGTTTTCATTTCAGTCGACAATATTCTTAGTACCGACAGACGCAAAGTCCATTTACAAATACATGCAATATTCATGCGGTCTTTGACTGTGTATTTATACAACACAATATCAATGTATGTCTGTCTCGACTCTCGACAATTTATTGAGAGTTTTACTGGTTACTGTACGCAAAAAAAATAACAAATTGTTTGAACTTATACAGGATTTATAAAGCTGGAATTTTTGAGTAACATTTTCCAAAAAGTTTAAAATAATTCAAGAGAAGATATTATACAGTTTGTGCCCGGGTAAATTGGCACTGAATCTTTACTGTTAATTTTCGAAAAAATGTATTCTATTTTAAAATTTTACATTGGATATAACTATTAAAAAAAACTTGGGTTATGTTACATGAAAGATTCTGAACACAAAAATATTTTTTGTTTACGATAGACGCAAAAACTACAGAACGGATTTTGATATTTTTTTATATTAGAAAGGTCTTGGTCAGACTTAGAATCTACCGTATGTTTGATTGCAATTGATTCAGTAGAGCCGGAGATACTATGTCCCAAAGTTGAGATAACCGAACATGGGCAGAGCCGCGGGCATCCGCCAGTATTATATATTTTATACGTTAAAAACACTAGTAAAAATTAGGCAATGTATTCTTCATTGTTCTTTTACAATATCGCTCCGATAATAAGTTATTATTATCATTCCAAAAAGCCGATAGCTATTATTGGATCCGCAGATAATTATAACAACACCGAAACTGGAATCCAGTGAAGCGATGTGGCGTAAAGAAGACGACTCAATTAGTCTGTACTAGTGATGTGACATCCAATTTGTTGGGAATTGGAATCTATACTTATATTTTTTAAACGGGAAAGTAACTTAGACTCTGTTACCTTTTTAAAACGAGGTCACTAAAAAAGCTTACGATACTTTTATTGTCGAGATTGGTAAATTTCCGTGAAGGCAGAGCAGCAGTAAGTAACTAAATTGAATAAAAATTAAAAATAAAGCTTAATTATTTTTTAATTCATGGTTTTAAATAATGAATACTGATCTGGCTTATAATCTGAAAAAATCATGTATGTTACATATTTTAGATTCAATGTAAGCATGAAGTTTGGAATAGTATCCAGTAACTGCAATAGAGTCGTCCCTCTATTTTTTCCTCAAATTTTCTCGAATGCTTCTCCCGCTGCCAAGCGGAGTTATGTCGGACTTGAACCTACTAAAACCGCATGCCGTCTCAAGTGTTCGAGCGCTGGGGTGTAGGTGACTCAAAAGACAACGAGTCGTCGTTCCTTACGTAGCATATAAAAATATTACCAATTAAATATGTGCGTATACACCCACTATCTATCCCATGAGACTTTACAAACATGAGTATGTAATAAAATACGAGTATATACTTAATCAGAATGTCCCCTGAATATCGTGATTATTATCCCGGGATGATTGGACAGGACAGCACTATACCGAACAGTTCCAATTAACCCTTTTCCCCTAGCGTATTACCAGTGCTATGGCTAGAGTTTTCTATGAACCGTTTCAGTATATTTATTTAATTCTTTTATTTTTTTTGTATTTTTTTCTGTTAAGTGGTTATCCTGGTTATACGTTGTCATTTGTGGAAGAGCCGGGTAGGAAAAGAGGAAAATAGAAAAAAAGAGAGAACTTATCTGAAGTTCTTTAGTACTATGACGACCTCTGTGGCGTAGCGGTAGTGCATGCGACTGCTACGCAGGGGTTGCGGGTTCGATTCCCGCTCAGTGCAAATATTTGTATGCATGAATATGTCAATTTGCATTGGTTTGGGTGTTTCCATGTATAATAAGAATGTATTCACAGAAAAAAGTATATATAAGTATGTTTATCAGCATTCTAGAACCCATAACACAAGCTAGGTAAACTAAGCTTACTTTGGGTTAGGGATGTGTAGAATGTCGTAGGATATTTATTATTATTTATTTACTCTTACAAAACATAAGAATCTTAATATCTTATACTTTACTAGCTGTACCCTAGTTTTAATAAAAATAGAAATATCCTTAAGTTATGTCTCAAAAATCAGCTATGTGCCAGTAAAAATTTCTGTCAAAATGTGACCCAGAGACACTTTGGAGATAAAATGAAAACAGACACTTCAATTTTATTTATTTTTACAGTTTTTTTTGTAACCTCAATTCTCAATTCGAAAGTGGAAGCCTCGGATTCAACCAGGATCAATGCAAAGTATATTCTACTAACCGTCTTAATTTTTTTTTCTGTATCCATTTTTTCTGAAATTTTTCCTTTCTTTTTTTCTTTCTTTATTACTATAGTCATTTTAGAGGAGCCGGATAGAAAAAGAGGAGCATGGGAGAAAGGAAATCGATAAGTTCTCTAGTACCTACTCTTTTAAAATATAGAAATCTTATCGATATTAAAACAAAAAGATGGTTCTTCTCCGGCAAAGCGGCTTATTCGTGCTGAGTACAGCAATTTTTCATCAGAAAGTATCCTTATAAGTTTAGTTTTTTGTTCATTATAGCGATCTAAAATTATGATCCGATAAACCGGTCAGTGCTCCAAGAAAATATTGTATGAGCTGGTTGCTCGCCAAAAATGCGCTAGCCATAAGCATATTTTATTATAATTTATATATAAAACAAAATATAAATAGTAGAATAATAAGATTGTCTGATCAAAATTGAGATTCCTTTAGTACATTATCATTTTAGTGTGGTTCCTCCACATTCAAGGTTTTCATGTCAAAATCGGGGAACCTACCGTTTAGTTTAGCCCATTGCAAGTTTAAGCAACACAAGTAAAGTCAATCTTAGGATGGGTGATCATTTTTAAGACATTGAGATCTCTCCGTAGCTAAAAGAGCATGTTAATTCACCACACGAACTGTTGCATTCGTTACGGGTTGTTTTTTTTTCATAAAAGAGAAGTGGTCCATCAAGGGAGCCGTGTGTTTACCACCACTTAAGTAAACACATGCCTCACCTGATAGAAAGCGGTCACCGTGACTTATAGACGTGGGCAACACTAGGAGCGTCATGTACGCGCTGCCGATCCTGTAAAAACCTTCTAATGTCGTTCTTCTGAATTCCATATTTTAGTTGTGGGCTACATCCACAACTGAGCAGGGCAGGGTAGATGCAGTTGCTTAATATATCGAAGTTGAACCATTTCGTAGTTAAACTGAACGAAGACCCTGCGTTGAGAAAAGGTTCGGAGGATGAATCTATTTTTAGTTTAGGTATAATATTCTTATTCTTATTCAAAACTTTTCCACGTTCCATGAACCTATAAAACCTACAGATGGAAAGAGTTGAAAAGAGACTGTATAACAAAATGGCGGCAGCTAACCATGTGTGAATAAATTTTGGACCGTAATGTGTTACTAAATTTTTTATTTCAATGTGATTCCTGTTTATTATTTCTTGTTGTCACTACGATATTTATACAATTTTACTTACACAAGACATGCAGTATTATATTTTTGGTCGCTACTTAAACTAACCGAATCGAATGACGTTTTCCGCGTAGCGGTTGACGTGTGTGTGAGTGTGTGCATGCCGACTTGTACCTACGTCTCTAGTGTCATCAGTTTCTTTCAATTGTTCTGTCTCTTTCATTTGTATGTATTTCTTTTATTATTGTACTCAAATTCTTCTGCTGTCTATTGTTATTTGTAATAGGTATTTGTCTTTGATATCTATATCTGAAATCTTATAACTGGTCCTTTTCTACTTACTATATTAACACTATCCTACCTTATTAGCTGTAAGTTTCCGTAAATTTTAAAATAAAATAAAATAAAATAAAATAAAGTTGTATTGTTCAACGCGTTGTCTTTATGTTTTTTAGGTCCATGCGTTATCCCTCGAAAATATTGATGTTCCTTTATGTTAGTGATGAATATTGGGTTCAATAATGCTCGTGGCTTTTGATAAGACCTTTCGTTTACGTAACAACGCACTTAATATTAACGGCAGGAAAAAACGTTCCCACTCATCCTTTTTTCACTTATCTCGAACCCAACATATTTATATTAGCACCAAAAAAAAAACACACGCGCCAAATAAATGTTTATTATTTTTAGAAACACGTGAACAGGCTTATCCCGCTCACGTAGACACATTTTTAACATCAAACCGTCGAAATTGCACCTGAATTACGACCGGAAACTCAGTTACAGATTGGACGGTATATCCGGCAAATCTCTCATTTATATCCGGACATTTTCATTCGGATAACCAGTTTTACAGCACTTTGTTGAGGTTTTGGACATCAATAAGATTAGATACTTGTGTAAAAAACAGATAATACGGAGTTTATGAGGTAATGAAGGGAAAAATCAACGGATATTTTATTGGACTGGTTTTATATTTGTGTATACGTATGAGCGGTTTGTTTGGAGGATATCTGGTTATATTTGGTGACAAAATATTATAGGGTTGTAAAAATGATATAAAAGCCACACTATAAAGGAATCATCACGCTTTTTTAGGAGAAAGTAATCATATCGTAATCAGATAATATATGAATATCTTCGATATTTTTTTTACTGGTACCTAAGTATATTAATAAATGATTCTGCTCGTGTGAGATAAACAGTTCCCCTTTGGGTGACCTAAAGGAAGCTAAAACCTAGATAAAAAGTGTGTGCTAAATTTTATCTACATTTGTTCGGGGTTTTTGCGTGAAATAGCTGACTGTGAAAAATTAACCAAAACATTTTATTTTATTTTTATTTTCTTTATTTGGGACAATAAACAGCTGTGCGTTACAATCCTTCTTAATAGCTAGGTATACAAATAAAAACGCACAACCCACACCATTTTCTACGAGGTGACATTAAAGTTGAGAGATAAATAGCGCGGCGCGTAGTTACTGAAGAAACGTATGAAGATGAGATCCATTTAGTGAGAAAATGAGATCCACTTAGGGTTGAACATCGAGTATCTGTATAATTTAAATCGATTTTATCTGTGTGTTCTAGGTAATCTACGTAGCAACTGGGCTGATTTAAACGGGGTTTGCAAGGCTTATCTTTATTTGAAGTATGAGGCGTAATTTAGGCTGTTTTGATTTTCGAAATAGTATTAGGCCACGTTCACACGGCACACACGTTTTCACGTATACGGTTTTACCGTATACGATGCAATTGTTCACACGGCAACCATTCGATTCGATTTTCGCCGATTCTCGAAGCGAGATTTTGGGCGAGTCGTGTGAACGAGACAACATGAACATAAGCGCCACTGCGTGTCGTATTCGATAAAATCGTTTCGAGACGCGGCGTTCCAGTGACATCTTCGCACGGTAGGTATACGTTAAAATATATTTCTAGAACACGGGATTTTCCCGTATGAACGCCGTGTGAACAATTTTTAAGTTTTCATAATATATTCTGTTGTCACTACTCTATTCGATAAAATCCCGTTTACGGTATACGGGAAAATAATCGCCGTGTGAACGTGGCCTTAGGGTTCCGTGCAAAAGTAAAACCTAGATGGGCGTCTATACGGATGAAGTCAAGGGTACTGTTAGCAAATAACATAATACGTAGGTTATACAAAATAAGTCATAGCAAGTTCCATTGTAAGGGTTTTTTGACAACTTTTCACATTTATATGCTGTAATGATACCTACTTACTTGTTTATGTAAATAAATAAATCTATAATAAATAAAATAATAATAACATTCTACCCAAATAGAAGTAAACTTGATGAAGTTGCAGAAAGACCTTGATGAATACATATACACTCACACAGTTCATTTAAAAAAAAAGTACTATTTTTAAAGCACCAGTTATTTTTAGAATTTGCCACATTAATGTTTATTATCACACAGTAGCAATCCACGCGGTCAGCTGTTGACTGTACAAAAATAAAATTGTGAAAAAACAAAATTGCTTTCAATATTGGAAACCTTAATTAAATGGCTGTACTTAGTTTTAATTTATCTCGCTATAAATTGGCTGTTGCCTACCGGATCCTTAGATTAATTTCATTACATTTCTATAATATCAGACTAAGATAGACTAAGAAGATTTTACATCGGAAAAAGTGACCATCCAGGTTGGAATTTGAACCCACGACCAGTCCCTTTTTGGGGAAAGTCACTCTGACCAACCGAGTTACCTGGCCACTGGATCATTGAGAACACTTAGCATACTAATTGCTTTAAATGTAATAAGATAATTAAATTTAAAATTTGTGTGCACCATTATTTTTATAATCCATTCCCTTTTCCCTTCGATACAGTATGTAGTTCACGAATTGGATTGAGAAATCTATTTTGCCGAGACAATCTTTGGAAAAGATTGAAGCACCCTCGAAATAGGGATTCACATGTCGTTTCCGCATTGTCGTACGATGTACCAATCTCAAATACGAACCTTCACGCGGAACAAAGCCCAGTTAGCCATTCAGATTTTCATATTGTTTCGGAATGAATTCACGTCATGTTCTGGACTTTTCAAATTTTTTGTGAATTCAAGGCAAGACGACCAAATTTAAAGGAAATGATATATCTGGAGAAACATTTTTTTGGAATCATCAAATCTCGTTATCTGGGATGAAGTCAAAATGTATAACATTATAACATTTCCTTTTTCATGCGGGACTCCCCTCGGATAATCACACACCTGCTTAGTCAACATGGGTTGTTATGTCGGACTTAAACTGCACACTGTCTCAGGACTCTCAAATCTTCGAGCGCCGGCGTCTAAAGTGACCTAAAAATTTCTCTCGCATGACCGTTAACCCAGGCTATTTCTATCTTCAAGATAGTAACCTAAGAATCGACAACAACGGAGTCCCTGTCTTGCCTCCGAAGGAGGGGGGGGGGGGCTTTCGTTCGCCACACTGTATCGGTCTGCTTCTGCTATTTATTAAAAACTCTATCTTATAGTTCCAGGTCACCATTCCAAGAATGTGCCTTCGGAATGGTGACCACTACTTTTTGAATTCCACTTCAGCTTACCACCAGTCGGGGTGCAGTCAATTCGGCGGACTAAATATACAAAAAAACTCAAAAAGCATCGCTTGGTTTAGCACTTCCTTACAACCAAATAAAAACATTCCTACATTCCAATTATAATGTTATGTATCGTTGACCATATACATCATCTTTTTCAATCAACCAGCACCTCTCAGCGACTGTCCACTTTAACGTCTAAAAGGGCAATTTGTCACCCCCAGCCCCACTTTATAAATTCTGTTCACAAAACAGAAAGCCCAATATAATCTGCAAAGCTATATCATTTTTCGTGGGGCCACGAAACCTTCGATCATTGTGAATATTTCACATAAATAGTAACAGTAGTAACGTAACGTTGTGACGTGACGGGAAGAGGAACGTTTTTTATCATGGCTATTAGCCATAGTTTTAGGCGATAAGCAGACGGAGGTGCGGGGTGGTCAAAGTGTCCGCGACGCACTCTTATTAATACTATCATTAGATCGCATTTAGCCCACGTATGTCTGACAAGCGACATGAGCTATTTGCGTGGACAAATGCAACCTTATACTCGTACATTTTGACCGCCCCGCCCCACCGTCTGCTTATCGCCTAAGACACTAAACTGGTACCTATCGTAATAACTTTTGTGTTCAAAAATTCAATAATGTTATGTAGTAAACAATAGCAATAAACAAAGATTTAAGCCCTATCAATACTTTTGTCGTCCATAAATCCTAAACAACGGACAAGGCTCTGATGCAAGTTTTCCTCTTTGGGTTGGGAGGTCATACGACAGTTGCTTCCATGAGAGCCGATATACTAATCAAAATACTAACAAAAGGACGCCATATTCCATAGTTAAAGCTCTGTACACAACTGAGAACTTGATATGAAAATAAAAACAACTGCTAAATAAATATATAATAAAATAACAGGCTTTTAATTTTTTGCTTTCAGGAAGTGTTAAATATTCACCATTTTTAAAATACTGTTAATAATTAATCTGTCTCATGAATGTCTATTAAAGTCTTAAAGAAAGTGATGGTAAAATGTTTTTATTATAGACTCGCCCTCAAGGGCTTAAACCTTTATCTGTTCGGCTACCTACTTTTATGATCCTATGGCTTTTTATCTGATTATCAGATTTTAAATCTGATACCCGAATTATGAGTTCTTTTTGCTACATTTTTAAATAAAATCTATATCCTAATTTGCACCTATATCCTAATAGTATGTTTAATGTTATCATTACTTGAGGTTGACAACAAAATACACAAATGTCTACATAGTTGTAGACACGTGTTACAAATTTACAGCTATTTTGAAAACAAAACAATGTAACAATTAAACATAACATAACATAAACTAACGCCTATATCCCCGAAGGGGTAGGCAGAGGTGCTAGCACCCACATTTCGCCAGTTTATGTTTTAGGTCCCAATGTAATAGGTGGCGAGCCTATTGCCATTAACCGGGCACTTAAACAGGTAAGATGTATTTTGCACTATGAGTATAACTATAATGTAAATAAATAATTTGAATTTTAATAATTTGTGGGCAAATAAACAAATCCTTTCCGCCTATTTAAGAGCCCAACCACCACATAGGCGGAGTGAATATGACAAATGATAGTCAACATTACGATGGGAATTTTTATCTTTGACAGATATAGGTGATCCCTCTGGGATAAACGTGATACTTTCAAATAGAAATATTGTAATATTACTGATTCAAGAGGTAAAACTCTATCAAATTACATACTTGACACATTTATTAAGTGTGAATTTGTTGTATAATGGATCAGACTTCAAGAAATATGTATTATTGATAGTTTGTCGTTTATGAATGTATAAAATCTGTAGAGGGAACGCGTTTAAGCATACTAAAATGAAAAAAACACATGGTTAGCCGTCACAATTTTTGTGTCAGAATCGTAGTGCATCCTGTCCGTAGGGTTTACACATTCACGATGTCGCTCATGCTTAGTCAGTTTCAGGTTAGAAGTTGAAATTGAAGTTCAATACAAATAATCAATTATGTTATTCATTATATCAAGACATGACTTATGTATTCGTCAACTGTCTCACATTGGAACTCGTATTATATTGAGATAATGTTTTAGAATAGTAATGAAGTCAAATCGAATTGAGATTGATTCCAAACTTTTAATCTTGTAATGATTTATGAAAGAATAACTAATAAAATGACTGACTAATCAATTTTTTTAAACTACTTAGAGTAGTTAAGGCTCCGCTTTAGGATAAAACTCGAACGTCGTCTGGGCCCGTAGACAAGTGCCAAAATTCTAAATTGCTAAGGAATGGAATAGATTAGGTCAACCAATCACCCTCCAGCTCGTGATTCCGCCGCGGCGCGCGCATCGTACGCCGGCGACGAGCTTGGATGTGATTGGTCGACCTAATCTATTCTTTTCCTTAGCGATTTATGCTGTGACACTTGTCTACGGGGGCTAGTGTGAAAGGCAATTGATTACAGCGCTAGACCAACACGGGTTTAGTCGTGTACTGAGAGCTTACTTTCATCCATAGTCTATCGAAGTTTCATACTAGCCCCAGTACAAAAAGCAATAAGTATCTGCTAGAACTGAAATGATAAGATAAAATGAATTATAATAATTATAACTAAGTTTAAAAAACCGACTTCACAAACTAATATCTTTTACTTTTTAGTGTACAAAAATAGAAAAGTGCCTATTTATGAGGTTTATTATGTACAGAGGCATCAAAAACAGAATTTTAGAATTTTCGCCGTAAATTTAATGATTTCCTCTCGATTTAGCCAAGATCCCAGCATCAGATCCTGATACCCTGGATATGGGACCACCTCAGAAGTAGCCTCTTTCAAACAAAAAAAAAATCAAAATCTATGCATAATTGGCGCCGCTATCGCGTATCATAGATACAAAAAAAAATTGCGTACGAATTAAGAACCTCCTCCTTTTTTGAAGTCGGTTAAAAATATGAAGCGGGGCTTTAGGATAAAACTAGAAATCGTCGGGCGTGAAAAGCAACTGATTAAAGCGCTAGACCAACACGGGTATACTCGTAGCCGTGCACTGAGCCCTTATCTTCAGCCCTTCATCGGGGTTTAGTTCAAAAAACCGCTTTATAATAATGTTGGACAAGATAGCATGAATAATTTATTTCTGGTAGCAACAGTGGGATACGTTTGTGCATTTATTAACATGAATTTAAATACATTTACAGCTTCATTTCATGTCAGTAGAGTTGAAAAATGTGAATTGTAGTGCGAGTAATTTTGTTGAGCTTGACATTTGATTTAAAGGTTAGGAGATCATCATCATTCTCTGAACCTTTTTCCCAACTCAGTTGGGGTCGACTTTCCAGTCTAACTGTGATGCGGCTGAACTTCGATACTTTCCGTGGAGCGACTGCCATCTGACCTCTACAACCAATGGTCATTATGACCAAGGGCGATATCGAAGTTCCAAGTTAGACTGGGTGGGCTTTTGTGGGCTCCAATCACCCGTAATGACTGCAATTAGATATTTGTATGGCAACCGGGAGCGACGGCTTAACGTGCTCTCCGAGGCACTAATAAACCTGCGATTACTACACACATAACTTCGAAAAGCATCGAAAAGTCATTGGTGTGTGCCATGGTGAACCTGGGATCGAACCTGGTACCCAAACCACTAGGCTACCGCGGTTTTTTAGGTTAGGAGATAACGGGTCAGAATCATCACTACCTAAGCGGTATAAAAAACAAAGATAATTCATTCTGAGTGTGTCTGTCACCGACTTCTTAACTCAAAAAAGGGAAGCCCTTATCAGATCCTCGTCTTTCAGTCAGCAAGTCTTGTATAGGATAGAAAGTAGTTTAGTAGAAAACCGGATAAATTCACTCATGCATGTGACACAATGTACCTTTAAAATCACGAAATCTCTCTGTATCACGAATTCAAAGTCACCCTGTATATTATCAAGTAGTCAAATATTTTCCTCTACCGTTGTAGTTCTCACTTGTTCCAGTCACTATGTCCCCTTGCAAACAAATAGTAATTATTTATTTTTCCCAACTGAGTCCTACTGACGCCCACCTACGTATTGTCAAACAAAGGGCTTCAGGCGACAATCATATACACATATATAGTAAGCATTACAAACACGTTGAAATCACTATTCGTTCGACAAACACCTGGGTTTTGGTAAACATTGTAGGGTGTTTTCGTAAGACACAATATATATTTTGGATATTATTTTTAGATCAACCTGTTTAAACTGGAAACGATATCGGTTTTGTGAATCTTGAATCAGTTTATATGCAAATCTTGTTGAAGATAAGACATGTATTGGGAATCTAAGAATACATTTTAGACTTATTTTCTTATACTTTGTGTCTAAAAGTAAAATTTATTGATAACAGGAATAGAGCTAGGTGTAATGAGACCCCAGCAAGGTTTTGAGCTCATTGTCCATCACCGCCGTCAACGAGATTATTTCGGGTCAGTTTTCGTTATTGCTAGCACATCGGCCCGTCTTCGGTGAGGACAAACACACAGGTAATCCGAATAAAATATTTTTCATGTTTAGAATCACTCATATAACATAGTACAAAGTTTTTTCGTGTCTCCAATGTACAGAATTAACTAATTTACTATTGGTATAGATAGAAGTTTATAAACTTAAAAAAAATCTCAATATAAAATTATGTTAAACCATTTTACAAACATACATTATCTATTTGACTTATGTTTTATTTATTTATTGGAACATTTAACAGTTATGCGTTGTACATAGGTATTATAAGTTTAGAGTATAAAATGTATCTGATACAAATGCATAACCCACGCCAATGTCCGCAAGTTAATATTCTTAGAATAGAATGAATAAAAATAAATATGCAAGTTTCATTTAGAGGAATAGGTACCTACTTAAATATAAACAGTTGATTTCTATAGCCAAGTTAGGTTTTTAGGACTTGTATTGCTGCTTTTTTAAATTTAACGTGCAATTGTGTAAATAAATAAATAAATCTATTTGACATTTTGCCGAATCTGTTCGTTACACAGTGCTATTATTATGCTAGTTCGTTTCTGAGTGCGGATGTGATAAAGAGTATAAAATATATTCGCTGTCCCAACTCTGCGCTGCAGTAGTGAAAAGATGTACAATAACCAACAGTGTACTGGAGTATAATTTACCACGAATATGTTTTAGAAATGAGATATCTTTGCCGCAAAGCTGGCTAGTATTTGAGGGAATAATATTATTTAGCTTCAAGTAAAACGATGTGTGGACGTTATGAGCTGCATACTTTCTTTAATAATATAGCTTAGTGGTTAATACGATCGAGAAATCCCGGTTCGAATTCCGGCCATTACATTGCAGCTTTTGCTTTCAGCATCATTCACTTAGAATTTTGTTTCCGTTACCTCTCCCTATCGGAACCTATTTCAGGGTTGAAATTAGCCTATATGTTATTCCAGACTATAATCTATCCTGGTATCGAATTTCAGCCAGATCCGTTCAGCCGTTTTTGCGTGAAAGAGGAACAAACATCCTTACAAACTTTGGCGTTTATAATATTAGTCGTATTCTTTTTCCCCGAAGCTAGAGAAAGTGTCATGTCCATATTTTGGGTATCATAGCCATCATATACTTCACCCGAATCGATTTAAAAGGGTAAGAACCTTATTTTTTATGCTCTTTCATATATCTTTACCACTTTGATGGGCGTGCCTAACTCTAAAACACTGAGTCTAGCATTTACCATACAAAATAAATTATACGGTCTTTTGAAGGTTTGTAAGATACTATTATTACTGTCTTATTGATTCAATGGAATGGTGCGCGTATGAATAATTCGTCATGTTGACTACACTCAACTAGTGAGAATGTTTAAAAAAGTAAAAAAAGTGAATGGTTTATATCATGATCAAAGCAAATATGAGGCAATTATGGAGGGAGGACACGACGGTATCTCCCGTCCGAAATGAGCTGTCCGGCTTTTTTATATATTTAGTCCGTCGGATTGACTGCACCCAGCCTGATGGTAAGCTGAGGTAGTGTCCAAAAAGTAGTGGTCACCATTCCCAAGGGATGCCCTTAGAATGGTGACCTCTACCCAGACGGCCTTGACAGATGCTTTTTCACACCCACTTAAATAACCCGGGATTATAAGAAGAAGGGAACACGTGCGAAGGTAACCCCGGTAATTAAGGCCCTTTTTTCTTTGATCCTTTGATTTTTGATACCACCCCCACCGCAAGATACAATATAAAAAATTCCATGGTAAATAATCTATATAGAATGTTTTTATTACTTTCACATTCGTTCTAGGAAACGCATAGCTTCACTAAGTTCGAAAACAAAATAAATTCTTCCTGTAATATATACGAAATAGGTATAAATACCCCACAAACTAGTTATCTTCATGTAAATAAAGATATCAAAAGTAAGATCGAATCGATATTATCGAAAAAGGGGGCCATTGTGTTATTCAAACTTGCTTTTGATATCTATAATATATTAGGAGCTTAGGAGGTAGGAAACGACGGTATCTGCCATCTGAAATGAGCTATCCAACTGGGGTAGTACTTCTGCCCTACAGAACACCGCGGCCATAATAACAATCGTGTTATGTTCCCGCTGGTAAGTAAGGTAGCCAGACTTCACTGTACCCCTCCTCCCCTACCCCTTCCTAACCTCCCTACCCCTTCCTAGTCCTCCCCCTTCCCTTCAGGGTAGGCAGCATGGGTGTGACACCCTTAGTGTTCAGTTACACATGTCCATAGGCCACGGTCACCCTTTAGTGTTGCAAACGTCTATAGACCACGGTGACCGCTTCCCATCAGGTGGGCCGTGTGCTTGTCTGCCACCTATGTAGTATAAAAAAATCAGTTCCAACTGGTTCCAACAGTTAATGGACCTGCTTATGTAACATGGAACCAATTTACTCAGCCATAGGGATAAGTACTATTAACTGTCAATGTTGAAATAACATTTTTTTTTGTATAAAAACGTTTTGACAGAAAAAAATGACAAGGTTTGTCATTTTTTTCTTTGTCATTTTTCCTCCTATAGTCCCAGGCCTAAAGGGCCCTATAGGTGGAAGGGTGAAAAATAGTTTCTGAACCACGTATCATACTCCGATTCACACTTAGCTCCCGTTTAATGTCTCTCGTGGGTTACAGCCGTAATGTTCAGTTGGGAGTCGTTAGTAATGTGTACAGTCAACGACAAAATTAGCTAAGCAAATCATGGTTTATTGATCGCCTTAGTTACTAATCTCTTCATAAATAATTAAAAAAAAAATATAATTAACTTGTTTTGGGTAATATAAAACTAATTCACAATAATCACTTTTCAGTCTTACTACGTAGCAGCGTGCTCTGATATTTTCTATGAAGCGATTGCCAGTTAGATCAGTTGTCGAACTTTTTAGGGCTCCAATTACCCGTAAAAATTGTCATAGATGTCCGCATGACATGGAAACACCCAGACCAACACAAATAGACATAAATTCTTGCATACAAATATTTGCACTGAGCGGGAATCAACCCCGCGACATCCGATGCAGCAGTTGGGTGCTCCACAGCTGCGTCGTGGAGGTCTCAAAATAAAACTACACTGTATATAAAACTAAGTACACGTTCAATATTGCTCCATGTGTAAAAAGGGTTTGTAAATATTTTAATGTCAGTAAAATGTTGTCGTTGACTGTACCAAATATTATTTTCTTTTATTCCTTCATAAATCATGGTAAGGCATGGGACAATATAATATATGTTCATATGCAAATCGTGCACAAAACGTTCGTATAATATTTTGTTGCTTCTTTGTTTTATGTGTATATAAAATATTGAATGTGTATATAAAAAAAGACCGCGGTAGCCAAGTGGTCTGGGTAATGGACTGCTGAGACGAGGTCTCGGGTTCGATCCCAGGTTCACCATGGCACACACCAATGACTTTTCGATGCTTTTCGAAGTTATGTGTGTATTTATCGCGGGTTTATAAGTGCCCAGTTAATGGCAATAGGCTCGTCACCTATAACATTGGGACCTAAACATAAACTGGCGAAATGTGGGTGCTAGCACCTCTGCCTACCCCTTCGGGGATATAGGCGTGAGTTTATGTTATGTTATGATAAAATATTGAAATACAACATGCATTTGGATACGTACACTCATATTTTTATAGAGAATACACAATACTAGTGAAAGTATTCTACTCGTAGCATTGTTGGATGAAGTGGTTAGAAAGTGATACAACTTGCTCCGTTCAACTATAACATTATCTTGACTTTTAACGGGAACACTTCCCATCAAGTGGGCCGTGTGCTTGTCTGCCACCTAAGTAGTATAAAAGAAAAGAATCCTGTGTCAGTTCAATTTTTTCGATCCCCAACAACATATTGAGGTCACCTATGTTGGCGGTCTAGGCCGGTCTGGGTATCTGTGATATCCAATCTAGGGCGCACTAGATTGCCCGGCCACGCAGTCTGATGTGACGAGATACTGTGCGGTTTTAGTCGGTTTGACTCCGATATAACCGTCCGCGCTGTCCAACAAGGGGTATCCGTGGTAACTTCTTCATGATACAATATAATGTTCACTCCAACAATAGCAGCATTTATGTTCAAATACCGCACTATCTTCGCTCACAAATCTTTGGTAGTCTCAAGTGCGCAGAAACCCTGCAATATAATGCACGCCATTTGCAAATGCGAGTGCAATATTACATTTGATAAAAGCACATCGTGGAAGCGAACTTTGAAAGTTCTCCTGATATTAACATCTAGATTTTGCTTGCGGCTTCACACGAATGAGACTTGTTTCTCAGGAAAATTCTCCAGGGTATTGTTTTAAATGTAATGAAAGTTTTCTATGTTATCTTCCAATTAATATGAAAATAGACTGTATAGTTAAAACAATCGTTCAATTTTAAAGGGGCATCCAAAGCGCATTTTGTAGCGCGGGCTCTACATTTTGTACTCTTCCTCTTGATTTGGATTTATCTCTATTTTTTTAAACCTGGCATTAATTCCCAGTCGCATCCAAAGCTTTAAACTCGGAGTCTGGGTACGCTTTACCAGTCTTAACTGCGGATTTGGCTGTGCCGTGAAGCAACTGCCATCTGACCTTCACAACCCAATCGAGGCATTAGGCAATATCGAAGCATTGCATCTAGACCGTTGTTGTTGGACTTTTTAGGGCTCCAGCTACCCGTAACGACTGCTATAAGTGTTCATATGGCAACCGAGGCCGACGGCTTAACGTGCTCTCCGAGGCACGACCAGACTAGTGCAAGTACCCATATTCATGCATACAAATATTTACATACAAACCCGCGCCTCCTACGCAGCGGTCGCGTTCACTACCGCTACGCTACAGAGGCTGTCTCTATACAATATATAGATTATCTCTATATTATTCTTAATATAAGAAGAAAGCTCGTCAATCAGCAAGTGTACGGGTTGGAGGTAAATTTGGTTTTGTTCCAAAATCTTGAGTAAGCCCTGAGATTTTTTTAAAAGACTTATAAAAGTTTGCCTGAATTGTGCAAGTTTCTTTCAAAGTTCCAGCCTTATCTTGTAAGTTCAGGATAGCACTTCCCGCGAGTACAGGATGGTCAGAACATCTCTTGCCCGAAAGAGAAATTTTTGCACACATAAAATCTGTTAAATAAGTTTTTATATCGCCAATGAGTTGTGGAGGTCAGGTGGCAAATATCAATGGCGCTTCATGAAAAATATTGAAATTCTTCATAGTTGAAATGAAAAGCCGACCCCAACTGAGTTGGGAAAAGGCTGGGAGGACGATGATGATGATGATGAAATTTATCCAATATTATCGAATAAGTCTTACCTGAAGCACAGAATACCTCATAGTACTCCTGAAGGAACAAAATTCTTCTTCCATTGTTAAAAACCCATACCAAAATTTGTCAGCAGATAAAATATCAAACAATGCTTACCCATATTCGTCTCAAAAAGTAATATGCTGATTACCATCTTTTATTATTGAAACCAGCTTTGATGTCAACGCCGAAGGTCATCCAACCGTGGAACTCTGGAATTGTCTCTGGATTGCCGTACAATTGAATTCTGCCCGCGGACATGCCGCACGTACTTTATTCCACTTAGACATAAAATGCGTTCAATTTAAATGAGAAAATTGAAAATTTTAAATTAAAATGAATCAAATTGAATGAAAATAAACGCATCTATTCATTTGAAATTAATGACGTCTTTTGCTGAAAATTAATGTTCTGGAATATTACACAGATTCCAACCTAAGAATATCTATTCAATGATTTTCTGATCGGAAAAATGATCATCCAGGACGGGACTTGAACCCGCGACCAGTCCCTTACTCCTGTCGAGTCCCGTCCTGGATGATCATTTTTCCGATCAGAAAATCATTGTAAATAGTTAGCATGCAATTGCTTAAAATTTCATTCAATATCTATACAAGTTCCAGAATATGCTACCGACCATAGAGTTGGTAGCCCGATTGGAGGGGAGGGGGGAAGTATTGAGGGGCGAGTGGAGAAGCCCATAATATATTGTAGACGCTAAATAGTTTATTAACTTCTTTAATTGTAAATTTTAGCGATATAGAATAGTATCTACCTACATCATAGTTTAACCGTTAGCATATTCAAAGATTCAACCCTGACCTTTAAAAACACCATATAACAAGACAATTTACGTAGGCACCATCCATCATAAACATTTTGACATCAAGCAACGCCATACAAAACTCATTACTTAAAAATAGCAATCAATCAAATTTCAATTCTATGCCCCAAGCGTTAAAAGCGAAGATAGATTGATTTGTAAAGTGAATATGTAACAAAAAGCATATAAGTAGATGCCGATGATCGCTCAACTTGTATGTATGTATACATGTATGTTACATTTGTGGTAAACGATCCAAGTACGACATTATGCCACTTCAATAGACCTGAGAATTCGCGTGTGGCACGCCAAACGTTCCATGATAGGAAATATACGGGTGATAAACATGTCGAGGTAACCTGCGTCTTAGTTTTTTTTATACTACTTAAGTGGCAGACCAGCACATGGCATACCTGATGGGAAGCGGTCACCGTGGCCTATAGATGTGTGCAACACCAGGGGCGTCACACTCGTGAAGGGGATTAGGGGATTGATTTGTGAGCTCTGGCTACCCTACTCACCGCCGGGAACAAAACACGATGGTTACTATGGCCGCGGTCTTCTGTAGGGCGGAGATACTACCCCAGTTGGACAGCTCATTCGGACGGGAGAATCAAATAATTCGAAGCAAAGTGAAGTATCGGAAGCATATTGGTTGAGGAGGCGGCTTCGCGATCCAGAAGTCCTGGGTTAGAATACTGGCTGTTACAATACCGACGTGAACTCTTAATACAAGCAATTTAGGTTAAGTAGGAGAAATACTAGTAATTATTTTCTAGCTATTACTCGCAGCTTCGCCTATGTGGAATTCTGATCCCGTTCTTACTACGCATGGCAACCTATTTCAGACTATAATCTATCCCTGTATCAAATTACAGCCAGATGCGTTCAGCGTGACTGAATGATAAACATAATTTATATCTTTACAAACTTTCATACGAATCCCCGTTAAGTGGCTAGTTTGGCATGTCATTAGAATAACCGAGATTTTGGATCAAACTATTATCATTATGTGTTGGAACGAGTTTGAATCGAACGACAGTTACGCAACTTTTACAAGGATAACTTCCATGTATAATATCGCACTCAAAATAGATCACTTCCAATCATTCATATGCAATGGCATCGATTATGCTTATACATACGCCAAGATCAGACAAAGAATCGGAATGAAATTCTGATTACTGAAATTTAAGCAAGAAAGTAATTCTATGTCAAAAAAATTAATCAAAAAGAAAATCGGCTTACCTTCTTTTTAAATTGGTTAAGTATACCAAAACCTGCTCCAGAATGTAGAAAATAATTTTTGAAAACCGTATCAAAATTGGTCCAACTAAACGTGAGATAATCGCGGACAAAACATACAGGTCAAACAGTGTACCTCCTTTGGAAGTCGGTTAAAAATTAACGCTACTTACGAATTAATCACAGTCGCTTACCACAAATATTAATAAACTGATCGTTTGTTATAAAAATATAACTATGTAAGAAGTATTTTTATAATATTCTTCAAGTTTCAGCAGAATAATTTTTCTGCTGAAACTTGAGCCGTCCAATTTGGTGGAAAGTCCATCCATCCATCCAGCAGGGGAGTAAAAAAGTGGTCAATGTATACCTAATTAATATTTTCCGGCATTTTATTGTTCAGGCTTAGTAAGAATAGTACGTTGTGTAACGTCCAATAGTTACCAAAAGCTAGCACTATCGAAAACACAGCAAAATATTCTCCCGTATATTACACAACACACGTGCATGTGAAAGGAATTCACCAAAGTAAACTCAAGTTGTACGCTTTTGCGAGCGTGCTCCTTATATGCGTGGGCAATGTCGCGAAATTACACTGAATATATTTGGAACTGAGCCTCGTCTATCACGATGTATTCTGGGAACTATTACCTTACTATGTCGTGTTTTGAACTAAATAATATCGTTTGATTTCGCGACTTAAATGTTTTATAGCTTTGGTTCTTGTTGACGAATTTTGTGATGGAAACGAATAAATTGCCTGTCGATGAATAATTCACGTTTGTCGCTTCAACGCCTATGACACGCACACATACACAGCTTCATCTAGTTGCTTGTATAAGTACGTTTTTTGCGTGTTTTTGCGTAGGCAATATCACAAGTCTCAAGAAAGTATTTGGGCTATGTGGTGATGTAGACTCATGAAAATTAATGTATTGAAAAAAACATGCTTCATGCCTAACATTTAACTATGTTCATAAAAATTAGAGACAACATCTTTCCACTTGCTACGATCTTGGCATACTCCTTTTGCTTCTTCAGCTTTCACACTTTGCGGGTACTCTTGAACTGGCCTTTCTCCAAAACGTCCTCGATCTGATTAGAATATGTACGCTTAGGTCGGCCTTTACCGGGTTGCCCATTCACCTTCACCTCATATATCTATTTCATCAATCTTCTTTCATCCATCCTCTCTACATGTCATGTCCGAACCATCTAAACATCCATTTCTCAAAATTCTGAAAAAATCTTATTAGGTACATAAGCCAACTAAATCAATTTACCAGTCGTGTGGTTCTTCAATCTATCAGTATACCTTCAAACCTACCTTCATGTACTATGCACTGTTCCATAGTTCTATTACCACCTGTGTGAGTGATAGAGGACACGAGGTTTTTTGCATGCCTCTGACAATCTCCTGCATAATGCAATACCGTCCACTCAATGCACATCACGTAGTGGTACTGCATAACAATAGACAATGCACCGTATTCCATGCTATTGTATGAGATGCGTGTACTACAGCTAAAAAGTAAATCAAAGGAATATCTTGATTATTGTCCAGGTATAAAGGTAATAGGATAAAATTTTCTGAAAAAGGACTTTTTCCAATTCGTTATGAAATATTTTCTATAATGAATATTTCAAATTTCAATTTTAATGAGTCTTTTTTAGGCCGCATAAAATGTAACTAAGATTTCAAAGTTGTTATTGTTTTTGGCTTATCTCGTACTATTATTATAGATTTTATCTTATTCGTGTCTTGGTCTTCTTAATGACGCGATCTCCTTTTTCAACTTTAATATTATAAACATTCGTGAATTAAGGCAATTGCTTACAACCAGGGCCTCGCTCTGCTAAAGACAAACCACTGACATACCACTGACACTCTAAAAAATAATTGTAGACTTTATTGTTATTAGGTTAAAGTCTAAAGTCAAATGATATTTCGTTGAGCGAATGAAAAAGTTAAATGAATTCTTTTCATTTGATTTTAGACTTTAACTGTATAACAATAAAGTCTACAATTAAATAGCATTTTTGGAGTGTCAGTGGTATTACAGTGGTTTGGCTTAAGTAGAATCGAGGTCCAGATAAACTCTTTGTTTGATTCTATCATTGAGACATTAAAATAATAATAATACTTATTGACATCAATGGATTTTACAGTACTATCGCTTAGGCTATGGAACGATCACCCTACTGTTATTTTCTCAATCGACTACAATTTGTGGTTATTTAAGAAGGTCATTAGAAGATTTTACAGGGTTGGTAGCGCGAGTGTGATACCACTGATCTTGCACACGTCCACAAACTACAGTAATCGCTTCCCATCAATTTAGACCGAGTAGTTGTCCGCCACCTAAGTGCCATAAAAAATGTGTCAACAGTAACTAGCCGACTAAATTCAGTACGTCTTTTAAAAGTTTATGAATAGAAGGTACTTACTAAAAGTGATAAACATCTTCAAACAGTATACTTACTCGTACCTATGGCAAAGTACTAAATATAAGTAGTTCTAGATAATTATCTTCTGTACTATATCTGTGCACATAAAATACAGAAATACGGATAAATGAATTCCTCAGGATATATTACGATATCACAGCTTCCCAGACTTACCTAATCAGGCATTCTAGTTAATCTGTATTAAATTTCGTGTGAGACATTGCTGCTAATTCTGTTGTTACATCTCTAAACTTAAAATTCTCTAAAATTTTCTAATTGCATCTGTTTCTTTCATAGACATGGACCGTCTTCTGTATATATTACTGATACATGTATTTCAATGTGAAAGTTTAGTGTTAATAAAACAAAAAACTAAATACAAACATGAATCGTCTTTCTAATAACGTCACGCATAATTTAAAATTCATTAACACCTGTTCAACTTAGGATCTAAAATATTAAAGTCAATAGGATACGTTCAACTGTGAGGCTGAAACGGTGTGATGCCAATTTAATTTTCAGTTCCGTCACGAACTATGATCTTTATTTCAAAGAGTTAAAGTTCAATATTGCTCGGCAGTTATTTTTGTCCACGTTGTTGACAGTGATATTTTATTTACTAGTTATTTTGACACGAAACATTAGAATCGTCTGTTGTATTATTCAAATGTATTTGTTTGTAGTGTATTTTGTATGTTGAAAACAAGGTTTTTCGTGTTGACCTAATTTATTTTTGTTTCAATATTCGTGCAACCATTTTAGTTTATTTTAGGGAGATATCTATTTTAACTCCGGAGCCATACTAACGGCTAACATCAACGTTTCGTTAATTATTTACATGTTAACCTTTGACTGCTATGCTGCCAAAAGCTTGAAGTCAAAGATTTTTAGCTTCTACCAATGGTCCACAGATATAGCACTGTCAGTGTATGTAATGGGGACCCCCTTCCTGAGACTTTACCTTTAGCTTACCATCAGGCGAGGGGAAGTCATATTGACGTGATCGATATAAAAAAAATTACCTACAAAGGATTTTGTTCGTAAATGTTTTAAAAGTACCTTAAATGGTGGTCATTTCATTATTATTGAAATAAAAGAAATTGTTCGCAATAGGTACCTACTTATCGCTAAGAGGAAGAAATACGCAGTCAAACCGCCTGGTGGATATAAATCTGAAGCTACGTCAAGTTAATAACTGTACAAGGTACTATAACCCTTTATAAATTCTTTGATCTTCTAGTCACTCAGCAGGGAGTACTTACAAAGCTTCTTTATAAAAATGGCCGCTTGGAGCCTCGTGCGGATGCTTCTACAGCTTTTTAACTTCACTATCCTTCCTAGAGATTATACTTAGCAAAAGTTTAATGTTTTATGTGGCAAATATAGGTATTTAGACATCAAAAATGTTTCTTTTTTTACCTGTTAGGAGAATATCGTAGTAGGTGTGAAACCATCAAAAAGGCGGGTTGCGAACTGAGCATGAAGACATTTAATATCACAGGTGTTTTATGTTTCTATTCATCCATTCTAATATTATAAATGGGAAAGTAACTCTGTCTGTCTGTCTGTTACGCTTTTACGCCTGAACCGCTGAACCGACTTTGATGAAATTTGGTATAGGGGTAGATTAGATTAGACCTCGAGACATAGGCTATGTTTGGCCGCGATAACCGACATCCACGAGGGCGACGCCGCGGGCAAAAGCTAATTTTGTATAAAAAGGCCGCATCAGTGACAGATTTTCACGTTTGTACGTCTACCACCTTATCTGTTCGTCTCCGTTGCCTCCCTAGGCGTACACTTGGTGACAGGCGACAGCGGCAGCTCGGCGTCTAGACGCCGGTGACAGCGACAGCTCGGCGTCCAGACGCGACGACAGGCTGCGGCCGACAATTTCATAGCGCCACGAGACGCGGTGACTCCCCTAGCTTGTCGTCGCGACTCGGCGTCTCTGACGCCAAGTGTGCGGAGCTTAGAACAAAATATATGAAATTGTCGGCCGCAGCCTGTCGTCGCGTCTAGACGCCGAGCTGTTGCTGTCGCCTGTCGTCAAGTGTTGAACTTAGACCTCTCCCAATGTGCGCACAACCTACATGATCCTCCATTTAGTCTAGCCCAGTTACTGTAACACATACATGATAATTAACACGAATAGATATTAATTAACACGAATAGATATCTTAGTCGATATTGAAGGTCATTCATACGATACTTTGATTGTCCAATCAGGTTGGCCAGTCAATTTCCATTCACACAACACGATTTGATTGTTTATTTAGTCAAATTGCTCATAAAATTGTATCGTGTGATGCTCTTTTATACAAATGCACGTACAGCGAATCTGTAGATTCGAATATGAAGTATTCCAAAGCATATTAGTAATATGTATTGTAGTTGAGTATAATAATAATAATAGCAACCCATTTATGTCCCACTGCTGGGCACGGGTCTCCTCTCCTCTAACGAGAGAGCTGAGAGGGTTTAGACCTTAATCCACATACGCTGGCCTAATGCGGGTTGGTGGATCGGACATGTCCTTAGAATTCTTCTAGGACGTGTGGGTTTCCTCACGATGTTTTCCTTCACCGTCAGCAGATGGTAAATCAAGTGATTAGCACATATAAATTCCACAAAATGAAATTCACATTGGTGCTGCTGGCTGTCCGGCCGGATTCGAACTCGATACCTCTGAGTCGAGGCCGCGTCCTTATCCATTCAGCTATCCTCGCAGTAAATACCCATAATTGGATTCCGTGGGTTGTCTGATAAAAGTTGAATTATTATTCAGGGCACAAGGTAAGTTCGTACGTATCCAAAGAATTTACGATTGTCATGGTTAAGTGGGTTGAGGAATCATATGGGGTTTACGGAATCACGGTTACAGCTGTAAGGGTAAACCGTCTAATGTATGTCTGTTGGTTAGTTGTTATGATGTGGCCACTTACTAGTAAGTTGGTTTTTGGATTATGGGGTCTGACACCTAAGTGTTATAAACGAATTGCTCTTCTTGGTTGGCCAATTGACTAGTTGCGAGTTTCTGCGTTTAGACAATAAATAGCTGTGTGAGCATTCGATTTATCTCGACGTTTTCGACGTTGAGTTGCACTATGTTGTATTTTTATGGTAATGTGAGTCAGCTGAAGACATTTTGTTCCTTACCTTCATTTTTCCATTCTTTTCCTAGTCATTTCCATTAGCTATTTATCATACCAAAACATACCTGTTAAAAAGGGGGCCAAGTTCCTATCGGCTAATTGTTCACCTAAAAAGGGTTGAAATCAACAATGCCAAGTTTAGATGCACTTTAAAATCAATCATAATCATCTAAATTTCTTCTAAATTTGAACTTGGCAGGTTTTCGTGCTGTACGTAACACTTGATTAATTGTGTAATTAAATTAACCTGCCAAGTTCAAACTTAGAAGACCAATCGGACTACTCATTTCGGACGGGCGATAGGTACCGTCGGGTCCTGCCTCCATAAAATAATGAAAGACTTTTATTGTTTAGAAATGTTAAAACGTTAACAGTATTAAACGAAATGCTACTTTAAATAAAACTATTCTTATTCAAAACTTTAAACAAAGCAAATCGGCAATCTAGCTCCTATATTACAAACTCCCAGCTCTGTTCAAAGTTTCCGCCAACATGATAAAGATTCTTACCAGCGTAGTTACATCTGTTATTAGTTTCTTCGTTGGTACTTACCTACACATGCACAATACATATCTAACTTACTAGTAGTTACTTCACAGTACTAATTTAAACATCGTGTTAGTTAGAAGACATTTTATTCGCTACATATTACTATTTAAAAGAAAATTGTAGGAGGTAGGACACGACGGTACCTCCCATCCGAAATGAGCTGTCCGACTGGGGTAGTCCCTACAGAACACCGTGGCCATAATAACTATCGTGTTGTGTTCCCGCCAGTAAGTAGGGTAGCCAGAGCTCACTGTACCCCTCCTCCCATCCCTTCCTAGCCACCCCGCACCTTCCCAGCCCTCCCCCCTTCCTTTCAGGGTAGGTAGCGCGTGTATGACACCCTTAGTGTTGCACACGTTCATAGGCCACGGTGACCGCTTCCCATCAGGTGGGCCGTGTGCTTGTCTGCCACCTTACTAGTATAAAAAAAAGATCGCAGCCAAAATGAGTTCACATTTGTGATTTTGCAAGGAATTTCACAGCTCTATTAGAAATATTATCAAATAGCTGTTACTAACGACTCCATCCGCGTGGAATTCTGGGCCGTGGGATCCTATTTCAGGGTTAAGGTAGCCTAGGTATGTTCCAGGCTATAAATCCAAACTGGTACTAAATTTAACCTAGATCCGTTTTCTCCTTAGAGCGCGATTGAGTAACAGAAATATATCTTCATAAAGTTTCACATTTCTAATTATTTTTTGTACCACTTAGGTGGCAGACAAGCACACGGCCCACCTGATAGGAAGCAATATAATTTTACCCAAAAGTATACATGTATATTGTGCCTCTCTATAATATTACTATAGACATGATTTGTTTGTTCTAGACACACTGAAAACTTCAAATTAGTAATTTGGCCTACAACCATTAAGTCCCGATTGAGCAATTAAATTTGAAACCTATTCGTTCGTCCTTAACGATGTAATTCAAGCTTTGTGATTGAAAATTGTGCTTTCATATAAAACCTCAAATGTAATACACAAGGGTACGCGTAAAAAATATTCATAAATATAAAATATTGGGCAGGATCTCATCCTTTGAAGTTGGTAAAAAATAATGCGCAGCTTTGGGAAGGTATTCTTTGAGGCATTTTTATGTAATCTATACAAAACCTCTTAGCGATTTATTGTCTTTGCACATTATTCAATACACATCAAAAGGATAGGGTAAATATTTATTAGAAAACACTGATCTAGATATTCTAGACCGCATTGGAACTGATTGCTGGATTTCATTGTGATTGAAGTGAATTATATCACAAAGGAATCTCTGAGGATCACTTATTGAGACAAGTGGTTTTATTTTCTCTAACCAGCATTTATGGAGGATGGAGATTGTTTAACTCTTTGTCTGATTACCTGTCTGTCTTTTATGTCTCCCTGACCTTGTCTATCTTTCTCTGTATTTTATCCTATCTCTCTCTTACCAGCATACATAATCTTATTATAGTGTTTTTCAAGATATATAGTGGCACATTTTTTTCAGCACAACAGTGCTGGGAAGAAAAGGAAATAAGATTGGCTGCTATTTTTACCCGACTGCCAAGAAGGGTTGTGTTTTTTACTATTTTTATTATGTGAACATACCAAAGATTTTTAAATTCGAGTCCTTCAAGGGAGTAATTTATTAATACTCCTGATAACACCTCCCAGCTAAGTTCAATTGCTTGTGTTAGTATTGGCTTGATGTAGGTAGTATAAAGCTCAGGATTCAAACCAGGGACCAGTCGATCGTAAGGTCCTAAATAAAATAAAACAACAAAGTATACAATGAAATTTTATTTCCCAATAACTATTCATAATTTATCTTCATAATCGAACGTATATTTACATATTTCTTAAGTATTTTTTTTATCACGTAGGTAACAACACATAAAGTTCATTTGTTAGGCCTTGGGCCGGTACGCTAAGAAATGCCGCGAAAAAAATCACAGGTATTAATAACTGTGATACTTCCGATAATTGTGAAAAGAACGGTGAAATTTCCGTTATAGTAAGTAAGGAGACTAGTATTAGTGTTGTCGTTGAGGCGGAGTGAGGTGATGGTGATCCCGCGTGCAGCTCGGCTAGGCTTTCTTCTGGAACAAATGGATAAGTATTAGGGAAACTAATATTTTGGATAATATTCATACTATCGTTAATAATAATCTTAATTACTACATTTAGAAGTTGTGTTTCGTTTAGTGTCATGGCAGTTTTGGGTCAAGAAGAAAAGCGTCTTGATGAGTTGAATGTAAGTACACGAATTGAGTGCAGAGTTTTTGGTAAAAAGATAATTTTAGGTTCAAAAATATGAATACGTGAGACAGGTGACGCTAAAACACATACAATTATATCTATAAGAAACTAACTGGTACAAACAGCTGAGGACAAGGCAAGTTGGTCGACAGCCAGTTCACAGGTATTTCATACAATGACTACTACTATTATAAAACATGAAATTTGAATGTTAACGTTAAAAATACACTTTAGAATTTTCGCACACGAAGTTGACACGCTGAAAACTATGCCATTACTGAAAGCAGGTCTTTGAACTTAAAATAAACATTTCACATTGTAATATTTTGCCTACTATATTGACCTAACATACAAATACTAGTCGAGTGTGTTGTGGAATTGCCTCGAGGCGTAAATACCGAGTAGCGAAATATTATACCTATATATCGAGGCATCAGTTTACATACTTCACTATGTAATCATGTACATAATATTAAGCTTATGTGGTATCTTGTTACATATTATTATCTGTCATTGGAATAATATCTTATTAAGGTTTACGAAACAACAAATACAAGAAATTCCGGGGCTTAATGGGATGGTTACTATGCGAACTACGTAGAAAATTTCTCCGAACCCAAAACAGCCGTAGGTGATTTGGGCTTCAGAGGTTGAACAACGTCCTCCGTCCTCTATGAGTGCAGGCCTGAGGGTGAAATGTGAAGCCGCCTGTCACCCTAGTAGAAGCAAGCGACATTGCGTCAAAGCGTCCCCCCCCCCCTTTTCTGGGGGTAAGACGAGGACACCATCGTTCCCAAACCCGAGGGGGCCATCTCGAAGTTGGAGATAGCCCGGGTCAGCCAGGACGCAAAAGGACCTTTTGGGTCAAATTGCATAGCGGCACTGGAAGACGCGAGACGGAGTGCGGCTTTAGTCGGTTCAAGTTCAGCCGTTTCGTAGTTAGATCGAAAAACCGACTCCAATTTGGGTTAGGAAAGGGCTCTGGGAATGAAAATGAATCGGCAACTGAAAAGTAGGTATGATAAAATTCGACCTGAAGAGTTGATCACGGTTAGTGGATAAGCTTGGACTTAATAAAAAAACATACTTCTTACAAAAAAACCAACTTCAACAGGAAGCGCCAGCTATCAAATAGAAAAAAAGAAAGAAAGAAACAAAGAAAGAAAGAAAGAAGGGCAGAAAGAAAGAAAGAAAGAAGAATAATTTTGTTTATTTGGTGCATAATCGTTACAAACAACATTATTATTTGCAATAAATTAATTAAAATTCAAAAAAGAGTTATCAAATTCAGTTTACCCAGTTAGAAGTTCTGAGGTAACAAACATAAAAAAAACCAGTCGAATTGACATACCTACTCCTCCTTTTTTGAAGCCAGTTAAAAAGATGTACTCGTCTTTCTTTACGATTGTACGATACAATAAGAAGTCTTTAGAATAATTCAAGAGGTGCTAGAGTGACAATCTATTCCAAATGTGGCTGTTACTTGCGTTATGTGATCCTCACGGAGTAATATATTACGTCACGGAGGTACGGGTACTGTTATTGCAAATTTATTTATGATGCTATTGTTTATAAGATCAACCCTATTGTATGATGGCAGTCCTAGCTGTTTATTTTTGGCGGTATAGGAATATCTTGGTAGCATATATAGGCTGTGTCTCCTGTAATCTCATTTTTCATACTACTTAGGTGACAGATCAGTACACGGTCCATCTGATGGGAAGCGGTGACCGTAGCTTATTAATATGTGCAACATCAGGGGTGTCACACTCCCGGTGCCGACCCTGGTTAGGGGAGGGTGTAGGTGGAAATCTAGCAAACAAATTATTTGAATTTGAATTGGGGAGATGGGAATGGTGAGGGGGGGGGGGGATTTGAGCTCTGGCTACCATACTTACCGGCGGGAACACAACACGATGGTTACTGGGAGATACTGTCGTCGTATCCTACCTCCGTCCACCTTTATTATTACATTCATATTATCATTCATTCGTACTTCACGTCAAAGGAGCTAACGTAGTGGGTACGTGGGGCTCGAACTGACTAAAAACGCACAGTGTCTTATCACATCGACCTTTGTGGCTGGGGAATCTGGTGTGCCCTAAAGAGCTTAATTATTTCAAACCAAAAATGTTGAAATAACTAAAGTTTCTTAATATTGATGTCCTTTTTGGTTTCACAAAATATTGAACATTACCAAAAGTTTCATTATTTCAGAAGCTTCTCCAAAATAAAAGTTTGCTGTTACTAGTTAAATCAGTTTTCGAGATATAAAAGTTTTGCCCCTAATTTGCATAATAATGTCATTTATGCCTTGAGATCATAACTTTGGAACTTTGCCTCTACGTCTCAAAGATTGAAAATTGATATTTTTTATCTATGGCTTCTTTGGTAACTTGAATTACTGAACTGCACTTATTTGTTTTAAAGAATAATATTAAATAAACAAAATTACTCTGTGAGTTTTTTTCATTATAGATGAATTGTATAATATACCTACATAGTTTTACTTCACATGAAAATATTTTTGGTGGGATTGTATTTTTTTTATATATTCGACCGCCAACATGACTTCACCTCGCCTGGTGGTAAGCTAAAGGTACGCCACTACATACACCTGCTGATATTGCTGCAGTGGTAGCTCCCAGCTTAACTGCCTAATCAAATGCTTTTTCACGCCCTGTGTAAAGGACCCGCAACTATGGGGGGTCTATAGGATATTTCCAAATTGATTTATTTTGTGTTTATTTGACATAGACTTATATAAGGAGGTAGGACACGACGGTATCTCCCGTCCGAAATGAGCTGTCCGACTGGGGTAAGTAGTACCTCCGCCCTACAGAACACTGCGGCCATAATAAACATCGTGTTGTGTTCCCGCCGGTAAGTAGGGTAGCCAGAGCTCACTGTACCCCTCCTCCCTCCACCCCTTACTCCCCTTACTAGCCTCCCACCCCTTCCCAGCCCTCCCCCTTTCCCTTCAGGGTAGGCAGCGTGTGTGTGACACCCTTAGTGTTGCACACGTTCATAGGCCACGGTGACCGCTTGCCATCAGGTGGGCCGTGTGCTTGTCTACCACCTACGTAGTATAAAAAAAAGACTTTCCTCTTAAGGTAGGCACATCAAACGGCAGTCGCTAGGGAGGCATTCATAGTTAACTATACAGTGAGTGGGTCTGTTAAACGTACCGTTAAGAACGTGAACGGAGACGGTGTGGGACCTGGCTCCTCGCACCGCGCATGTGTAGTTGCCGGCGTCACTGCTGTTCACTCTGGCAAGGCGCAGCTGACTGTCAGCACCACCCGACACTTGTTCTGTCTTCACACTGTAAAAGAAAACATTGTTAAATATATGGAACTATAAGCGTATGGGCGGAACGTGTTGAAGTGTACAACTGACGACACTAGAACCAGCCTATTGGCTTATACCAAAGACGATAGATAACTATTTATCTATCGTATTTGCTTATACGTTGGTACAAGTCCACACGCACACACTTATACGCTAGTCAGTCACTATGCGGCAATCGTCATCCGATTGAGTCAATTTAAGTAATGAAATAAAAATCCAGCATGTCTTAGTTAGTGCAATAGTATAAAAACCGTAGTGAAAACAAGAAAAATTATCCAAGAATACCATTTATATCAAAATTGGGTACCACGTTGTAATACAAAATTCACTCATACATTGCTAGCGGCATTAAGTCTCGTCTTTAGCGAGTTCCGTACGTTGGGTTTATACTTTCATGGGAAAATACAATACTATAATCATGGTCTTACAATACTATAACCTATTCTCATTTATCCCTACAGCCAATGAATTCTATAGTTTTTTTACACAATTTATTTTGACACTTATCGCTATAGACATAGCGTGCCTTTTGTAATACCATCCGTTCAGTAGCTACAAATATTAAAAAAAAATTGGTACCTACACATATACGGAAGGATGAAGAGAGAACATTTTGAATATTCATAATATCAACGCTCTATTAGCTGTTGTCAAGTGTCCTGTATTTGACGGGTACCTGTTTAAAATTTCATAAATGTCTGGCCTGACTTGGAAGTTTCACAAACGTGGACATTACATTGTATATTTATAGACAATCCGGTGTGGTGCCCTTTTTGTACCCTACACTGTACTGATACGATGTTAAGTGCGGGCTATTTGTTTTAATTTGTTTTCATCAATTATTTTGGTATACTTTTTTGGTGGATAAAAAAAACTGTTTGAAGGGTGAAAGATATGATTATAATGCTTACCTATGTGTGTATGTTTAATACTACGTAGATTATAATGATTAAAATTTCAACATACAACATTTATCAATTAATTTATTCCATATTATGCAACACATTAAGTTACATTTAAGTACCTTGAATAGCGCATACAACATAACATGAACACATCAACTTAGACAAACACAAATGCAAACTAATACACACACATAATTTTGTTCCTTCATACACTCACACACACATATACACACTCGTGCTTTACTTCTTCTTTTATCAATATCATCAATTTATTTAAGAACTTGGTATGTTAATTATTATTTTGTAAACAACTATATATATTTACCTATATTGTACAACAAAGATTTTTCAATTAAAGACTATGATAAAACTATTACTCAGAACGAATAAGAAATAATCATCACACTCTTAAGAAATAGCAACCAGCTGACTAGTAGACTGTTATTACTACTATTATCATGATTTTCGGCAATAAACTCTACGTACTTCGACCCTTAGGAATAAGTCTTATTGCTCGCGAATAAGCGATTTTTTCATGTATGAAATCAACTTTCACCATAATTATATCATACTGGAGATCAATTTAATGTTTTACTCAATACAAAATTTACATTTTTACACTGATTTATATTAGGTAATTAAGAAAAACAAAACTATATTAGATTAGTATATTATTATGAGTTCACTAGCTTCTGCCGGCTGATTTTGTCAGCGTGACTTTTAGAATAAAATTGTATTTAGATAGACATAAAATTTTGTGTAAGAACATTATTTAAATTTACGTACCTATCTAAAATACAGATTATAATGCTACATTACGACATTACATAAATGTGTTTCTAACACGTGATTATTAGAGATTTAGTTATTTGAAATCGCATCACCACGGTGTTAGTTTTTCATGTTAGCGTGTTTTCGTCATAGCGTGTATTCTTTGTTAAGTGTTTTGTATTCGACATGACATTCGTGGTTACACTTTTCTGAGTAATGTAACACACCTGAAGTTAGTGTATGATTTCAGTGTTAAATATGTTTATAACCTCCGTCTTTCTCACACACTGACTTTCAACCTATAAGCTAATCTAATTCTTAACTTGCTACTCGCTCACCACCTCTAGTGGGACCATGTCCTCAAAAGTACATTAGGCCAACAAATTGTCATGTAAGCATCTGGTAATACTTGGACACATTACAAGACTATCCAAGACAGTGTTACAATATAGTTGTAACGAACCCTGAACCCTTCTCAGAAACTCTTGAAAAGGCAAAAGGGCTATAAAAGTGACTGTTAGTCTCTAAAGTTAAGCCTCATGACGGTAATAAAATCTTAAAACACATTTATGAACCAAATTAAATTGGTGTTGTAGGTACCTATATTTTGTATTTTATGTCACTTAGGTGGCAGACAAGCACATGGCCCACCTGATGGGATGCGTTCACCATGGCCTATGGACGTATGCAACACCAGGGGAGTCTTACTCGCACTGCCGACTCTGGAAGGTTGGCGAGGATGGGGAAGACAAACTCTCTTCCCTAGGCCCCCTCTCCCATCCTTTCCAATCCTCCTGTGCTGTTTTGTGCTGACTACGTAAGAGACTTTGGTCTCCCTGTTAACAGCACAGAATTCCCCCAGTGAGCTTTGATAGATAACTAATCAAGCATGTTATTCGACGAATCGCATTTAAAATATGCCTTATATCAGATGGCCGAAGGTTTATCTTCATAGACTCCTTGCTTATACTAATTCTTAATCTGACCCGTCTAGCTAGAATATTATATGTACCTAATTCCTCCTCTAGTAGTATCAGCATTAAGGGCTCTGCCCTCATGCAGCCACGTCAGCAGCGCTGGAGTCTCGACATGTCTAGCTCTACAAAGCAAAGCTAACGTTGACTCCGCTTCGTAGTATTTTTCAAGTAGTGGGGCTCCAGCCTCGTCCACTACCCACACTTGTGGCGCTGCGAACAAACAGATTGGCTGTTAAAAATATTTGGTAAGACTAAAAAAATTATTCGCAAAGAATAAAAATAAATTATTGTAATGCTTCGATATCGCTTAATGTCACCATTGGGTTTTGAAGGTCAGATGGCAGTCACTTCACGGAAAATCCAGGTCCAGCCAAATCCGCAGCTAAGACTGATAAAGTAGACCCCAGATGCCGAGGTGAAAGCTTTGAATGCGACTGGGATTAACGCTACGTTGAAGAAGAAGAAGAAGAAAAAAAAATCAGGCGTACTATATTATCCATGCTCCTACTGTTCTTGTGGAAGAGCACGGTAACATTTCGCTCGTGGCAGAGTGTACAAACACTTTCATTTCTGGTACACTACCTGGTACATTAGCTGTTGCTAGCGGCTTCACCCGCATGAATTTATGGCCCCGTTCCCGCTTCCCTCATTCCAGGGATGAAAGTATCCTATCTGTTATTCCAGGCTATATAATAATCTATCCCTGTAGAAATTTTAGACAGATCTGCTTAGCCGTTACTCCAAACATTTCCACAAACTTCCACATTTATAAAATGAGTAGTATGTTATAATCAAAATTTATAAACGTTTCAATAGAGTCCACTTTTCTCAAAAATAAAAAATTTAAAATCTGAAATCTGACTACTTATATTTAGGAAAAGGATCCCTTAAGTTCAGTGTGTATTTTATTCATTCAAATTTGTTTCGTAACCATTATTAATTTGTTATAACAGTTTTTGTACTTCATTTTGCTAACACCAATCTTTTCAACTATATTTTCAACCTTACCTACCAGAACTCTTAAAAAATCAAATATTCGTACCCAAATATGCTCAGCTATATATATTTCACGCCAGATCTTTACGAAATTTCTGCTCGACCGAAAACAGGCTTACATCGGAAACCCGGCCCAAATTTCAGCAAATCCTAAACATTAATAATGCCCGAATATCGATTACAGCTCAGAGAATCTTTGCGAAACTTTCGAATCCAGGCAAAGGTCAAATCACAAGATGATACTATCTTGGGCGTTTCAATTCAGTCAAAAAGGTTACTCTTAAGATATTTAAATACACTAGTGGACTTACATTTAAGTAAGAGTGATAGATAGGCTTTTTATGGCTTATTATAATGTAGTTACCGTCACAGATTTTTTAGCTAACATTACGCAAATTTTATTTGGGCTGAATTTCACGTTGGTTCTTATTTTTTATTTTTTTTATTTTTTTAAAGTTAATTAAAACGGTTCTGACGCTGTGTAAATATTTCTTACACAGCGTCAGAACCGTTTTAATTAACTTTAAAAAAATAAAAAAAATAAAAAATAAGAACCAACGTGAAATTCAGCCCAAATAAAATTTGCGTAATGTTAGCTATTTGTTAGCTATGTTAGTTGCTATTACAAATGCGAAATTTTGAAAGTTTGTTACTAGAAACGCCAGAAAAACTGAATAGAGATAGATGAAAATTGAAATTGAGATATACGTATCATTGGTACCTTAATTTACCAGCCATAATCGCGGAGAAACACTGCAGGACAGGGGACTAAAATAATCGCGAAACAACCCTTTAAAATTAGTTTTAATTCAATCTGTAAATCACATAAACTTCCGAAAATATCGTTTAGTTAAGTTATGTAACAATTTGAATCGGTAAAAAATATATAAGGATAAACAACCTAACTGTTATTTCAGACTATAATCTATCCCTATACCAAATTTCAGCCAAATCTGTTCAACCGTTAAAAGCGTGACTGAGTAAGAAATTCTAAAAATCCAAACAAAATCTTCACAAACTATCAAATTTATAATATTAGTAGGACAATATAGGAAGTAGGATTAGTAAAATATTTCATTTTCACGCACCCTAGTGGCTCTTTATCCACCTGAGTAAATTTTCGGCGTTTCGTTTGGACGTTTACGGCAAATTTAAAACTTATCTAACTTCACCTACATCAACTCAGTCATTTGTTACTGTCCAAAAAATGTGCTCTTGCCCAAATTTTAATACTTTTTTTATGCAAATAAGCTTACCCACTAGACCGACTGACTGTTCGTTTAAGACAGTGCTCGTAAAATTGATTTATTGTTTCATTAATCACGTTCGAGTAACATGTTTTATCTCTCTTTTGGCCATCGATTCATTTGCGTTCTTTGAATACCTACACTTTGCAGATATTTTATTCAGAAATGTTCGTCCATTGGTTTTGTTTTACTGATTTCTTTTATTTCCATACTTTTATGGTTTTCGTTAAATAAACTCGCAGCGTATCTGATAGGTGATCTCTTTAAATGAGCAAGTGGTGATGTAGAAGTTTTTGTTTAATTGTTCAATTATTTTTTTGTGATATATTTTCATCAAATACATCTTTTACTGGTATTTTTGGTAAGGTTGCCTGGAAGAAATCGCATTTAGCGATAAGGCCGCCCATTGTACAATCTACTGTTACATACTACCTGTTTGTTTTCCCTGTAAACTTCTGGTGTACAATAAAGAGTTATCTATCTATCTATCTATCTTTTTTATGATATCCCGTTAACTGTTGTAATACCAGTGAATTAAATCACAATCTTCTTCAACCTAGCGTTAATCCCAGTCGCTACCAGTCTACCCTGAAGGGAAGGGGGAGGGCTAGGATGGGGTGGGGAGTCTAGGATGGGGTGGGGAGTCTAGGAAGGGGTGGGGGGAGGAGGGGTACAGTGAGCTCTGGCAACCCTAATTACCGGCTAATTTTATTTTCTTCTTAGTCACCAACTAAATTCCACACATTCTGTGTATTCGTTTCGTCAACATCACCATCTTCATCTCAGTATTCATATCGCATAATCTGTGTTAATTTCACTAGTACACATTAGTAAATTAACAGGTACACCTAACATTATACTAGTTATAATATAACTCGTAATGTAATAAAGAACTCATTAGTTTATTACTCTACGGGATTTAATATGTTTGTGGTTCGTATTGTTTCTATCTCGAAACCTTAATTAATTTGGAAAGTATGAAAGGAAAAAATATGCTCTGTCTGAATAACACGATTAATATAATCATGCCTGGATAGCAGCTTTCATTTATTTAAATAAGAGAGTTTAAATATTTTAAAGCATTCAATAAAATCTCTATAATAATGATGGCTGAAATTCGCAACGAAATACGATTCATTTTAGTTTTCCATTTCAAAATTCAAAGGGATGAAAAGTACTTAAATTAATCCTTAATAATCTGGGCATAATATTATTTGAATGTATTTTATAATCCTTTAAAAATGTAGTATCCAAAATAAAACCTCATTTTTCCTAATAGTTTGCTAAAATATAATATTAAGTACTTACATTAATTGACGATTTTTAAACCCGCGTGATTAAAATAAGGGCTTTTAAATTCTAAAGTCACTTTGATAAATACATATACCCACAATTATATATACATACCCAAAATCTGTTTATCACTAACTAACTACGAATAAAGGTTATTTTTATACAGGTCACGACAATATGACTTTACCTCGCCTGATGGTAAGCTAAAGGTAAAGTCTCTGGAATGAGAGTCACTATTACAAACACCGATAGTGCTATAATGATGGCTCTCAGCTTGACGGCCTCATCAAATGCTTTTTCACGCCCCGCTTAAAAGAGTCGGGACTACTGTTAGTAGGAGGAAAGAAACACGTGAGCTGGTAAAGGATTCCAGGTCTTTATGGTGCGGCAAAGAAAAGAGACACCGAACCGCTTGGTTCTTGATGGAGTTGTTTGCACCTTATGAGGGTGATATCTCAACCCTGGACGTGTTGTTCTGTATAGGAAAGGAGAGGGTGGGAATTACTTTCTTTTACTACTAAGGAACGCTACCATCTCAAACGAAACTAAAAGGCAATAAGGCAATACATTTTCTTTAACACCACATCGAAATAAAGACTTGTAAGGTTATGAATTTGGGTTAAAATGGTTGAGTTAATTTGTTTTTAGGACGCTCGTGTATAAACATGAGCCTATTTCTCCGAACATCAAAGGTAATGTTACGACCAAGTGTGGGTGTAACATGGTATTGAAATTTGTACAGAGGTGTGTTACCTATTTATTCATGAATTTATGTGATGGGCAATTTAAAATAGACTCAAATAGTATTAAATTTCATGATAACTCAAATATTGAATGATAAGATTAGGCGTGTCTTTACTGATAGTAACTTTGAGAAAGACAAACCTACATTTTCAATCAATCTTTACATTTTAAACCTACTAATTATAGAAATGTGAAAGTTTGTGAAGATATTTGGATAATTGATACTCAATAGAGGCCTCTACACGACACAACCTATCGCGCGTTCTAGGAGCGTAGGCTTGCGCGACGGAATGCTCGTACGCGCAATCGTGCGTGATTATCTTTGTAAACTAAATCTTTCTTTAAAAAGCTAAGTCCAGTTATACGTCAAATCGTCAAAAAAATTCAACAGTCTCAAGCCAAAAAATATACTGAGCATGTGCTTCTTCACTTCCATAAAAACTAAATACTATTTTGCGCGAAACGAAAATAATTTAAAACTTCGTGTAACTGAATTTTACTGACGAAATTTAAACTGACATTCTTTTATGAGATTTTGCATTTCCTAGGGGACCTTTAAAAAAGGTTTGTAGTTGACCTTTACACCGGATATTGCTGTGCCGGTGGAAAGACCGGCAGGGGACGCCGTAAGATACATTATTTATGAGGATGTTCTACAAAATGATGTAGACAGGGCCCTGATTACTTTTATAATTGCCTTCCTATGTAACCGAAGAAAGTCATATGATAAAAGATTCAGAGCAAAAACTTCCGCAGCGCGTTAGAAGGTTAGTAATGAATTAATGAAGTTTGGGATTAAGAGGCTAAGCGGAGTTATGTGGTAGTTGACTTTTAGTAGGTATTTTGGTCATAGTGTGTTTTTTTATATTATAGGACACGTCAAAATGACTTCACCTCACCTTCACCTGATGGTAAGCTTTACCTTAAAGCCTCAGAACTGGGGTCACCACTACATACACCAGTAGTGCTACAGTGGCGGCCCTCAGCTTGACGGTCTCATCAAATGCTATTTCACGCCCAAACCAATTGAAAATAGCATAATTTTTAACTGGTTTCAAAGAAGGCCTCTATGACTAAGAGAGGCTCGAGAGATATTATGAGCCTAAGGAACTGAGACTATTTATCATATTTCTAATTAATCAATCACAAATAAAAATTAAATTTCTCATAAAATAAATTACAATATTCACTAGTACTCGCGGAAAAATTGGATACTTAAGAAAAAAAATATTACGGCTATAGCCGTAAGCCAGCCATTTACACAATACAAGTTGTAGTATTTCCACATACAGTACGTTTATACACGTTGAAATTACTTTTTATGTGAGCGTATCCTCTACGATTGAGTGGTAGGCGCGGTGCGATGGACTATTGGGGTTAGTAATGTTATAGACGGGATGGAATGGATGAATGGTTATCTCAGAAAGTCCGTGGAACAGACGGTCTTAGCCGTAAAGAAGGTATTTTGTATGTTGAAGTAAAAAAGAATACTTACCCTTTATATTTCATTGTTACACTGTAGATGGCTTCCGAATTATATTTCGGCAAATTAACATCATTGCATGTCTTGATGAGCTGAGTATGAAAGTAGGACACGACGGCATCTCCCGTCCAACTTGAGCAGTCCGACTGGGGCAGTACCTCCGCCTTACAGAAGACCGCGGTCATAATAACCATCGTGTTGTGTTCCCGGCGGTAAGTAGGGTAGCCAGAGCTCACCGTACCTCTCCTCCCCTCCACCCCTTCCTAGCCTCCCCACCCTTTCCTTCAGAGCGTGGGTGACGCCCTTGGTGTTGCAAACACCATCAGGCGAGATGACGTCATATTGATGTAAATCAAATAAAAACTACTTACTATTAATATGCAGATAAGTCCTGCTGACTCTAGGCGGGTGTGTGGATATCTGGCATTCATATACTCCTTCGTCGTCCGGCTTCACCTCCCTGATGAGTAGCCTCCAGTTCCCAGGGTATCTCTTGGCCACCGTCACTCTGTTATCAGCCGCGTATGTCACAGCACCCACAGTTAGGAGTTCGATGTCGTCTTTGCCTCTACGGCGGACCCAGGAGACCTGTGCAAAAATGTTATAACTAGCAGCAAACTGAAGTGTTTAAAAAAAAGTATTTGATGAGGCCGTCAAGCTGAGGGCCACCACTGTATGCACTATCGGTGTATGTAGTGGTGACCCCCAATCCTGAGACTTTGGCTTTAGATTTCCATCAGGCGAGGTGAAGATGACGTGTCCAAGATAAAAAAAATCTTTATTTTTTACTATTTGTTGCCCGCAACTCTGAGTAATTTTGATTCCGTTCCCGCAATCCATTGGAACAGATTCCCGGAGTAGAAGTTAATTGTGTTAGTCCAGATTTAAGGGATCCGATCAGCCATTTGAGCATAATATTCTTAGCAGGATAGTAAGTAGAAGGATAATTGAGAAGAATTATCTAAACATCGTCTCAAACTTTCACATTTATAATACTCGTATTATAAAAATGTTATTCTTTTAAAGAGTACTAGGAATCTAAATTACTAAAATTCCTGCCAACCACTCCAGTTAAGCTAAATTTATTGTGTGAGCAGTGGGTTCACGTTAGTGTAATGACCAGGATCCAAACCTGTTACCTCTCGATCATAAGGCCGATTCCTCAATTGGTAAGCTTTCATTGCTTCATTTAACCTGTGTCTAACATTGGGTTACAAAATTTTATCATTTGGGTTACAAAATTTAATTATTTGGGTTACAAAATTTTACTACTTCGAACTATTCCTATTTACGTTAATAATGTACGTCTATTATCCTAACTGTTAGTATTCCAACAGCCTTGATATAAATCCAAATTACCCACGCTGTCTTGAATCTCTTGAATGTTAATTATCTCTTACTCATTTACAGTAATTAATTTAAGACAATGTCATGCTCGAAGTATTCATGATCACATATTCGGCTGCCACGACAGGGGGCGCGGGTTTGTTTCCCGCTCGGTACAAATATTTTGTATGCATGAATATGTCTATTTGCATTGGGTGTTTCTATGTATAATGTATGTATTTACAAAATAAAGTATTATTCTAGAACCCATAGCAGTTAAACTCGGCTTACTTTGGGTCTAGAAAACGCTGTATAGAATGTCGTATCATTATTAAAGTTAAAATTTATGAGCATAGATTTCTTTCTTACGTTTTTAATAAGGCACTTGTCTCACCGGCAACGATTAACGAGTAACGAGTAGAGCTAGAACTAGAAACGAGTTAGCGAGACGCGGGGAGCGAGTGCGCGTAGTTCCGATATTTGTGTAGCTCGGCTATAAGCGAGTGTTCGAGTGAGGCGCGCGATTACTCGCATCACTCGCTCGCGGCAGTGAATCTCTGAAAGTACACGTTTTTGTTATTTAATATGAATTAAATAAAAAAAACGTGTACTTTCAGATACGCACTGTAGAGAAATGACCACTGGTTGCTCTCTCGGCGTGAGTTCTAATCGCTTGGCGAGTATCGCTGAGCGAGTGTTATCTTTCATAGCTCTTGCTCAGCGACAAACTAGTGAAGCGAGTGCTCGCCGGCAGTGTGAACAGTCAGCGATCAACTGTTTGTATATGCATCTCTTTTGTTCACACGGAAAGTATATCTATTGTACGTTTCTTGAGCGAGAAAATAGCCGATAGTTAGTTTAGTCGTTTTCTCGTCGTTGGTGGGACAGCTGCCTATGTTCATTTTATTTTTTACGATTCTACTTATCAGATTAGTGAATGAACTGTACCTTAATAAAAGTATGGTTACTGCAAAAGATTATATGTTATGTTATGTATAATCGTACATCAGTTCCTAGCCTCCCCGCCCCTTCCCAGCCCTCCCCCCTTCCTTTCAGAGTAGGCAGCGCGTGTGTGACACCCTTAGTGTTGCAGACGTTCATAGGTCACGGTGACCGCTTCCCATCAGATAGGCCGTGTGCGTGTCTGCCACTTCCGTAGTATAAAAAAAAATCAGTTTTAACTGGTTCCAACAGTTATGGACCTGTTATGGAACCGAGTGGGCTGTGTGCTTGTCTGTCACCTACGTAGCATAAAAAAAAAGTTCTGCAATATCTTTAAAAATGACGCAATAATCGGTTCTGTTGGTCACACTTAACCCAGTTAGTAGATAAATATCTAGCTACATCATAAAAGAGGGCTGAATAGCACGTTAAACTCTTAACTGTCAGTTAAGAGTCGCTTATCGCCCATTAACCCACAGTTAAGAATCAAAAGTGTCGGTCTTTTAATATAGTTCCATAAAACTTAATTTTAATTAAGCTATTTTAACAATTATATCAGAATCTACCAAGTTATTATCGTTATGTAGACTGTTATGAAATTGCAAATTAGTTGTGGCTGTACATAAAATATTTGGATAATGTTAAATGAACAATTTTATTTTGTTGACAATTATGTTTCTCAAAGTGTTGTCTGTTTTTGATGTGGTTCTTTCTATTCGAAAGGTCTTAGTCAGAGTTAAAATCTGCTATATGTATAATTGCAATTGGTAAAGTAGAACCGGAGATTTTATAAAAAGATAATAATAATAATAAGATACAACCTTCACATGAGCGCAGTAGCGGTTCTCCGCTATTTATCTATAGAAATATCACGTACTAGCCGATGCCGATGCGAAAAATTATGCTTGGAATCGTTCGTATAACTTAACATCTTCACTACATAGTATAAAACAAAGTCGCCTTTTCTGTCCCTATATCCCTATGTGCGCTTAAATCTTTAAAACTACGCAACGGATTTTGATGCGGTTTTTTCCAATAGATAGAGTGATTCAAGAGGAAGGTTTATATGTATAATACAAGCAGAAATAGTATCAGCATTGCACCCGTGCGAAGCCGGGGCGGGTCGCTAGTAATATATATATATATATATATATATATATATATATATATATATATATATATTATATAAATCTCGTGTCACAATGTTTGTCCTCAATGGACTCCTAAACCACTTAACCGATTATAATAAAATTCGCACACCATGTGCAGTTCGATCCAACTTGAGAGATAGGATAGTTTTGAAACGGATTTCGACATCCACGCGGGCGGAGCCGCGGGCAACAGCTAGTTTATCTATAGAAATATCACTTACTAGCCGCGATGCCGATGTGAGAAATTGTGCTTGGAATCGTTCGTATAACTTAACATAAGTTTTATAAATATCTCTAATATACAGACACAGCTAATTTACAATTATAATATAATAGTATAGATAGAAGTTAAAAGAGGAGAGTATTTTCTGCCATTTCCATTTATTTCATCTATAATAAAATTGTGCCATTTAACTGCGGTTTTCTGTTGGGTGAAGGCACTACCACTTGCCCAGTGCGGCGGCTTCTATTGTGAACGGGCAATTTCATTATGCTCAACCTCCTTTTAACTTTTTATTTTTGTAAATTTGAATTGAACGGAGGTCCTTTTTAGAACGAATGTATAAGAGAATTTCAAATATAAAGAAAGAGTTGTGGAATAAAGCTGCTTTAGGTTTATAGGTCCGTTAGATTACTTATTCCAATTTTAGTTTTAAACAAAATAATAATAAATTATGAAACTTCTTTTTTAATTTAAACAGTTTTTAAATTGTATTCTCATCCGAACTGAAGACTTCTGCTAAATATCAGACAAATCAGACAACTGAAAGGGGTTCAAATTTTAATTAGGTACTAGATTTGACTCAAACACTGTTTGTTTTCGTCGAGTTAAATAAAACTGTTTAATAAATAAAAATAGTTTAAAGCAAATACTAAGTATAAAATTTTATTTTTAATTCTGGATTCATTATGGATGATTAAAAATATCAAATTGTATTCCAATTGCAAATTAGCTTGCAACTTATATATTATGAATAAAAATGAATCACCATTATATACGCGTATAACTTTTGAACGAGTGCACCAAATTAGATAACTCTTTTATTTGGATAATTTTTGAAACGTCCATGGGTATGCTGCCATAATTGCACTGGGGTGAAGTTAGGGTACGCAGCTAGTATATATATAAATAAAACAGTAAACCACATAATAAATTATCAGCCAAAATTACTATTGATCAACGCAGACAGTGTTAATTTAGCGTCCAATATTCTAGTAATTAGATATATCGAATTAGAGAAAATACGAAGTTTGTAAAAGCCTAACTGAATTATTCCATTAATAAAGAAAGTTGATGGCAGGTGCTCGTGACACACTAAAGTGAGCTAAAAATCTCATTAATTGAATAAATATTTACAGTTTCAGTATTAGCTTCTGCTACGCCTTCGTAGCGAGAAAAGTAAATATTGACTTAGCAATCAACCTTTTCATTAAATAAGATTTTTATTTTTAATATTTGTACACTTTTCTCACGCAACACGTGCCGTTAAGTTGAGGGCTACCATTAGTTGAGGGCTACCATTATGGCACTATCGGTGTATGTAATCGGGACCCCCGAGATTTTACCTTTAGCTTACCATGAGGCGAGATGAAGTCACATTGACGTGACCACGACTGTACGAGGAAGGAAACACGTGAGCTGGTTAAGAATTCCAGGTTTTGATGGTGAAGCAAAGAACAGAGACACTGAACCGCTTGGTTCTTGATGGAATTGTTTGCACGGTATGAGGGTGATATCTCAGTCTTGCACGTGTTGTTCTGTATAGGAAAGGAGAGGGTGGGACTAGTTGGTAGAGTTCATCCAAGTTTATCGTAACTTAAACGTAATGAATACAAGTTATATTATCACATTCCATTTTTCTTTTAACTAGCCTCAGTCAGTTACTTAACCTATCGTGAAGTCAGTGACCCGTCAATTGTTATGGCATCGTTAAACTCACGATAATGCTCCATCGTGACATTTTAGAATTTGAAAATGAGGTTTTCAATGAAAAGTTAAGTAATTAGCACTAATTTTCAGTCTTTATCTGCCTTTCAGGTCATAGTTTTCATTGCGTATCTAGATTGAGAGTCATTAAAAGTTTTTTAATGGATTGGTGAAAGTAATAAAAAAAATAATGTACTTAGAGCGAGAGTGTGAGTAATGAGTGTTAAGGAAAATGTTTTTTTGAGAATTAAACAGACTTGGAAATTCTACAGGATAAAGTGCCGAGAAAAAACTTTTGTTTAATAAATTATTGGACCCGTATTTGACCACCATAATTATATTAAATTGACTATAATCTCACCTTTTAGTAAGTGATGAAGTGGTCGATAGGTATTAGTATGACACTACTATTGTGATATGTGAAATTTTTGTTTTTGGATGTCTCTAACGGCTGAACAGATCGGGCTGAAATTTTGCACAAGTATAGATTATAATCTGGAGTAACACATAGGTTACTTTATCCTTTGAATAGGTTGCAGCATGGTGGTAACGGGCTTAATTCCATGAAAAGGGATCAGAATTAAGATAACATTATTTTACTTTTATGTTTACGAGTATGTCTAAGTAGGTAGGTGCCTTATCTTATCTGAAATAAAATAAAAAAAACGCCGAGACTAGCTCTAACGACAGGTACTTATACTAAAAGCATCTCACGCGTATTCAGATACAATGAAGATTATGATTTATGAGTTGGGGAATAATATTCCTTTTGAAATCTGTCAGTGGCCCATAACGTGACAAATATTACTTGTAGTGCCGAATCATAATTACAATTTGATGTATAATATTTATCTCGTCCATTAGTAATCTAGATATATACAAATTAGAGAGTACCCTAGATTTCTCTTTCAATCAAATAGAGAGTGTTCAACTGGGTAAGTTTTAACAAGCTTTCATTTAAAAAAAATTGCATTAGGTATAATATAGTCTCTTGAAATTTATGCATCCAAAATTTGATCTTTGTCAGGAACTGGGAAGTGGATCATAATAAGTCACTTGCAAGATTTGCCTATCTATTTATGACGCTTGTTTGTATATTTATGTGCAGATAATATTTATTGAACGCCACAAGCAAAAAGTAACCAAAAAGCCTTTCATTCGATTAGTATCTTCGATATTTCGGCGAAACATACATTACACTGTTATTTACTATTATATTCGGTACATAAAATAAACTTGCCAATATCGATAATCCTTAAAAGCTCCATAAATTAAAATAATAGGTCTTATATTCAAACCTAAGGATAATATTGTCGTATAAATTTTAGCCGGGATTATTAATCCTCTCGAATAAGTCCCTGGAGAACAACTTCGAGACAAGGACTCCAACAATAATTGCATTAATTTCAAGTTGACGACGCTGTCGTTGATTGAACAATGAACGTTAAGCCACTATTTATTATGTAAGCTGCTAAAATGTTGATCACTTGAATTTATCGATGGATAAATTGGACCATCTGGTTTTAGATTAAGTGAACCATTGTTACTGGAGGCTGCAGCTCGATGTTAATTTGGTTTCGATCAAGGCTAGAAATTGGTCAAGTGAAGTCATGAGCCTGTTGAAGGATATATCTGTAATCATGCGAAGATCACCAAAAGACTAAATGGCCCACGAAACGATTTTTTAAACATAACACTCAACTAGCTTTTATTTTCACTTTCAAGTTTGGATCCAAACTTAAAATTCACTGTCACGAAAAAGTGAGCAAATGTTCTAATGATTGTGAATAGTTTAGCAATTTTGAACTCCCTATATGGATTTAATACAATCTTTTCATAATCGAATATTATTCTATATTTATCATTAATGTAACTTACCGTTTTATCCTGCAAAAGACTGATTCTGCAGTTCAAATGCGCGTCTTCTCCCAATTGTACTGTGATCTTAGTAATATTACCATCTGTGTCCTCAAAACTTGGCCCATATTTTCTATCATGGTCAAAATACGTATTCTTTACAGACACCACATGAGGCACCATATCTATTTTGAGAGTTGTTTGAGAAGGACCCTCAGGTTCTTGTATTGGTTGTGGTACTTTAAAAGATTTGGTACTATCTATAGTTGAGTTGCCGAGTTTGAGCATAACGGGTGCGGGAACAATGCCGGTGCTGAGTGCGTAAAATGTGGTTACTGTTGGAGATTCTTCTGTCGATGATGTTGGTGGATTTTCTGTTGGAAAGAAATAAAATTATATGATCATTTGATAAATGAAATCCTTTTATTGTTCTGGGTCTATTGGCATCAGACCAATTTTGTTATCATAACGAAAAACATACTATGAAATCAAAGTTTAATTTAAACACAAGTGAGAATCAGATAAATTTGATTAAATTTGCTTCAAATGTAATTACAATCCAGTCTGGAATATTGTTATTTAACTTGACTCAGTTTTCTATCAGAAAGAGTAAAGTCAACGTATTTGTTTCCTATTATTCTTCGTTATAATTCAAATGATAACATCTAAATTATTATCCAGATTAAAATTGACTAACGATTTTGGTTAGCATCAACATTGATTAATGTCTTTAGTTATAGGTGCTGGCCCAGCTGGGTTTCGAACTAGATATATTGAAGCAATTTAGCATGAAATCCAGAAACAGCACAAAAATATAGGCGGTCTTCAAACAAATCGAGACTGGCATTACGTGAAAACATTTTAGAGAGTAACCGAATCACGTCTTAATCCGACCCGCCTTCCCATTGATCTGGCATTGTCCTTTGTTTTCAGGATCTATTACAACTATCTGCTTTGAATACCAAATTCTGATCGTCCTTTCAGTTGTTAAATGACTTGTGTTTTGCTCCTTGTCTTTAAAATGTCTGAATTTACGCCTATTAATCTTTTCGATGTGACGTTACTGGAACGAAAAGTAACAAGAGAATTTCTGATTGCTTCAAAAGGCGATAGGCCATATTTAAGATTTATGGAAGTCGAATTGCTCGCAGCCTTGGATAGGTACCATTAGTGCAAGTTATTTTATAACTATAGAATGATCTGATTATCACGATTTGTATACTATTACTATATTATGTGATGGAATGCGTGAAAGAGAATGTTGATACAATAATTTATAGTGTAAGATCTGTACAACACATGAACGCAATAAAGACTTTGAACTTTGAGGATGTGGCAAGGAAGGTAGTAACTAAAGAGATGATATCTGAGACAATAACATGTTGCGCTGACCTCAAATAATTTGGTCAAGGGCAAGTAGATGATGATGATGATGTACCAGTTGTCTAAATTGTACTCGTATCAAATTTAAACAAGAAACTTCATTATACTTCATCAAGAAATTGTTTTCTATCTCTTACCTGTTGTAAATTGACACACGATTATCTGTGTAAAGAAGAATACACTCGCACTCCACATAGCGCCAGGACGCTCCGCCCCCTGCAGAGCTTCATAATCTGAAACAAACCATCCTATTACCTCCTTATACGAGTATCTTGAAAGCTTTCAGGAAATTATTCATTATTTTGTCTTTGATGTGGCGGAGATAACGAACGAACCAGTATATCAGAATTATGGAGATGAAATTTAAATTACAGAAATTAATTATAATTATTAATTACTTCAAAGACCTGCATTCAGTGTTAAATTTAAATTAATATAAAAATTTTAGATTTTGACTAAGATTTTACTTTTTAATTTTCTCTTAATATTCATACATGTGTAATTTCATATTGTGGCAGATGGAAGATATCGGTATATCCCACTTTATTCACCGAGGTGAACAAAGTGAACATTGTAGTATCCTCATTTCAGCTCGGAATCACTTACGCTTTGTCTCCCAGTTCAAACAATTCGACATATTATGCGGTATTTGTTTATCTTGGTCTTGAATATATCCCAGTTGAATTATAAACGCGACCATTTTTAATGATATGGGGTACATTGAAAGAAGCCTATATCAATGCCCAGCAATAGGCTAATTCATTGATTGAATATACTATTTATTGATTCCTTTTGATATACCGAAATTTTGCATCACACTGTGCATAGTTCACTTACAAAGTAAATGAAAAGTAATACCTGTAAGATCAATACTGTTTTATATTTCATGCGATTCGTGAGCTTTAGCTATCGTTGTTCTTTTTTTTCAAATTACCTTCTTTAAAAAAGAGTGTTATGTTTATATTCATTGTGTAATTATTACCTTTCATCTTTATTTTAAACAAAGACGGCTTTTATCAAGAATGATATTATTGTCCCCAAGGGTATGCTATAAAATTAATTCACTTTCTTTAACAGAAATACACTGTTGGGACCATCTTTCAAATTTGATACTGAAGAAAAGTTAGATTTTAATAAAAATAGCTAGAGTTTGCATTGTTACCAGTGAAAATAAACTTAGTACCTAAACATTAATATTATTAACCCGGCTACAAGGAGGCTTTTATAATTTTTTTAAGCAAAAACTAAATACATATTAGAATTATTATTCGGTATTAAATTTATGTTCTCGTAGTTTTTATCAATAAAAATACAAAAACTCAAACTTCAATAGTATTTAAGTACCTACTTACTATTATCTAAAAAACGGACGAAAATATATTTTCTGTGAAGCAAAAAATCATCAAGTCTTTGGGCATGGCTTTCGCAATTAAAATTTCCAGAAGTATCCGCCATGTTTTGTTAACTGTTCTTTTTTTAGAGTTTACCAATCCCGGGTAAAGTTTGATAAATAAAAAATACCACCAAACTGTCAACCTGAGGCGGACTCACTAACAAAAATTAACGGAAATTTTATTATGAGTTTGGAGTTTCAAGACTCGTCAAGACTTGTTGTACACTCGTTTCTTCATTAATTTTTTTATATTTATTGAATAAAATGAGTTTACAATTCTAGTATTATATCAATAAATTTCAAGTTCACTAAAAAAAACCAAACTAACGAACTTAAAGCAAAAAAAAAAAACTGAATCATAAACATACCTACGTGTTATCATTATTATCATCAATCAGTTTAGTTGATGGTTATAAAAAGTTATAAAAGTATATGATAAATTATGTTTATAACGAGTATACAAAATACACAGAAAAAATAATTATCTACATTTTAATTAAACTTCGAGTGCTTCCAGACTAAAAATTTAAATTGTTGTGGAGTTCCAAAAAAATGTGTGGTGAAAAAAGTTTTGTATACACACGCAGGTCTGGCTGGAAAGTATTTTATCAGGAGTATTAGGAGCGTGCAGGGTTAGGTTGGTAATTGTCACCTGTTCCGGCCGTTATCCACCGAAGCCATTCTTTGTTCTTACTCTTTACAGCCCAATGAGGTGACGGTGTACAGAATGAGCGGTAGCGGTTATAGTAATTGTAGAAGTATGTTTTACGAAACTTATGGCATAATTACACATTACGCACTACCTACTTACTTTTTCAACACTTATTACACAAACATTTATTAAGTTACGTAAAATATTTTAATTTAATACAAATCGTTACATAAACCGTTATATGCGAAACCACTTAGTGGCCGTGTTTGCATGAAACTTCTGTTTACAAGAATGATTGATGAAGTCATTTTATCAAGTTTCTAATAGAATAATTATTTAGGTAAAAAATAAGCAATTTTATTGGTATTTACTAAAACGTCAGTAAATTTATTGAAATTTTGCAATTATTTATTGGAAAAAATAAATGTCTGCGAAAAAAAACTCAAAAATGTGAAAAATAAATACGCACAACTGAACATTGCATTCCTGTGCTAATTATGTTAACATTCAATTTTCTTCAGGAAGCTGAATCTTTTATTCCGAATTGTATTATAAGGGACCCTTACCACAGAATACGTAGGTAGCTCTACCAGACAAAAATCTGAATAAACAACACTTCACGAACATAGAAACCCACGCCTGTTTTTGAATTTTAAATTCGGAATTCATTAGGTTGAAGATAAAGCGTGTATTTTTTTGTTTAAATTAATTTGTGTGAAAAAATGCAAACAAAATTATTCCTTTATTTATTTTTGCTCCTGTGTTTAGTGAAATAAAAAATGTTTTGTGGCGAAACTTTGAAACGGAAAATTTATTGGAGTCTTGCGGTAATAGTCATTTTAAATTAAGAACGTTTTATTATATTATACGATTATATGTCATGGCTCAATTTACACAAAATTCTTACTATAACAGATAGTTGTTTTTTTTTATCTACTAATGAAACAATAATTTGTTGTTTCATAAAGTCATTGTTGTTTCCGCTATCCGTGACCCACGCGAACCTGTTGCCGGGATAAAAGTAGCCTATATGTTATTTCAGAGCATACGCATACCATAGCGCTGCCTACTCTGAAGGGAAGGGAGGAGGGTTAGGAAGGGATGGGAAGGCTAGGAAGGGGTGGAGGGAGGAGGGGTACATTGAGCTCTGGCTACCCTATATACCGGCGGGAAACCAATACGTTATTATAGCCGCGGTCTTTTGTAGGGCGGAGGTACTACCCAGTCGGACAGCTCATTTCGGACGGGAGATACCGTCGTGTGCTACCTCCTTCAAATAGTAGTAGTTATAGCTACTCTAACCTTTCAAAGAAGTAATTGAGCTTGTGTTTTGAAGACTTGACTCGTATATGCTTCAAGAGTTCTCAGAATAGTTCCTTCAACGTTTTATAGTCATAGCTTTTACTGCCGACATTTATCTGCCTGAGGAGTAGAATATAAATTTTATAACCCTGGAAATTGTCACTTTGCTTTTCATAATTTTGGAGACAACTTTATACCTACTGCTAGTGGTATATAAGGGTGAAATCGTAAGATATTGGGTACACTTATAAATAGTGTGAGTTGAAGGCTAGGTCAAAGTTAGACTGTTACATATATTTAGTGCTATTCAACAAGTTTTTATTAAACGGTTTTATTTAACTTGACCTGTTTGTTTGGGTCAAATCTTTAAATTGAAATTTGAACCCCTTTCAGTTGTCGGATTGGTCTGATATTTGGCAGAATTCTGTAGTTCTGATGATAATACAATTTAAAACCTATAAAAAAACTTTTAAAAAATGTTTTCTTAATTTATTTAGATTCATCTCATCTAAATCTATAAAACTCATTCAATCTAACCTAGTGTAAATAATACTTGGAATCGATTTTACCATGTTTTAGTAGTCGCCTGGTATCTAGTATTATAATATTTTGTAAATATTTACAAAATAAACATGATGTAGTTTATTTTACTTTAAATTACACTTTAACAGTCTTAATCAAATTTTAATCTATGAATTCCTTTAGTGTAGAACCTACATCATCAGCCATGGAATCTCAACTACACGAAATATAATCTTCACATAGAAACTTTTCCTAAGAACTTCTCCTAAAACTTAAACTTAAAAACTTCATTTCCTAAAGACTTCTGCTTTCATTTTCGTCCATATTATTTTTAATGGCTCCATGCCATCTTCATCATTAGTCTCTCTAGTAATGAGCTTGCCTTCATAACATTATTTCATTTATGATAATAAACTTTTCTCCCTCCAAGTTTAAATATTCAAAACTACAAGAGCCAGTGGCACAAAAACTGCCAGGTACAGTTAATACCTTTGTTCCCTATTTTATGAAGCAGAGTTTACCCACATAGGAAAGACAAGTCGTAAATTTTGTAAACTATCTCTATTCAGGCTTGTTGAAGTTTCTAGAAGCATACAATACGGGTGTTGAAAATATTATGGTTTTATAGTTCGCGTATAAAAACGTTGAAATCAGTGTATCTTGTTAAACAATATGAATACACTCAACTTTTGCTTCTTTGTACAGTGTAATTTAGTGGTCTGTGTTTTGGTAATTTTGTTGAAAGCTTATTGTCTACAAGCGCCTGTATGATCATAACTATATTCTAAGACGTACCTAACGGTAGTATCTAAACCCAAAACAATCATAGCTTTTGCTATGGGGTTCTAGAATAGACTAAAATGCATGCAGTTCTCTATACATACCGCTCTCTATCAGATTTGATAACTTTATATAAATTATAAATAGTGCAAGCAATATAAAACCACTTTGCATGAAAATGTTTTTTCTACGCTTATGTTTATCTCAAAAAACTTCAATACCTTTCAAAAACGAATACAATCGAATTTCGCCCTTCCACTTAACAAATTCCACGAAACAAACGATAGTTACAAATATATTATTTAAGAGAGTGATAATCTTACATCAATATGTTTGTATCTTCTGTATAAGTTTTATTAGTCTAGCAATACCTTTGGGGATGGATATCTCATATAAATTCAATAGTACAGTACAATAACTCGTGTTCCGGGCATGTATACCACAGAATTAATAAGAGAATAGAAGTGTTATCGTCCGCGTTTTTAACCAGATTCATATTATTAAAGAAACCTATGTTATGCCTTGTTAAATTACCTATATAAGTTGCCCAGGTATTCCCGAGATTACCTTTTTCAAACCGAAAAAAAAAGACAGACAGACAAAAATCCAAAAAAAAATGAGATTTGTTACACTCATATATTATTATGTATTAATTTAAATTCTATTATTTTAATATTATAGACAGATACTACAATTTTAATTTTATGTATTAATTTAAAAAATTAAAATCTTGTGATTATGTTCCAACACAATCATACCGATATCCGTCTAATCTAGTTCTTATTAACTTTAACACACACTTATCTGTTTAATTAAGTTAATGTTTTCAAACTTCATCAATGTTAGACAGTTCTTATTTATGTAACCGAAAGTTTTCCAATAAAGTACGAACGCATATTCGCATATTCTGACAAGTTTAGTGGAATTTTAAAAAGGTTTCTCGGAAACTATAATGGGATTAAAATAGATAAAGTTTTCTACAAGTCTCGAGTGAATAGGTTCCTTCTAGGCAAACGTGATTCATCGTCGCAGAACGAATAAGGAAATAGAAGTATTATCGCTAGCGTTTTCTATTAGATACGATGTCACCACTTTCTTGTAACTCCAATAAAACTTATACAGAACTTAAACTCCACTCAATAGCAAACTTTACACGGTCACTCAATAGCGCGTTCTAGGAGCGTCCAGGATTGCACGGCAGAATGCTCGTTATGCGCGATTATCTTTTTAACTCTAAAGACAACTAAATTTTTCACGCGCATAAGGAAGAGAGACAACAACAGTCCTAGAGCGCGCGCTCTTTCCCTCTCTCTTCCAACATTATTTTCGTTCTTTCACTTGCGATAGCACTCGGGATAGATTGCCCGTGTAAAGGGGGCTATTGCCTGTTTAAGCGACGCATACATAGACATCGCTCAACGCGCGGTAACCTGGGCCCGTAGACAAGTGTCAAAAGTCTAAATCGCTAAGGAATAGAAACGATTAGGTCGAACAATCACACTCCAGCTCGTACTTCCGCCGCGGTGCGCGCATCGTACGCCGACGACGAGCTTGGATGTGATTGGTCGACCTAATCTATTCGTTTCCTTAGCGATTTACGCCGTGACAGTTGTCTACGGGGGCAGTACGGGATCTGGTAGCACACGTTAAATGTTTAAATTAGAATTAAATTTAAACTAACGTCGGTTCAGACACAAGAGCACCTCGTGTTTTTTATACGTATCGAACTTCTATACCAATTTTTTTTGGTTATCTTCATAGGCCATATTGTCACTTACCACCAGGTGAGATAGAGGTCAAACGTGAGCCTATCGACCGTAAAAAAAATGAGAGAGCTTCTCCAATTAATCTCTTCTCTTCCTTGCCTGAATCATCATACAATGCTCTTATGAGAGTTAGTAAGATTCACGCAGCTGCTAAATTGGCTTTCAATATATTTTAAAGTCAAACTCGGGCTGCGGTCAGACCTACGGATTAGCCAGATTCGAAACGAACTTAATTTACTAGCAATTAATCCTTCAGTTGAAAAGTCTGGTTTAGATTACATTGCTATTCGACTTTAGTTGGTTTTAAAGTTTGCCTTTGGAAAATAATGATTCAAACAATTTATTTTGGCTTATGTTTAGGGTTCCGTACCTTTTTTTTCGTAATCCGCATGGATACTTCCCCCATGAGCAGCGGGGCAGGTTACGTTGGACTTCTACCGACTAAAACCGCATGATAACTTCATAATAAGCATTCAAGAAACAGCACAGTATTTACATCACTGTGCTAAATTCCTCCCATCTCCGTCAAACTCCCCTAATACGTCCAATTAATAAATTACAAGGACACTGTCTTAAGTCTTATACAGAGAATTAACCATGAAAACGTAACTATAGAAGTTCATTTTGCTACCACGTTGTCCAATTATACTAAAATTACTCCTTTAATAAATGAAAATCCTTGCGAGCCTTAATTTTAACCTCTACCGTGCGAAATGCGAAGGTGCCTTGAATTATTCAAACGCACTGTACGGTATAAATGTAGCAGGAGTGAGTACGTCAGTGGTACTCAAAGTTTGAAGTTAGCACCCTCGTGTAAAGTGGCCCTGTTCCACGAAGAGTTTGCAAGCTTTTTTTATCTTTTATTTTATGATAGCCGCCTCTGAATATAGAAAGGTCGGGTCAGTTTTACTGGAAATGTGTTGTGTTTTAGTGGATTGTTATATGTTTACTTTGACTACACACCGGTTAATGGCAATAGGCTCGCCACCTATTACATTGGGACCTAAACATAAACTGGCGAATTGTGGGTGCTAGCACCTCTGCCTACCCCTTCGGGGATATAGGCGTGAGTTTATGTTATTATATGAGTACACACTTGTGAAGGCAATATTAGAAATTTATTTAATTAGTAGTCATACTGCTAGTCTTACTCATGTTGCCACAAGAGGCATGCCATACAGAGTAATTCTATAATGCATTTTAGGTTTAGTTTTCTTTAGAAATAATTATAACTAGTTGTCTTTAATTATTTTTAGTTATTTCTTCATCTTCTTCAACCTAGCGTTAATCCCAGTCGTATCCAAAGCTTTCACCTCGGAGTCTGGGGTCCGCTTTATCAGTCTTAACTGCGGATTTGGCTGGACCTCGATATTTATCGTTGGTATTTACTAAACATTGATAGAGTAATTGGGGTACTCATAAAAATATTTTTAAACAAATATCGGGGTAAAGTGAATAATAAAAGCTCTGGGTGAACACCGGCTAGCGATCAACGAAAAACCGTAAAATTATAAGGTGCCGTTTTTTATAGATTGAGCATCAGAGTCTGATACAATCCCTCATAGTAATTTATTTATTAAGTCAACTTACTCTATATTTTAATTCCATGTACCTACGATCTTTTGAGTTTTTTTATATAATTATTTATTAATTCATTTTTTGATCTCATTCAACCATTTTCGTCTTGAAGTTTTTCTTTAATCGTCTAGTTAGAAGTGAACTTCCTTTCGACGATTGTAGTTTTATCGAAAAGAGGATGTTGGAGACGCAGATGTATCAAGAAAACTTTGAAGTTTATTTATACAAACTTTAATATCACACGCATTAGACCCCAATTTTCTAACGGAAATATTTCAGGAACAAGGTAACTATTTATAATTACTTACATAGCAATATCATAGTTAAACAATGTTCAGAATTTTATTTTAACAGAGTTTTATATTATACTAGCTGTCTCGGCGAACTTCGTACCACCATATTTTCCACCCGCGTGCAATTCCGTTCCCATTCCTGTTCCCGTTCCCATTCCCATTACTATTCCCATTCCTACTCCTATTCTCATTCCCATTCCCATTCCTACTACTATGAGGGAGGGATTGCCCTCCTACTAATTTATTTATTAAGTCAACTTACTCTATATTTTAATCCCATGTACCTACGATCTTTTGAGTTATTTTTATATAATATTTATTAATTCATTTTTTGATCTCATTCAGCCATTTTCGTCTTGAAGTTTTTCTTTGCCAGGCATTTAAGCCTCGAGGATGAATCGTAGAAATTTATAGAGGAATCTTGCACACGATAGAAGATAGTAACTCAAATACTTGTAATCAGATACATAAAGGCTACCACACATTAGAGATAAGACAGTCTTTACACAGTTGTCTGTAGACAGCATTGTTTTATTCTAAGTGTACGCACTTTCATGTATTTCTGTAGAACAATAGTCTGTCTTAAGGCTGTTTTGTCTATAATGGGCACTCACCCTAATACTATAGCAATACCTACGCTTCGTATCCATACTATCGGAATATCATTAGTTTCAATGATAGGTACTTGAACAATATTGCCAATTTGAATAGATAGTTTAACCTCAAACAAAGAAACCAATTCCATTTCTATTCAATGCAAAATTAAACTTTCACCTTTGAAATCTAATTAAATAATCCTCAATTCTTGACAAGTACTAGTACCCAGTTTGTTATAAAAACCCTTTGTGAAAACCCGGGCTATGCGTATCACCCGTACCAGTATTCAAAATTAAAAGGCCAGATAATTTCATCCATTTTATTTTCGAAGTAAACAAGTAAGTATAAATGCTTATAACAACAGGATTATTTGTGCCACTGCTGGCGCCATCCATCACCCATCAATCGACTGGAAAAATCTGTAAGTAATGGTGCACCCGGTTGCAGAAAAATATACTATTTTATTGTTTTGTTCCATACGGACACAAACAAGTGATTATAAACAGCCGGTGTTAACAATTTATTTTGGTAACTGTTGTAAGTAAGCATTGCAAGGGTTAAGAAAAAAAATACAAAAACAACTTCAGTGTCGTGGGACGGTAAATATTATTAGTGTAATTTGTGAAGATGTTTTATATCACTTATGAGGTAGACAAAGACACGGCCCGCCTGACAGTAAGCGATTAGCATGACCATGCTCTAGTCAAAGTCAAAAATCATTTATTCTGTATAGACCATTTTAAGCGGCACTTACAAAACGTCAAAATTATAAATATTTAAAACTAGAAGCAAATGGATGACCGGTTCGAAACGCGGCCCAGACCTGAGAAGACTCCGGCAAGAAACTGCAGGCTGTTTTTTTTTTGGTCTATTTACAACAATTGCCTTAGTCTAGATACAGTGTTAGTTCGAGTAACATAGTTGAGTGAACAGTTCATTTCCAAGCTTCTTTATCATCCAAATAATCTTGAATTTTATAGTACGCTTTTTGGGAGAGTTTCCTTTTAACAACATTTTTAAATTTACTTACATGTAAATCTCTAATTTCGCTTGGGAGTTTGTTAAAAAAGCGTATACAGTTACCCCGGAAAGAATTACTAATTTTTTGGAGCCTACTATCACAGGCTACAAGATTGTTTTTGTGCTTGGTATTTATATTTTGCCTATCACAAAGTCTTGGAATACCTACATGCAGAACCAAACTTTACAAATCTTGCTCCCCACATCCTCTGTTGTCACCAAGATACAACACTTCATCAGACCTTAGAAAGTTAAGATGCGGTTGTTCTAGTTAAAACCCCACATTTATGTAAGAAAGTTAAAACAAGTTTAGCCGTAACTAACTTCGCAACTTATTATGTAATATTCAAGATTGTACGAAATTTTGCGCGTACATGTTTTTGGCTAAGAGTATTATCAGATTTTGTTATAATTTATAGGTTTAAGGGTCTGTTTGAAAAACTTCTTTCTTCCTGCTTTGCAGATAATGTAATACAGTGATATTTAGAAGTAAACTTGAAATGAGCCCAAAAATGGGCTCCGGAGTCTTCAGGAGTTTTCAACTCCATCATTGTGGCACTAACGGTTTGTGCAATGGTGACTCCCATTCCAGAGACTTTACCTTTAGCTTACCATAAGGCGAGGTGAATCATATTGACGTAACCGAAAATAAAAAATCATAATATTGATGTATTGTCACCGAAGTTAAGCAAGTATACCAAATTTAAGTCCAATCTGACGTCAGGCAATGGTGCTAATTGGGCTTCCACAATTTGAGCCGTATTAATGCACTAACATTCTTACAACCTATTAACCAACAGGTCAAGTTAAATAAAAGCTTCAAAAATGAATACAGACGAAAATATAACCTCTTCCTTTTGATGTCGGTTAAAAAGGGATTTCAATAAGAATAAATTCACCTTTCGTAATCATTTCCCATGGTTTTATTTGCTCTTTGCGACTGGACCAAAATTGCTTCTAGCCGCAGATGGGGCAAATGACGCCATAATAGGACAAGGGTGCACTTAGCGAGATCTGAGAGACAGGGATGCAATTAATTGAAGGGCGTCTCAGTGGAAGTCTGAAATACGGACCAACTGTTTCGTATATTGTTTTTGGTAAATATACCCACATTTATAAATGAAAAAGTTTGACAATAGAGATAATGGCATGGACCGTTTTAGCATTTTCAGAAGAAATAATACATATTCTGAAATTAGAAAATGCCTAACCAAACTTTCATTATTTTTTAGTGAGCTGAGGGCCGCCACTGTAGCACTACCGGTGTATGTGGTGGTGACCCCAGTCGTGAGACTTTACCTTTAGCTTACCATCAGGCGAGGTAAAGTCATTTTGACGTGTCCTATATAAAAAAAAATAGTTCACAAAATAGATCGAAATATAGACAACCAAATTAAGAGAAAAAATAATTATGGTTTTTCGTAGAATCCATATTCAATTTTAAAAATTAATTTAATCATTGAATAAACTCGTGTAAATGCAACGTGACCTGAGATAAGTGTGATATTCTCTTTTACATAATACATTTGCAATAAGCTTCATATATAGCGGTTTATAGAACACCTATAATACTGATACAATTGTTCTAAAAATATTTTTATATAATGTACAATTTACACATTAACAGCCCACTATAACCTTGTTGTTCACAAAACACTGAAATAACAATCGTACACTTTCATTTCCGCATGTAGTTATGTGCAACAAATCACAACGGGAACAAGAATTATGAACGAGGCCCGCGCAATTCCCAGGGAACCCTCGAAATGGGCGCAGTAGCGTGCTTACCTGGCAACATCGAGTAATGTTACGGGTAAAGTAATCACTTATAAAATATCGGCACATTTTCAATATAGTGAATCATCGTTACAGTTCAATATATTCGTTTGTTTCTGTGGCAAGTAAAGTGTTGAATTCTGTAATGTTCTAAGCATCTGAAAAAGGATTTGTCCAAATTAACTTTGAATTGAACTGACTAAAACCGCACACTGTCTCGGGTCTGCAATGCTAGGGTGTAAGGTGACCCACTTGACGGACATCTGGGGGAGGTCTTTTTCACTAAAGACAAACGTATAGGAGTTGCAGAGTCAATGGACAAATAATTCCATACATACATACATACATACATACAAATCACGCCCTACGATCTTGGCATACTCCTTTCACTTCTTCAACTTTCATACTTTCAACAACTTCAAATAATTCCAATTTGTTAAATTTTCATTTTTTTTATTTAATTTCTACAAACAAATATTGTAAAAAACATTTATAGGTCCTCTTATCTGTAATAGAATGCTAAAAATGCCTGAAGCTCCACAATATCGGGCAACCTAATACAGAGCGTCCAAAATGTTATTATGTTACGCTTTGAGTACTCTTCAACCCGATGCCTGGATTATTTGTGAAAAAGTTTTGCCAGTATGCCAGTACACTGTAGATATTTGGAGCATACCTATAATATATGATAGTTCGCATATTCTACTAATATTATACACATGAAATTTGTGAGTATGGATGTATAGATTTAGTAGAGGAAGTTCGTGAAGTGTGTCAGAATAGAAGCAGGTGCTGACTCTCTGCCTGTTTCAGAGGGGAAAAGCGAACAAATAATCAAATGTATGTATGTATTTTTTCGTTAGAGGTGACTCAGTTTTGATGTGAGTCAGAACTATTGATAAAATCCCATGGACATTTTTCTTTACTACTATCAAACTTCTTTATATTAGCTGCTATGTACAGTCAATCACAAAAGTAAATTAATAAATTTTAATTTATTGACCTTAGCTCATAGGTCAACCAAGCCTAAAAAAACGATCTAGGTGGTTTCTCAGATGGTGCAGACCTGCGATGTGAATGTGGAGTTATTTCACAGACTATGATTGAACGCCTCTGAGAATACAATCCAAATAACAGCACACTAGAAAAATAAAAATTGGAAGCAAAATGCCATCGACACGATAGAAGAAGAAACTTAGTTCTTAAATCTTTTAAGGAACAGTAAAAAAAACATGAACTATAAAATATAAACTTGTTCTTTAGGTATTATAGAGCTACTTATCCATTAATTTAACGAAACACATAGGTACCTATTTGTAGTCCAATGTAAGAAAGGATTGTAATGTGCTAAGTTTCTTTTTTCGTTGACTGTACGTAGAATTTTATTCTTAAACTTTTTACATAGCAATGAAAGTTTTATAACTTTTTTAACTTACTTTGATTTGAGTTTTAGTTGACTACAACGTTTATTACTAAGGGGAGACTGACCAGAAATGCTTCGGAAATTGGATGTTCGTAAAATAAAAGCAACCAACTATAGAATTAAGTAATCAGATTCGGTATCGAATGTTGCAGGTTCCGTACCTTTCATTACACAATAAAAGAATTAGATTGTTACACTTCCGTTTTTATAGTTGTTATCCGCCTACTAACGGTTCTGAACTAAATAAGAAGACATTTCTTAATTTAGTCGGGGTGCAAAGGCATTTTTTTATACTACGTAGGTGGCAAACAAGCACACGGCCCACCTAATGGAAAGTGGTCACCGTGGCCTATGGACATGTGCAATACTAAGGGTGTCACACACGCGCTGCCTACTCTGAAGGGAAGGGGGAGGGCTAGGAAGGGGTGGGGGGAGGAGGGGTACAGTGAGCTCTGGCTATCCTAAATTAAGTGTGTGTGTGGGGTGTAAGGTGACTCATAATTCTTTATGAGTCACTTAACACATCTCCGGATTCGAGATGGCCCCCTCGCGTTTTGGAACCACGGCGTTCCCGTCACACCCCTGAAATTAGGGGGGGAGGGGGGGGTGATCTGCGGGTAACTTCTTTGATAATGCACGTATATGTTAAACCTGAAGGTAATATTTAAATAATGTATTACCCATACGTGTAAATAGCATTGAGAGCCGCTGGCCTTTTAGCAAATTCTAGTATTCACAACGCGAATATTTTATTAGTACAGCCAGCAAAACAATCCAAACTTTGTATAGCTTACTTAATGCATATTTAAGTGCTGAAATACATTTAGAACAATACCCTTTTGAATGTTCCCTTCAAAAGTTAGTAGGCCTACAGACTTTGCTTTTTTAATTTTACTGTTGTTTTACGAGAGCACTTGGCTGTTAAGTAAATTTCAATGAAAAAAGGTTTAATTAGCAAACCTTTTGCGAGAAACTAACTTTTTGACACGAATATTTTTATGTAAACAGTAGCTGTTGCCTACGGCTTCGCTCGCGTGAAATTCTGTTCCCGCTATCATGACCCACGGGAATCTGTTTCCGGGATAAAAAGTAGTCTATGTTATTCCAGATTATAATCTGTCTCTGTACCAAATTTCAGCCAGATCCATTTAGCCGTTTTTGCGTGAAAGGCTAACAAACATACATCCAGACAGTATATTCTTACAAACTTTTGCGTTCATGTTAGTTTTAGTAGGCCAGGATAGGATAACTCACACAAACATGTTGCCTATTTACCCATTTTGTGGGGAAATCTCCACGGATAGATTTGGTCAAACTAAAGATTACAGAACCAGTAACTAATACTATAAACGCCATATGAGCTAAAACAAAAGAAGAAGAAGTTAGCGAATCCCAGGCTCCGAGATGACGTCACATATTATAATGTAATTACGATAAAGAACTGAAATGTAGGTAAGTTTATATTTAGGTAAATAAAACGAAACCAATTTCCTTATTGCTGCTTAGATAAGCAAATAAATTGATTAATGTGGTAGGTATATAGCTCGCTTGATGGGGTCGTAACTGTCGGTAAAGTAATCCGTTAAGATATATATTTTAATGCAAACGGAACTAGTTTCTGCTCTCTATAGAATGAGATGAAATTGCGGAATTGCGACTTATTCCTCAACTGGTTCATCAAATGGTTCGAGCAAGTTGAAACCTTCCAATCTAATCTATTTCTCTGTCATCAACTTGCTTGAAATTTTTTCGTAAGTACCTATTTGTTTTGGAAAATTTGTCATATTTGTTTTCTTTTATAAAGTTTTTTTAAATTAATTTATACATTTAATATTTATGTACACGGTGATGGAGACAGTAGTACAATTGGTACTGCTTATTTCTAAAAGAAATTTCTACCAGCAGACGGGTTGGAGGAGCTCGTGAAGTTTTAATCAATCGATCAATCAATCAATCAACTAGTATTGCAGTCCAATGCTTGACATAAGCCTCTTCCAATGTGCGCAGTCTATCCTGTGATATTACACATACCTATACTATCGATTAGGTACATAATATATTTATGAAAATTTCAGATAGATCCGTTCAGGCGTTTAACCTTGATTAAGTAACAAACATGCAAACATCTTCACAATTTTCATATTTATACCATTAGCAGTTTCAACAATTTCATAAGTTATAATAAATTTTGAAAAAATTTTTTTCAAGTTAACATGAATTTTTTTTTCCAAATGTCTTTAGTTCTGATACAACTAAAAACTTCTGCTAAATATCAGACCAACCAGGCAACTGAAAGGGGGTCAAATTTCAATTACTAGATTTGACCCAAACAAACAGGTCAAGTTAAATAAAACCGTCTAATAAAAAGAGCAATTTCATCATCATCAATCTGTTTTTGTTGAAGTTTTCAACACGTTTTATGTATTCAAGAGAATGGCAGCAATTTGTCTAGATTATCCAAGACATTAAGGATCCCTATCAGTAATATTCGCTTGTGTGGAGTTCTGTTGTACGTCGTTAAGATAAGGCTAGCAACTGTGCAAGTTTCAGTATTAACTAATTACTGTTGGTGATGTTTCGAATAAACCCGTTTTCTCTCAATGATTCATATGTTACAGCATTCTAATTATGTAATTCTACTGTACATGTTGTGTATTGTGTATGTCACTGAACTCCTCCTAAACGGCTGGACCGATTTGAATGATTTTTTGTACCTATGCGTTTGGGTGGCGCCCTGGATGGTTTAGACAGTCGGACAGAACAACGTCTTTCGGGTCCGTTAGTTGCATATGTATTGCAGGTGATTCGGTTTTTCGCTGTTTCTACAATAATTGCCGCAACGCAATTAAGCAACCCGTCTTAATAATCACCTTGGTAATTTTTTTTAATCAAACAAAATATATTTCTTACATTTTCATTTCATTTAAAATAAATATCACCTGTATGACTGTTTAAATTCCAAAATCCGTACAAAATATAAATTTAATACAAAAATGCTCAACTGGCAAAGTTCCAATACAGAAAAATAGGAACACTGCAGATTTTGCAATATCAACTGCTTGTGACTTACAGTACGATCTCAGTTATATGATCTAGTACGGAGGGTTGACTACTAAAATGTTCAGTTAAAAATGTCAACTCTATATAAAGGTCCTAGCACATGGTGTATTTTAAACGCGCAGTCGACGCGAAGATTCGAACGAGATTCGAACGCTACCTCGTACGCGCGTCTACTGCGCGTATACTCGCAGATACAGCGATACAAACGCACTATGCGTTTGTATAGTTGCTCGTAGCTTGTACAGTGAAACCTGGTTAAGTGAGACATCAAGGGACCTGCAATGTCGTTTCACTTATAGAGGTATTCCACTTACCCAGTGTCCAGTTTTCCTTGTCCTTCAGAACATTGTGATTAAATTTTATGTTTACTCTGAATTATTCTACAAAGAGTAGATTTTGGCACATTAAATTCGGCACAAACTTCTTCGCGTGTCTTCCCACTTTCATAAACGGATATTAACTTCAGTTTTTCACGTAATGATAACGATTGTAGCTTTCGTTTTGACATTTTTCAAATAAACATCTGTATGATAGTAAAGCGAAACTAAAACTGAAGGTAATTGAAGCTCAAAATTTGCTTACGTACTTGGAATTACGTGTGGAATTTGTGGGTAGAATAAGAATGAGTAAACAAACAATGTTATCTATGATGATAAATCAATCAAACAAATCGAACAAATCCCAGATATACAGGTTTACCTCGTCCCACTAACAGAGGTAATTCAGTGCCAAAGTGTTGGGACCTCAGCATGAGTTCCAGTTATGGAGGTTTCTCACTTATCCAGGTCCCACTTAACCAAGTTTCACTGTATAAGCGCACATCCCTCCACCGCCCTTCATACGCGCTTCAAATAAGTAGCAAGCACGCCACCACGCGCGTTCGTATCTCGTTTTACGCGTGTTTGAATCTATACAAACGTAAAAATCGGCAATGTACTAGCGGCCTAAGCCACTTCGTAAAAAAGCATACAATAAAATGAAACGTGCTTTATGAACCGTTCATACGTTTAGTTCAAAAGAAGCGAGGAAGTAAGTATTTGGGTATTTGGATTTCGTTTTAACATTTCAATAGCATTTGAAAAAAAACATTTATTTCATTTCGTATTTTCATGTTTGTTTTGGCTGAAACAGCTGGGACTTTCAATTAACTGAGAGAGTGGACAATAATACTGGAGAGTAATAAGTTTGCTGTTTTATTTTGGACTAGCTGTGTCCACGAATGAGCCCGTGTGGTTTTAGAATTTTAAGTTATTAATTTTTTGCGTGAAACCGTTTTTTTTTTCTGGTCATCACAGTATCATCTAACTGTTGCAGTGTTGTTACACTGCAACAGTTATTTAATGTTATTATTTATTTTTAATTTTATTATAATGTTATTATTTTCAATGTTATCTAATGATAATGATAGTCTTGCTTTCCACACTTTGCTTTGTTATTAAATAACATACGAAATGCCGCAATTCGGAGAACTAGCCCGCCACTTGTCTGCCCTCCACTGTGTCCTCTGCTAGTCAAAGGAACACGTGGAGAGCCTCCAAACAGCCGTCCACAGGGCCACTCCCGTCTCAACTGGAATTAGTCCACTATTCCGCGATACTTAAGAATATATTTGGATATTAATACACCTCTGGTTAGCAGAGGTGTATTGATATCCACTACAAAAGAATATAAGACAACTATCCGTTATATCTAATTAAGTAATTATTTAACACACGGTTCATAAATCACACTAGCGAGCGGTATAGTTAAGTACGAAAGTGTACTAACTACACTGTCTTTTGTTTATAGATAATGTTAGTAATGTACCATAACCACATTCTGAAGACGTCTAAAAGGGGAAGACCCCATTACTTTAGACATGCCCGGAAGTCCATTTCACTGCAATACATAAGCTCCTTTACTTAGGGGTAGGGCTACAAAATGAGCGATTTAAATCGTCGCCTGTTATTAAAGGAATATCATTCTTCTTCTTCTTCTTCAACCTAGCGTTAATCCCAGTCGCATCCAAAGCTTTCACCTCGGAGTCTGGGATCCGCTTTACCAGTCTTAACTGCGGATTTGGCTGGACCTCGATATTTTCCGTGAAGCGACTGCCATCTGACCTTCACAACCCAATGGTGACATTAGACGATATCGAAGCATTGCAGCTAGCCCGTTGTTGTTGGACATTTTAGGGCTCCAACTACCTAAATAAAATAATAATAAAATAACTATTAAAGGAATATCATTGTAGGAACTTTAATATTAATTGTTATTAGTGAACTTTTCTCATTGAGATTGTTGATGATACTTAAGTTGTTATGTTATCCATTGATGAATTATTGTAACGTAATGGAATATGATATGTCAAACTACACAAAAAGTGTATAACGTGTTGCCAATTTTATTAATTTAATTTATTGTCAGAAATAATAATAGCAGGTATGTATTATGTACAATAATAACCTGCCATAGTTTCATCTAATTATGAATAGTATAGAAAAAATGTTCATACATAGTGTCGAATTGATGATCCTGAAGTGGATTAATAAATACTTAGAAACATTTATTTGACTAATCAAAAATGCCTACATGAAGATTAGTTAATTAAGTTAAAATCGTTTTTACACCTCATCTTATTTTATTAATACTACCGGTGTTTGCAATGGTGACTCCCGTTCCAGAAACTTTGTCTTTAGCTTACCATCAGGCGAAGTGAAGTGAAGTGAAGGCATGTTGACGTGACCGACATAAAAAAAAATATTTTTATCTTTGGTTATATTTTATCTCCTTACAAAATTAACTTATGATATGAAAAAAAAGTGCTGAAGAAAATATTTTGCTATCGTCGACATAATAACGTGCGTGAGCTTGTTTGGCTCTTGGGTTTTGGAGTTCACGGCAAGTACGTGCCACTTATCGGAGTCAGTGCCCGCCGAAATGGAGTATACTAAATGGGAAGTGAGACAGGCGCCATTTTATTTTGCTTATCTACTCTCGCTCAACGTTACCCGCGCCATTTGGAAAAAAATACGGTATGATTTCTTCACATTACTTGAAACAAAAATGATTTTATATAAGTTTATAGATTTTCTGTAGTCTTGCCAAATAGTAATCGTAGTTTCTAGTTAAAAATATTGTTGAAATTGTTATAGAATTAGTTAACAAGTTTGCATAACGTGTGGAAATTAGATTTTAATTTAAGGAAAGTTGGATTTACAGAAATGCTTGAGTGAAATAAGGGGTGTTGTTTAAAAATTAAATTAATTTGTATTAAACTATCAATAAATCATCTACACTATCAATATACAAAATCAGGCGTTATGTCCTTTAGCTGTAAATTAACATTAGAAATATGAAAATATGTTCAATTTCAACAAATACGAATGCCGATAAAAATTTCTTAATTTTCGTGCGCCATTTTTATCTTCAAACCATGAATAAATAACAGGTTATTCGTCAAACTATTAATGCTAAGATCAATCCTTGATATTGAGCCTCATTCAGTTTCCACTTACCCCCAATTTTTCTTGTCCTAACTCGATACAACATCGTAGAAGGAAAGTAATGTGTGCGTAACTAAATTGAATAGACGCTTTAGAGCCCGAACAAACAAATGCAATCAATTATCGCCGCGAAACCTAATCCAGATGGTTCGGCTCTTCTATTGTTATTCCTTTCACATTATCCTGATTTATTTCGTTCGACAAATTTCGAGAAAAATATATTTGTTAGAAGATATGTGTGGGCCGACTCATTTGTTAGAGGATGAGACGATAATTTTGTAGTCAATTTAGTTTGAAACGTCTTTACCGAATTTAGAACTAAAAGGTGCTATTTTTTTAGAGACTTAGCGTATTCTTTTTTGCTAACTGGCTCCTAACCACGGCGCTCTTAAAGCAATTCAAAAGCATTTCAGTTCATCTGACCAAAAAAGATGAAGCTTAACACGGTATATAGCTCCATCTGTCTCCTTTAGTAGAGAGCCTAATGAGAATACTACTGACGAGGCTGACGAAACTATTGATAGATTTATTACTAACCGGAGCGGTCAACCAAAATATTAGTTACATTTTCTCGCTTCGTTTGTTGTCGTTAATTATGTAATATTTATTATTTCAACATCACTAACACTAGTCGTTAAACTATTACCTCAGAGGATAACGAGAATTTTAATAATTTTATTTCTTTCCTGGTGCCTACCTAATATTTTTGTTAACTGCTATATTTTTTTTCTCTGTGTTCAATTCCATTAAGATTCGGTAAGCCGTTTAAGCGTGATTAGGTAATACCCACACACACATATACACCTAATCTCACCAAATTTCACAATTATAATATTAATAGAATCTACATTCATGCATAAAATATAACATTTGTAAAATAAAAAATATTTAAACACAATAAAATCACGATCGCTGCTAGTCAACTTTCGTGGCTCCAACGTAGACGTTGCATGTTGAGCATCAGCCATTCCAAGAGAGTGCACGTCAAATAAGATGTTTATGACGCCATACGGAGTAGGTGAGCCAAAGTGAATTGAATTTTATATTAAATCACGAGAGTTGAAATTTGAGAAAATTTTATAATACCATTATATTTTGCAAGATTTTTTCATTTTTTCAGAGTAGGTAATAGAAAAAAATGATGATATAACAGAATCTACATCATTTAGTGTTATCCCAGGTTGCATTCGAAGTTTTTTCTTGGAGCCTTAGGTCCTTTTAATTTGGTTTATCGTGACTTTGGTAGGAGCAACTGCCACTTGACTTATCAACCATAACATTTATTTGGTGTTTCACTATTTTCATTTAACCCGACAGTTTCAATGTATGACATTAGCTTAATCTTCATAATAATCAATATTTACTGAATTATTACATTAACAGTCTCCAGCAACTTTTGACGATAACTGTACTGTCAAAATAGAAACATTACACAGTTTTCTCATTCATTTTTTTAACGCCATGAAACGTCATTGAGGGTAATGGATCGAGTTTTGTCGGAAATTACGTACAGGGTGTTAGAAGAATGGATCGGTCTCAATTAATCGCTGAGATCGATGGCTTCACGTGGGTAATGTCGAGGAAAAAAGTATTAAATTGACGAACGACGACGTCGATGTCAGATATTTTTAAATATACCTACAATATTAGTTAAAAGAAAACAAGAAGAGAGGTTCGGCGGTCAACGTGAAGAAAATGCCCGTTTTCTCCAAAAAAAAATTTTGAACAAAATAATGTTTAACTTTTATTCGTACACGACTTTAATTTTTTTTTAATAGTTGTAAATCTTAATTAAAAAAAAAAGAACTTTACTCATAAATTTCTGTGGGCATAACTTCATTTAGATAGCTAGTCAATTAATTTTTTTGGTCAGACTCCTGTATCTTTTAAATTAAACCGGATATTATTTTTCCTAAGGCAAGATAAAAATTAAAGAAACTGTTCCACCGTGACAGGAAAAATAATTGCCTCCGAAGCCGCCAGCAAAAAGTTACTTTTATATAAATATTTACCGTAAATCTGGTAAAGTATTAATATCACTTAGAACAGAATAATACACAACAGAAAACAAATTTAGCAGTCTCATTGAAAACGAGAACGGTCAAAGTTTGATAAAGTTTCAATTCGAATGTTATTTGAGTAAGTGTCGCCGCACACGAGCCACACGCCACAGCCACAAACGCCGCCACAAGTGGCAAGAAGCGGCCACAAAAGAAGCTGAAGCGCGCGACAGCCACTTGTGGCCGATTGTCGACACTAACTTGCGGTCGGTGGTTGCTACTTTTTGCTTGTTGCTACGCGCGTGTGGCGTGTGGCGGCGTTTAGTGGCCGGTGCGAGCCACAAGGAGCTAGCTGCGGCGATTTGTAGCGTGTGGCCGCCACCGGCTTCAACCGTGTGCGGCGAGTCCATATAAAATGTATGAAAATTACAGGAAATATGCCAGTGGCGGCGTTTTGTGGTTGTGGCCGGTGGCCCATGTGCGGGAACCCTAAAGTAATCTTAAACTGTGACGGCTCACTGAAGCGATAGAATTTTGTAAAGTTCGTAGCACATCAGACGTGGGAAAAGAGAAATAAATAATAAATAAAATATTCTACGACATTCTATAAAGCGCTATCTAGACCAAAATGTAAGCACATCTTAACTAGTTAGTGTTATAGCTTCCAGAATGCGGATAAACATACTTAAATACTGTTTTTTTGTAAATACATAATAATAATATTATACATAGAAAAACTCATACCCATGTAAATATAGATATTCATGCATACAAATAGGTAATGACCGGGAATAAAATTCATGACCTCTGACTTATTTTTTTTTTAAGTGAGGAATGCGTGCTTATGCATGATATCTCCGAGTTTGGGGAAAACCCGTAGACCTATGTGGGACTCTCCCTAAAGGGCATACCCACTAAACCTCACTATGTCCACCTGGTCGCTTTAGTCACATCGCAGGATAGGCAATAGTATGTCACTGCAATCTGACCGGCGTTTTTTGCCCGGCGGCGGGCCCGACTTCCGAGGGTAGGGCCGGCCCTCCCCCCGTACCGTCTCTGTGCCTTCCTGGCGAACACCAGCGGGATGGCACGTCGCGAGGCCATTTAGTTGGTTGGCGGACCCCCACGTCCTCCATCCATGGCCATGCGGCGGGCGTACTCTGTACGTCGCCGCCCTTGCGCTCTGGGCTTGCGAGGAGGGAGCGTCAGTCCGCTGCGTTCCCTCTCTCTGAACGCCTCTCGTTTTGCCGTCATGACCGCCTCAGCGAATGAGACGACGGCAGCCCATGCCTCTTCGCTGTCGACCATCGTGCGAACTACGGCCGGCAGCGAAAGGTCCCGTCCGATCCTACCTACTAGAGTCGAACGCTCCCCACTCCAGGCCGTGCACACGGCGCGAGTATGCTCCGCCGTGTCCACAGCCCCACCGCTACAGTGACGGCACGAGGGTTCCGACTCGACGCCGACCACCTTCCACAAGTACCTACCGAAGCAACCGTGCCCGGTTGACCTCTGACTTAGCAGTCAAACGCTTTAGCGTTACACTATAGAGGTCGTCAAATAGTTGAAATATTTGGCAACTAATTTTTTTACATCAAATTTCATAATATTCTTTATTATACACTAACCTAAATATTTTTGTTATTTAAATTAGAAAAGTAATTAAGGTACAAAGGCGAGCTTAACTCAATGTTAAGTTTTATTTTAGCAAACTTTATGAATAACAGAGGAGTTTATAGGACATGATCGACTAAAAAAGAAAAAAAAAATGTTTTTTTTTTTTTTTTTTATACCACTTAGGTGGCAGACAAGCACACGGCCCACACTGATGGAAAGCGGTTACCGTGGCCTATGGACGCGTGCAACACCAGGGGCGTCACACTCGCGCTGCCAAGTTAAACAGAAAATAAATAAATTAGTCATTATTATAACCGACCAAATTATTATAAATACTGTGCAAAGTCTACATTTTCATAATGCAAATTTAGCGTTCTCGCTTATATTATTATCTACCTGAACTAAGCTTAAACTAAAACAAAAGAATGCAGCGTGCTAAAGCGTTGCATCGTTAAAGTTTAAATTAAGCTGGCTTTTCACATCAGCAAAGTTAACTAAGGCTATATGATACTTTGAAATTTTACGCAAATATCTCACTTTGAGAGTGAAACTATTTTAATGGATACTATTGCGTTTTAGTTGTTTAATATTTACACTGAGGCCCAATAATTACAAAATAATTATAATAACTACTACAATATGGGGTTCTTCAAGAAGGGCATTAGAAGGTTTTTGCGGGGTCGGCAGCGCGAGTGTGATGCCCCTGGTGTTGCACGCGTCCCTAGGCCACGGTGACCGCTTCCCATCAGGTGGGCCGTGTGCTTGTCTGCCACCTAAGTGGTATAAAAAAAAAAAAACACCAAATAAATTGAGATAGACTCTCAGTTGTATGACTTATTCATCAACTGGCTTATAAGTACCTACTGAAATAATTATGTCGCGATTTGTTTATGTTATTTAACTATTTACATTGGTGTCTAATAATAATAATAAAATAACACGAAATAAATCGTAATCGATCATTAAAAAAATAGATTTATTTTAGGTAATAAGGTTACATAATTTTGTAGCACTTATTTTTACAAAATTTATATGTGGATTATTAAAATACATATCTATTCAAATAACGGAAATAGAAGTGTTAACTTTTATTATTATTATAGTTTTATTAAATAACATTTTTTATTTTATATTATTTTGTAACCTACCTATTTCATTCGCACGTTTGTTGAAAATATCGACAAATAAAACATTTCTTTGTATTACCAGCTTTATATGATTCAGGAAAAAGTTAGCTGTGTTTCAGCGACACACAAATGAGTTTTAGGATATTTTTACTGAAATAAAAACCTTGTTTCACGAAGTTCGTCAAAAGTTGAACTTTTAATGCTCACAGACTCCCAGAGTCACATTAAAAGCGTTCATTTGAACTTTGAGCCTAATTGTACCTATTTATTTGTTTTTAAAAAACATGACTTGTGAATTTAATAATTTATTTATTTATTTATTTTTATTTTCTTAATTTCCAAAATAGTGCAACATAATTACATCTTTTGACGTCAAAAACTACTTAATACTAAGTTTACCATCGCTTGCTAGGCGCTAGTGGAGCAGAAACGGCGCAACAAACTCCACTGCTGTATTTTCAGACGTGAGCTTATACATAGATTATATCTTAAGACTAAATATGGACGAATGTACATTTTTGTCTTGTGTCAATATAAATAAAGGTACATAAAAAAAACGTTATAATACACCTATGATATAAAAAAAATCAAAAAGTATAACGGCTTCCGTGTTCAGCTGTGTTCATTCGTGTTAAATGGGTGAGAATGGTTGAGACCATAATGCTTGTAGCAGATCTCCGCTGCAAGCCCAAAATGCCGAAACCGCAATTTTTATTTAATACACCAGAAATATACTTTATGTTAAATACGGGTAGCAAATAAAGGCTAAATTTGACAAGTAAACAAGCAGCGTAACTGGAATCTCAGCTGGCAGCGCTCGTTCGTCCGAAAAAGTTACAGTCTCATAAATTACTGTAACCAAAAGTTAATACAAACAATATAATTATTAAGTACTACCTTCCGCCCGCGGCTTCGCCCGCGTGGAGGTCGGTACCGCCACCAAGTTTACTTATAGTGTGAAGCTAGCTAACAACATTCAAATATGAGTCGTTAGATTACACATTGTTACAGAATGCGTTGAAGAAATAAAGGTTCACTGCTCGTTCCCCGTGGGTGATAGCGTGATAATATATCTTGTGTGTTGACCCGACTTCTTAGTAATATTCGTGCCTGAAGTAAATCCATACAGTACTTTTTGAGTTTATTCCGAACCGTCAGACAAACAGACAAAAATTCTAAAAACTATATTTTTGGTTTCGGTATCATACCGTACATCACACCCCAAGTACTCTTTCAAAAAATATTCAGTTTTAACTTTCCTATCATTTTTATGTATAGATGTACATATAGATGTGTTTATGAGTGGTTTGCCGTAACTTTTTAATATTTTTTACTACTTTTTAAACTATCTTGGTAGACGATAATCAGGCATTTCTGTGTTGTCATCGGGGAGGCCAAAGTCTCTTGCAATGTCAACACAGAAACTTTCTTAACATACTAATGCTTATAAAATAAAAAAAATCATTGAAAATATTTTGCGTCTAGTATGTAAATTCATCATAAACACCTATGGGGAAAATTATAGTATTAATATCCCACAGTTTATTCGAAAACCATCACCGATCATCAATTATTTACACATCTACTCTGCCGTGCTAAAGATAAGAGCGTTAAGTGCATGAGAGTCAATTTCGAGAAAATGGCGCTTAAAGTTTCAAAAATTATTTTTATGATTACACACATATAAATTATGTTTTTTTAAATCTGATGAATTTGTAGATTGGTTAAAAGGTTGTACTTTATATTTATAGTTATAAAAGAATTCCAAATCATAGATTTTTATAAAAAAAGATGTAAATATATGATATAGTAAGGAAATCTGCGTATCATTTAAAACTAACACTTAGAATAAGCGCTTTAAGTAACACAGATAGAGCGCTTATTCCATGGAACTTCTTTTATTACGTTTTCGACAGCGAATCAAAGATAAAGTATAGTTTAAGTAACTTAGTATAACCGTCGTAACTTTGTCACTTAGGGCTCTTATGGTAAGAAACTCATGGTAAAAATATTTGTGTGTTACGGCACCGAGTGCAAGATTAACTACAAGCAGGCTGTTTAATATGGAGAAACTAATTGCATATTATAATAATATTATATCTGTAAATAAGGTACGAATAAAAATAAAACAATAATTATTGTGTATGTATTATAACAGTATTTATTTAACTTTAACAAAATTAGTTCGTATATTTTAAAATTATAATCAACGACTTAATATTTTATTATTAGTCTGAAATTCTCTGAATTCCGCTATTTCTTACTAAGATAATCGAAGTAGATTTGTAATTCACTTTCATACTCACTTTTACTCAAAATTGTATTCTTGAACGCAAATTTGAATGAGATGCTATTACGATTACATCAAATAGCGGAATGAGCACTCTGATCATAAGCGCAGTCATACAACGAAGCTCACCTTTTGTTGCTAATTATTTTGTGTTCAAAACTAAATTTATATTTTATTTTACGTGAGTATTTTCTTGATGCAGGTAATAATGTGGGCTTATTTTTCTGGTGCTAGACGTAGTAAGATAATTGCTCTGGCAATAACAACAGATCACCAACCCAGCAGCAAAAACAAGGATTCTACTATAATACAGCAACCGATAATACCTAAGCCAGATAATAGTCATAAAGCCTAAACTCACTAATATTAATGAATTATGGAGCCGAACATTGGATTTTAATGACCATGGCGTTGTATTTGATAACCATAAAGAATACGAAAATTCATTAAACCAAAATTTTCACGATAACAATGAGTGTTCATGTTTGACTCATTATTATCGTGAAAATTAAATGACAAGTTTAATTTTGTGAAAGGTAATAAGTGTGTAAATATTGTTTCAATGAATTTTCGTATTCTTTATGACAATCGAATACAACGCCATGGTCATTAAAATCCAATGTTTGGCTCCATAATTCATTAATATTAGTGGGTTTAAGCTGTGTGACTATATCTGTCTTAGGTATTATCGGTTGCAGTATTATAGTAGAATCCTTGTTTTTGCTGCTGGGTTGGTGCTTTGTTTTTATTGTCAGAGTAATTATCTTACTACGTGTAGCACCAGAAGAAGAAGCCCACATTATTACTAGCATCAAGAAAATACTCATGTAAAATAAAACGTAAATTTTATTTTGAACACAACATAAATAGCAACAAAACGTGAGCTTCATTGTATGACTGCGCTTATGATCAGAGGGCTCATTTTGCTATTTTTTTGATTTAATCGCAATAGCATCTCATTCAAAATTGCGTTCGAGAATACCGTTTTAAGTAAAAGTGAGTATGAAAAGAAATTGCAAATCTACTTCAATTATCTCAATAAGAAATAGCGGAATTCAGATAATTTCAGACTAATAACAGCACAACTACAGGCACCCAGACTGTATTGATGTTACAATCATGTTAATACCTATAATAGTTTGAGTCGATCGTGATTGATCGAATTACTTTGACTCATTAGTGGGTCCCAGGTCACGAAAAATGATCGATCGAAATGCAGCACTAACCTACAACATGTACAACAAAATAAATATGACTTTAAATTATTATAATTGTACATTTAGTATACTTACGAAAAAATGGTTCACCGCCAATTCCGCTAAATTCACGGCACACAACAACGTGCTCCTCGGCTTGTCAGCAAACAACGTGAGCCTGCGTGCCTATTAAGGGACCATTTTTAAAATGACCGTATTTTGAACCTTTGAATGTATGACACATTCAAATACCTTTAGTAGAAGTTCTCAAACAATTATAGATTCCAACCAATAATTTGTAAAAGTAGCCACTCAAAAGTTACAAACAACTGAGCGTCTGAACTGAACGAAACAAGGTCGTACGGCGACAACCCGGACTCTCTCCCCACATGTTATTTTACACAAATACGCGGTATAACACAAACGTTTGTTTCGAATACCTTGCCATAAGAGCCGTATATGACTGATACTATTTATTTAAAAACAAAGCTGCCTTATTATTACCGTGGTAACACGCAGTTATCACTCAAGCAGAATAAAATAACCCGTTTATTTTTATCAATATCTTATAATAAGCGCCGTATATGCACATACGGCGATAATGAATGGAAACAAATTAATACAGTTTCCTTATTATAATCGCCGCAAGTGGTGATTAAAGCACTTATGTCAAGGAAAAAGTTTCCTCTATAATACAGAATTCATTCGTATCAGAGCAGCGTTAACAGATAGCGCGGTAATGTTAAGTACTACATGATTAATATGCTGGGGCTTTAGAAGACTACTGCAGTATCCGGCACTTGCGGCTAAAATATTAAGGAAACTATTATTTATTTTTTAAGTTACTGCGCTTATAAAAATCTAAAATGTATGATAGAAGCATTTTTCTAATAAACCATCAAAGACAAAGTTATAGATCTCGATACGGCGATTCCGAATATGTAACTAACTCAATTTCGTGAAAAATGTTGGATACGGCGGTTATAATATGCACGGCAGTACTTTAATATGAACAAAACCTTTTAAATAAATAACCAACACTACCTAACCCTTTCTGCTATCAATAATTTTATATCGGTCAGCAATTAATAGCACTTAATGGAGGTAACCCTTCACATGTACCCATCTCTATCTCTCTTATATAAATTAAAAGAGATAGCGTCCATGATTACCTGGAAGTTACCGATTATAACCGGTTTATACCGGTTATATCTAGAGTGAAGCGTTAATCAAAGCTGTTTTATTACGGTTTTATGGCGGATGGCGATTCTTTTATTGGCTTTTTAGATTTGTGATGGCTTTATGAGATCAGATGATAAATGAAGGGATGGGCTGGGCTTAATGAAAGTCGTGAAGCTGAGTTAATGTTGATAAATAGATCTTTAATGGGTTTGCTTTTTGATTGCCCAGGCTGAGATCCGAAGAATGATGGCCCGGGTCAAGCCGGGGTGCGAGGGAAAGGTTCTTTGGGCCACCTTACACCTTGGCGTCAGAAGACCCTAGACGGCGTGCGGTTTTAGTCGGGAAGAGTCCGACATAACGGACTGTTACGGGGTGCTGTCGCGGGGTGGGTATCCATGAGGATTTCCGCACGGAAAAAAGGCTTAGATATTATTAGACGATTATTTTAAAGAATATTTGTAGCTGAAATTAACGGCCTTTCCATTAGTTACGAGAATGGCATCAGAATACCACGCGAGTGGAACAAAGAACTGCTAGTTTCATCAACCTTCAATATAAAATCGGCATAATCCACCAGGGACCGTGGGCATCGGCTGGTAATAAATAAACCTAAGCTAAGCTAGATCCAACCTAAGCTAGACTGTACTGAAATATAAAAGAGCCTTTTAAATAAGAAAAGGAACTATTTCACCATTTACGTCGAACAAGCTTTCCAAGTCTACTTGAGCGAGCTTGCTATCGGAAAATTTGAATCTTCCGGTGCTCCCAACTTGGATTAGTTATTCAGTGATGTAAGCTTGAAGCTGGTATGGAATAATTTTGTATAAAATAAAAATGGTATGCACTATATTTCGATGAAAGGATTGTGTTTGTATGTTTTTCAGTCCTTTTCTTCTGTCGTAAGTACTAAATGAGCAGTCCGACTGGGGTAGTACCTCCGCCCTTCAGAAGACCTCGGCCATAATAACCATCGTGTTGTGTTCCCGCCGGTAAGTAGGGTAGCCAGAACTTAATGTACCCCTCCTCCCCTTGTCTCTTCCTAGCCTCCCCACCCCTTCCTAGCCCCCTCTTCCCTTCAAGGTAGGCAGCGCGTGTGTGACATCCTTCCCAAGCAGCAACTAAGCGTAATGAACACCTAAAAAGCAGCCAATATAGCACTTAACGCTGTTTTACAGCTTTATAAGAGCGTTGAAAAGATATCATAGTGTTATAATGTCGGTTTAGGAGTAATTATTCAGCTCTAACTGTATTAAGTCTGTATTAAGAGTCAAAGTACGCTTAAAGTTCTAAATCAGTGTATGATAACTGTCATGTACAGCTTTAAGTTTCCTGTAACGCTTTAATCTCATTTTAGTATTAAAGCTGTACAATAGCTGCATTTTGCACACCGTCACTTACTTAATACAGCTTAGAGCTGTTTTATGGTGGTCCTCAAATCTTATTTCTGTATTATGAAGTAGGCAAACTCTCTTCTACAGCTTCTTTTTATGGTGTAATTGTACACCCTTTTACAGACTATAGCTGTTTTATTTCTGTCCTTGAGAGTAATAAACAGCAATAAAAATAAATGACGCCTATAGTACAGCATTAATCTGTATCTGTGACAGAGCTGAATAATTACTCCTAAACCGACATTATAACACTATGATATCTTTTCAACGCTCTTATAAAGCTGTAAAACAGCGTTAAGTGCTATATTGGCTGCTTTTTAGGTGTTCATTACGTCGCCATTTTATCAATTACAAATCGAAAATTACGAACATGAGTACATAAAAATTAGACTAATGTTTTTATGTTTATCAATATTTTCAGTTTGTCCAATAACCTACTATGCACCAATGAGGCTCTACATCCATTAATTCAAAAAATTTTAAAATCTAACCTATAAAAACCATATTTATTTACCTTATTTAATATCTCTTCCTTGGTTATTTTGCTGGCGCGTTTATTTTTTATCACAAAACATATATATGTCCACAATAAATTTATTTTTGCACGATAACACACTGTATCCTGTGCCTAATATCGAATCTCCAAATCTTAAACACAAAGCGTTTATAATAAATGTCACTTTGATCAATATCTGATTAAATAAACGCCATCATTAATATTATACTTCTGTTTCGTTTTAATTCTATTGTAACTCTGTTCAACAGACTTTTTACAGCGTAAAGCATTACAATTAAGTTATAATGTAGTAATTGGAGAGTATTGGTTTCCTCGTACACCATAGTACAGCCACAATACAGCTATTATTCAGCCTATTTTATGCTTATACAGCTACTGTACAGCTGATATAACGACAAACGCTGTATAATTTGTGCCAATTTAAGGGGTATAAGGGCTGTATAACCGGTTATACAGCCTTTATGCAGCCAAGAAATACAGCATTAAGAGTATAAACGAACTTTAATACAGCTGTTATACAGCTTGTGATGCTGCTTGGGTTAGCGTTGCACACTTCCATAGGCCACGGTGACCAATTACCATCAGGTGGGTCATGTGCTTGTCTGCCACCTACGTTGTATAAAAAAGTGGCTATTCAAATGAGTGATAATTATTTCAGTAATACAGGGTGAATTTTTCAAAAGGGATTGGATGGCCAAATCCGAAACTATAAGGAATAGCGAAAAATGGTCAAAGGAGTCACGAGCCCGATTTTGATGAAACTTAAAACCTCATCATTAGATTTTTGAAAAACCAATAAACTTAGCTGAGAATCGAACCCGTTGATTTTGAAAAAAATAACACACCCTTTATTATTACACCATACGATAGTGTCGCTGTTAAGGATCAAATTCTGCGAAGTAATGACATACGCCAAATTTAAGGAAAATTTGGAATTTAATAAAATTCATATTTCATGTACCAATTTGTTCCGTTCGAAATCTCAGAAAAGATCGTAACTTTTCCGTGTTCTAAATTATTATACTCAGAATGATTATAATGATTGATGTTTTTTTTTAAACAAGATGGAGCTCCAGTCCATAATAGCCGTAAAAGAAATTTTGATTCAGCACTTTGACGCAGTTTTATTGCAAGGCATGGTCCTGTGCCTTGGCCAGCGAGATCCCTGGATCTTACTCCCTTAGATTACTTTCTCTGGGGGTAGGTATGTCAAAAACTAAATTTACAAAGACACATAATTATCATACAGAGATACAGTTGATGACTTGAAACGTTCTTTGGAGAATTTTCTAAACGAAATCAAGAACATTGTAATATTGAATGCAGTACGATCCTTGAGGTCTCAAATCCAGCTATGTATTGAAAACAATGGTCTACATTTTGAACAATTAATCAGTTAATGTAAGAAAAATAAAATGTATTTTGTTAAAGATGAGCTCTTTCCTTTAATTTGCGGTATGTCATTACTTCCCAGAATAAGATCCTTAATAGCAACACTATCGTATGATGTAATAATATAGGGTTTGTTTTTTTTTCAAAATCAACGGGTTCGATTTCTAGCTAGGATTATTGGTTTATCAAAAATCTAATAATGAGGTTTTAAGTTTCATCAAAATCGGGCTCGTGACTCCGTTGACCATTTTTCGCTATTCCTTATAGTTTCGGATTTGGCCATCCAAGCCCTTTTGAAAAATTCACCCTGTATACATTAATAGCCTATGCCTACGGTTCAGCCCGCGAAGACGTCGTGGACGGTTTTCACGTTTTGACTAATCCCCGGTTCTACATAACCGATTGTGATATAAGCCTGACCATGAGCTTTCAAACAAGAAAATCCGTTCAATAGGTTTTGCGTCCATCGCGCCCAAATAGACAAATATAAACTAACAAACAGACAAACAGACTAGTACTTAAAAAAAAGAATTATCTATTTATTTATCACACTAAAAGTGGTTCACATTTTTAGATTACGGTAAAATTTATTCATCGGTTAAAAGGAGTGGATGTCAAAACCGAACTGAATTACCAAATATGTAGATTCACTATTGACGGCTGCACCCTCAATCCAATTGATTTGGCTCAGTAAAAGGATTACGTCGACCGGAAAATATCAAGTATGAAGTATCTCATGGAATGTGATGGGCATTGAACCTTTCCCTTGGATTAAAGATAACCTTACGATTCATTGATTACGCGATGGTAGCTAAATAGAAGCTATATTTTTAATTGGTATATTTCAATTTTTTTAACTGCACTAAACCCTGAATATATAAACACTAAAACATTATAACAGGTTGAAAAACTTCCTGTATCTTTGTTTACAGAGCAAATAAATACGTTTTTGAACCTGTTCTGTTTATTTTGTTTCGCGTGGCGATGAAGCAATACAAATGTTTGTGTGCAAAAATATATTTGCATTTGTTCGGATGTTTCTACGTGTATTTACAAAAAAAATGAAATCCAGATAGCGTTGTTATACGTTTAGTTGGTTTTGTTACCATCATGTCCCTGTTCTTGTCCCAATTACTTCCGAATTATTTGGGATAAGAGTCTAACTTACTGAAAAATCGCGGTAGCCTAGTGGTTTGAGTAATGGACTGCTGAGACGAGGTCTCGGGTTCGATCCCAGGTTCACCATGGCAGACACCAATGACTTCTCGATGCTTTTCGAAGTTATGTGTGTATTTATCGCAGATTTATTAGTGCCTTGGAGAACACGTTAAGCCGTCGGTCCCGGTTGCCATACAAACATCTATGGCAGTCGTTACGGGTAGTTGGAGCCCACAAAAGTCCAGCCAGTCTAACTTGGAACTTCGATATCGCCATTGGTCATAATGACCATTGGTTGTGGAGGTCAGATGGCAGTCGCTCCACGGAAAATATCATTAACCAATGGTCATTATGACCAATGGCGATATCGAAGTTCCAAGTTCGACTGGTTGGACTTTTTTGGGCTGCAACTACCCGTAACGACTGCCATAGATGTTTCTCTCCGAGGCACTAATAACTCGTCTCAGCAGTCCATTACCCAAACCACTAGGCTACCGCGGTTCCTAGATATCTTTTCTTTATCGTCTATATTTTATGATTAAGTTATTCTGTCCTACAGAATATAACATTGTGATAGGAGACTAGTAGCGGTAGTACGATCGCGTCGAAGTAAATTAAATTTCGTAGTCTCGCCTTCCGAGAAAAGAGTTGATATGAATAAAAATATGGCATGCGACACCTTTTGTTATGTCATAATGTATACAGGGTATATTAGACCCCACTAAAGTTTTCAGGGCCCGTGCTTTACCTGTAAACCTCTTAGCTTCCCTTTGGGGTCGGGGAGGGTTAGATGGCAGTCTTTTTTCGGCCCTAATCATTGCTGTACAGTCAGCGTCAAAAGTTCATCATCATTTTCAGATTTTTCAAAGTTAGTTTTGAGTAAAGTAAGTACTTACAAAAATTAAAAAAATATTTCAGGATCTACCCGTATATTTTTCAAGGAAAATGTTGTATAAAATAAATATTTAGTGGGCTTTTTGGAAATATTTTTGAACTTAGATTACAATAACATAACATAACATAAACTCACACCTATATCCCCGCACCTCATGCTAGCACCTCTGCCTACCCCTAGGTAGGCAGAGGTGCTAGCACCCACATTTCGGATAGATTACAATATAATCAATAATTTTAATTCTATAATGTAAACTTTAATAAGTTTGAAATCTGTCCAACCACCATCTACTTTAGCCGCTGACTACACAAATCATCAAAGCTAAGTATCCCTTTCTAAATACAATATGCAATCAAACCATAATATTATATTCAATAATCACTATCATATCATCATATATGGTTTTCCTTAAAACAAATATACTTTTATTTCACAACACGCATGGCATATTGTAAGTAGCTGTTAAGTGACGCAGGTGTCGGAAATGGCCATAGAAAGCTTTTAACTTGAGAGCCCGCCAGACGGCTACTTACCAGCGCATCGCTTTATGAAACTTTGATATAGGGAATAATGAAAAATGTGCTCGTGCTGCCCGAGTTATTTTTATCTCACCATCATCATTCAAATTCTAGTGCAGTGGACAAAAGGAATAAAGAGACGTTTAATTTAGAGATTTTTACGTTAAGTTTAAAGATTTAAAATTTAAAATTTTAGGGTTTTTAGTATTAAATTTCCTGATTTTTAACGATAAATTTAGGGATTTTCAATGTTAAATTTAGAGATTTTAATAATAAATTTTGAGATTTTCAACAATAATAATCACGTAGTTCTTAATAACGTAAAATTAATATAGTTCATAATAGGTTAATTTATGTCTTAACATAACAATAACTGACCGCCTTTCAGTATGAGAGTAGTTAGTATGAATCTTTCTTTTTTAGAATATTATATTATACTCTGCCTATCACTTCGTGGAAAGAAAACCATATAAACATAACATTTAAAAAAATTAATTGTCACGAACCAGTTTAGGTTCTAATCTCAACAAAATTCAAGACCGAAACCATTGTTACCAAAATTGTGAAGACATAGGTATTCACCCTAATTTTGTTTTTTTTATTCAACAACCCGTTTAAGTTTGACCTTCAATCTGAAGAGCCAGCAAATAGTTTATTTACTAAGAACAAGCTCATATTGACGCAATAGAATGGTTAGATATAGAGGAACGTGACGAGAATTTTGAAAAGTGTTTCGTCTGTATTTACTTGTAATAAATTGGTTCTACATGCAGTACATTATAAACAGTAGCGTAATATTAATAGGTCTTTATGTCAATTTGTTTTATAGTACTTAGGTAATTATCAAAGTCTTTTTTTTAAAGGATATTAGTACTTAAACGAAATTAATAACATTCCACCTAGCCTGTGCCCGTAGCCAAGTGGAAAATGTCTAAATCGCTATCGAATAGAATAGATTAGGTCGACCAATCACACTCCAGCTCGTGATTCCGCCGCGGCGCGCGCATCGTACGCCGGCGACGAGCTTGGATGTGATTGGTCGACCTAATCGTTTCTATTCCGTAGCGATTTACGCTACGGAATACACTGACATTTGTCTAGGGGCCCTTTTCAGTTAAGTAAAATACTTTTTTTGTAAATATATACATATTATACATAAATAAAAAACACCCAAACCAACAAAAACAGATATATTCGGGCATACAAATGTTTGCATAGAGCGGATATGAACCCGCGCCCCGGTCGTAACAGTAGAATGCACTACCGCTACGCCACAGAGGCCGTCAACAAACATCCATCATCTTTACAAACTTTCACATTTTTAATCTTTATATTTCGCCCGCGGCTTCACCCGCGTGGAAGTCGGTATCGCCACCCATAAACCGACTCTCCACTCTACTCGATACTCCACTCTCCACTCCACTCTTCACTCCACTCGCCACTTCACTTTCCACTCCCCTCTCCACTCCACTTCACTCCACTCTCCACTCCACTCTCCACTAAAAAAAGTCCATCTTCAGGTTCTAAGTTACCTCCCTACCAATTTTCAGCTAGATCGGTTCAGCCGTTCTTGAGTTAGTAGTGTAACTAAAACGACTTTCTTTTATAATACAGATGACGAAAGCCACGATACTGAATTACTACAAGAACTGAAATTGGTGAATTGTGTATAATATTACGTAAAGCTACCTTTTTTTTACGTGACGTATCTAAGAATATAAAAAAAAGATTACGGATAATCAAAACCCTATCAAAGGTAACGTTCCATGTTCCAATTTCAAAAATCGTCCTTCAGAAGCCCTAAAGACAAGTAGAAAGTCGTTAATGGATGTAAAACGTTCAAGTTTAGTACTACGTGAGATGAAGCGACTTATCCGAGGGATATAAATCGGGTGTGCGTGCCTAAGACGGTTACGTTCTAAGGTCACGATCAAGGCTTGGTGATATTTTTCGACGAAATGCTCTGAGGTATCTGTTGGGTATATTATGTTGTTATGTTTCTGGTTACTAGAGTAACCAGTTACATGTTGGAATAAGGAAATGTATTTAAACCACGAAAGATCAGTGCATACAATTTTGTGATAAAAATAGGATTCAGTAAAAATAACAATTTTAGATATTAGGTAGTTTTTTTACAAAGACTATTTTTTGTAAAGAACACGTCAATATGACTTCACCTCGCCTGATGGTAAGCTAAAGGTAAAGTCTCAGCAATGATTATGGGGCTTACCATTACAAACACCAAGGGTTACGTGTTTTGAGCGTATTTTGTATGTTGCTATTCAGCTAGTTATGTCCAGTTTACCAGGTCGGTCTATTAGGGATTGGTCACGAGTTCAAGTCCAACCCTGGATATTGTTTTTTACCTATCTAAATTTCTATATAAAGTTAACATAGCATTTTATTTCGAAGGATGCAACAAGAATATACTTGGCAAAAAAATTTGTTTTTCTTTTCAAATAAAAGTAACAGAGCGCTGACTATTCGCTTATTATACTATCAATAAACTTATAACTAAGTAAATAAGTGCCGTAATAAAGTAGTGGCAGTGAATGCGACTACAGATCATGAGGTATAAGATTCAATTCCCAGTTCGAAAATTCCTCCGTTTTTGCGATTCTTCTAATCCATCTATCTATCCTTCAATCCACCTATCTTTACTTCGAACTAAAGCCCGAACTAAACATTCATACTTTGAATCTTTCTTACAACAATTTTATTAACTCACTTTGCTTAAGTATGTACTATAAAAGAAACTACTGAAAGTAGAAAGTACAGGTGGCCTACTATCGTCTCTTAAAACGATATTATTTTAATATTACTTAACGTTCATAGTGTGAATCGGACTCGGCCCATCGTCGTCCGTTATTATATTATTATTCTGTTTCATGTAAATCTAACAAATTAGAAGCAATAAATATACTCACCATAGAACATAAGTAAGAGATACTATTTGACCACATAACATTAGTATCTGTCGACGCCAATGGCCCGATTCACACTATGAAAGTCACAAAGTATGATTGAAATAATATTGCTAGAGATTGTGGTAGCCCTCCTGAAAGGTATTTATTACATGAGTTATAAAGGCGATGCTTACAGACCACCCACGACGTTGAACAACACAACTTTCTTGACTTGTTTAGTGTATACTGTACTCAAACAATTTAGCTACTAAACGGTACTTTGCTATGCTATTTATAGCCTTTATACTATACTATAATATTATAAAGAGGCAAAGTTAGTAAGCTCGTTAAGTTATAGGAAGTAATCTAAGGATCTACTAAACTGATATTGAAAATTGTTTTACCAATGGAAAGCCACATTATTTGTTATAAACAACTCATGAACATTTTTTGATAGGCAAGTCATCTTAGGCATGTTAATAATAGATGAATAAAGAAATCTATAGTCGTGGTTACACTATTTATACCTCAAGAACGGCTGAACTGATTTGGTTGATAATTGGTAGGAAGGTAGCTTATAACTAGGAGACAAATATGTGATACTTTTTATCCCGCCAAGGGAACGAAGTATGCCACAGGCGAAGTCGCAGGACATGCTAGTATTTTATGAAAAATATATATCCCATCTATTTATAAGATGGGTGAATATCGATCTTTAAAGGTTAACGACCCCTCTACCAGTCCAGATTATAAGAATAGTAACTGACTTCCAATGGTTACTCCACTGATGGCATTTTTATGGTTAAAATTCACATATGTATAAATGTTAACATAAGATATTATTGACCTGGTTGGCATGACACATTGCTTGGTGTGCCAACTTAATATATAGCACAGCGGTTCCTCCGACAAATCTTACTATCGCATGGCATTTTGTAAGTTATAGCTTCCTTTCATGCACTTAGTTTTCTTGACGGTGATGTATTATGTGCAATTAATTTATGTAAGCTATGGGACTAATATTTTAATTATAGTTCAAAGACTCACCATTTTTTTTTATACTACTTAGGTGGCAGACAAGCACACGGCCCACCAGATGGGAAGCGGTCACCGTGGCCTAAGAACGTGTGCAACACTAAGGGTTTCACACACGCGCTGCCTACCCTGAAGGGAAGGGGGGAGGGCTGGGATGGGTTGGGGAGGCTAGGAAGGGATGGGAGGAGGAGGGGTACAGTGAGCTCTGGCTACCCTACTTACCGGCGGGAACACAACTCGATGGTTATTATGGCCGCGGTGTTCTGTAGGGCGGAGGTACTACCCCAGTCGGACAGCTCATTTCGGACGGGAGATACCGTCGTGTCCTACCTCCTTCATGTTCCATTATGTGACTGGGGTCATTAGTCAGGATTAATTTTATGTATTTTCAGTTTGGTCGTTAAGTAAACTTGTACCACGGCAACTGTACACCAAAGACAGCGTGAATTTTTAATACTTTTAGAAAACCTCAAATTTTGTACAACATTTCTAATCCACTGACAAATAATAATAGAGATATAGTTACATAAATGTTACAGGGTATTACCGCAATTATAATATAGGTATAGTATATATTTATGTATACCATGGAACGCGAAAGTTTAAAAGTTAGAATAATAGTGATATTTTACAAAACTTTTGAAAAAAGCATTAGGCACAGCATAGAAACATAGAAACTATTAACAACCATAAATAACCATCCATTTCCAAACCCTATCACGCATAGCTTAACCGCAATGAAAAAATAAAGTTACAATCTATAATATACTCATATCTAGTTCAACGAGGAATCCGTGTTCACTTCACGCACCATTACCTACGAAATGACCTCAGAAAGGGGTCAAAGTCAGAGTTGATAACTTTGAGGTGGGTCCCGTACTTTGCAATTTTTGACGTTGATATTATGAACAAAATTTGTTTCGTGTTTTTGATGTTTGTTTCCACATTACTTGGTTTTCGGCTCTGTGTATGAATGGTGTTATCAACTTTGTTATAAGTTTCGCGATGTTTGGGATTATTTTATCTTATTACTTTATGATTCGAGCGAATTGGGGTTATGGGTGAACTTATGATATCTTAGTTTAGAATCACTATTCTGAAATAGTTTTTGGTAACTGTTATGACGTTCATTTGTGTAGGAATAGTTGATATTTTATATGGTTATGGAGTGATCGTTTTGTTTAGAATATTTTTCTTTATTTATTAGATTATGATGTTGTAAGGATCTTATACAAGGGTTACCTGCAATAATGTACCTATTCTTAATTTGTAATTGCAATAGTAAACTAGAGTGGGGTATAAATCGTTGATTCTGTATACAGCAGTTATAAAATGTCAATAGGAATTAGATTAACTTATGTAGGTACATAATTAACTACTTTTATTTGTAAGAAAGCAAAATTTTATTTCTCTTTTACTTTTAGGTCATGTCATGGATAATTATCTAATCTTATTGTGTCAACATTTTTTGTTTTTTATGAAATCTTCGTGATCTTACCTAAGTTTAATATTTTATTATCATCATCATCATCTCAAACGTGTTCAAACGTCCAAGTTTAATCTTTGGCCATGAAAGTAACTACTATATATTTATAGTACTGTTCTATCAGCAAGCAAAAGTTAGGTTTATTAATAGAATTATTATCTAAAAGTTTTGACTAGTAAAATTTTTAAAAAGTTGCCTCCTGTAAGTAGTATTTTACTTTTCAAATAAGATTAAGATTATCATACTACTCGTATATCAAAAGGACATTAACCTTTGCACACTGAACCCTAAAATCTTGACGGGTTGGGACAATACTGTCGCGATGATAGATAAGACACGAATTTTATAGGTCCACTGTAGGGGCACAACCTACATGTTACTATGCGGGTAGGATTATCCTAAATTGTGCTAAGGTATTTACATATGCAAGTAACGTTGAAGTAAGTTCTTGTATATTTATATTACATACTCACGCGAGCTGAAAGTGCGTGACTATACATCGGTTATACTGACTCCTTAGAGAGTTTCTATGCCTCGTTGGATAGCCGACATTTATTGGTTAAGAGGTTCTTGGAAGTACGGAATCTTTCAACTATATTATGTTTCAATTCACTGCTCAAAGGAAAGTAATTAGCCTTATACTTGGGAGTGAATGTCAATGCCATTTTCAAGGTCATGGAAAAACCCAATTTGGAGGTTGATGTTCTTTGGTCGTGAGTTGTTGGGCAGCTTTCTATCAAGAATCCAAGATATTATCTTAAATTATGGCAAGTGCCAATTTTATAAAAAAAAACTTAGAAAAAAAATTAAAATAGAATTAGATTAGATTCACTTGTTTTACTATTTCACATTATATTAAATTGCTTCACGAGCCTCCTGTAAGTTAACGAAAGAATTACTGACATGTATGTTCTTAGCAAAAAAGATATCCGGGTAAAGCGCAGGCTACATTGCCAGCTGACGGAAGGAGCGGGCGGAGCGGGCGAAGCGGGCGGAGTGAACGGAGCATACGGAGCAGGCGAAACACTGTCATTTGAAAAGATAAGCGTCGACTGGTCCGAATGTGGACAGGCGACTGAACTGGGCGAGCTAAGCTAGTGAAGTGGGCGGGCGAACGAAGCTAGCGAAGTAGGCGAAACGAGGTAAATGAGGCGACGTGAGCGAAACTAAAAGACTTTCGTTGGCTTCGCTCACGTCGCTCGCATCACTGACGTAGTTTAGCTTGTTAGTTGGCGGTGTGAACCCAAGTATGAAAAAAGGTGAAACGATGTCGTCCGCTCCGCCCGCTCCGTCCATTAGCTGGCGATGTGGCCCGCGCTTAAGAGACGAACTATAAAAATAATATTTTTATTGAAAACATCAAATACTCGTTTTTATAATACATTATTATATAACAAAATATGCGGCAATCCGAGCAAGCGAGCTTGTTGTCCTCAAATAGCTACTTTATCATAATAATGCTTCTGAACTAGTCACTTTCCCAAGATATGGCCAATATGATCTTAAGCTGACCTGCTCACTTATATCATTGTTTTAACATTCTTGTATATTTAGTTAGTTTAGTTAACTACATACTTAGTTAATCTATATTAAAGTATGTCAAATAATTCATCAAGCTCACTAATGATATAAAATTACCCTCAATGTTTTTCTAACCATACTACGATCGTAAACATCTCAACGAACAAGATTAGAAACTCTACTACGTCATCAATCATTCAATGTCGTCATTACTGTGTTTTGTGTTAATTTGGAACAAGGATAAAAACAATGCTGACTTGTAAGAAATCGCTGATACCGGAAATGATATTGATATGGAGTTGGTGTGGGACATTGCTCGGTTAGAATGGATCGTACTTACCTTGTTAATCAAGATTATATTTGCTTAAGATTAACATAATTTGTAACTACAGCCCAGTCTTCAAATTCTCAGGTCAGCCAATGGATAGGATTTTTATGTAATAGGATCTAAAAGATGAGAGTGTTGATAGATACATAGACGTTGAGGAATTGCGACCAGCTCCCCAAAGACTGGCTTACTGCGTAGAACAATACCACATGCCGATGGGGCAAAAAGGTTCTGCCGATGGGGCAAAAAGGTTCTCGAGTGGTGACCACGAACCGGAGACGTGGTGTGGGCAGGCCTCCGACAAGGTGGACCGACGACCTGGTAAAGGTCGTGGGAAACCGCTGGACGCGAGAGGCGCAGAACCGGTCGTCGTGGAGATCCTTGGGGGAGGCCTTTGTCCAGCAGTGGACGTCTTTCGGCTGATATGAGGATCTAAAATAGCATAGCTATGCCATAGACTGAAGGACTTATTCCGTGAGCTGGGGGTGAATTCTATCCCGATTTTTATTATTATTGATGAGGTTATTTTATTACTAATGTTTTGGTTGCTTTTCAGGAGCCACAGTAGAAGTCATGGATAGATGCTGCTTCTGAAAAGCAATCAAAATGTCGTGATCAGATTTAAGTAATAAAATAACAACAAATTCGTTAATTGTTTTATTCAAATATTATGTAACTTTCGCGTAAAATACCTACAATATCAAACAAAAAAAGTATAATATAAATATGTTTATCTACACTCTAGAACCCATAACACAAGCTAGTTAAACTATATTTACTTCGGGTCCAGAGAGTACCAGAGAGTAAAATATGCTAGAATATTTATTTACTTACTAAGAGATTATGTTATAAAAAAACAAACGTTTTAATCAACAGAATCGTAAAAAAAAAACCTGATATCACTCACTGTCGTAAAAAGAAGACGTGGCCTCAGGGGAGGAAATTGTCAATATTCACCTGATAAATTGATCCGTCTCACTGATTAATTCCAAGGATGTTTCTAGCAATCAATCAAGGAGTTCATCCAATATCACGATTTTCCTTATAGGGCAGTTAAAGATAAACTATCCTTCTTTTGTTAAAGATAACATTCCCTGGTTGGTCATTAAAAAATAATTTAGTTAAGTAAGGATAAGCGATGGTAGCTGAATGGATAAGCACGCAGCCTTTACTTTACTCAGAGGTATCAAGTTCGAATCCGGTCGGACAGTACCTATGTGAATTTCACTTTGTGGGATTTATATGTGCTAATTCTAAGTCTGCGCCAGTCTCATATGTTAGCCAGCAGGTATACCGGTTTACTGGTGAGTTTGGGTTTTTGTCTACAGCTTGGACCCCGATGGCCGATATTCTTGATGCCGCCTATACAGCTTCATCTAGGTCAATATTATATAATAATATTCTTTAGATTTTCATCCAATTATTTTAAGCAAATTACGTTCTTAATAAGGTTGAATTTCTAATTATCGTCGAGTCCTTGAGCCATCTCAAAATATGCTGAGCACGTTTCATATATTCAGGCGTACAACATAAATAAACGAAAAGCTAATTGAAATTATTAAAATATCTTTAAATATGAAAAGATAACACTCTGAATGGGACTTGAACCCATAGTAGTGTCACACTGGGACAACTCTTTATCCTACTGAGCTCTTGTTTAGTTGAAATTGTGAAATACAATCGTAGACGAAGTTTATTTTCATATCACAGACTGATGTGTGACTCTATCTCTATTATCGTTATCATTTATCCGTATTCTAGAACTAATACTTAAAATTAATTTAGCTCTACGCTACGTAGATTTTTGTAATGTCGGTAATATCAATATGACTTCACCTCGCCTGATGGTAAGCTAAAGGTAAAGTCTCAGAAGTCTAAAAGAATTCCCTAGAAATATTTATTTCAAAAAATGATTCGAAAAGTTTGTTTCTAGACTTTTCTTTTATCCTCCTCAATCGGGCGAAATATACTTATAACCCCAACATCTCTCAAAATAAGCCGCTCGTTTTATTAATACATAGGTTACCACAGTATGAAGGCAAACAAATTACATATTCTTCAGATAAAACTTAGGGGTTATTTAAAATTCCTCGCAGCTAACCTCTTCCGAGGCTGAGTTGGGAGTAAAGACATTCGACATCACCGTACATGACCTGAATTAATAGACAGCGAACATCAATTTAGTCAAGTTTATTTTTTATTTATTTTATCTATAACGAGATTGGAGTAATATTGGATGGGTAAATAATGAGATTTTTAATATAAACTTCAAAAAAATATTAGAAGGTTTTTGCAGGGTCGGTAACGCGAGTATGACGCCCCTGGTGTAGCACGCGTTCATAGGCCACGGTAACCGCTTTCCATTAGGTGGGCCGTGTGCTTATCTGCCACCTAAGTAGTATAAAAAAATATATATGTTGAAAGCTACGGATTATAAGAGCAATTGAAATTATCGAACGTATTGTTAAAATAAAACATCTCTATTGGTTAGTAATGAGGATAAGAGGTTAGTTAACTAATAGATGGAAGTAGTTAATGTTTGAATGTTTGGATATAATTTGTTACTCAATCATGCTCGAACGGCTGAATGAATTTGGCTGAAGTAAGGCATAAATTATAGTCTGTGTTTTATCTAGATTAGGTTCCTATGGATATTGAGAATGGAAACAGGATTTTAAATTAATTAGTCTGTACTAATTAATGTAGAATCCTGTTTCCTTTCCTGTTTTTATGTGCAATATATAAATAAATATTGGACGGGATTTGAATCCTCAACCAGTCCCTTACAGAGGGAATGCTTTGACCAACTGAGCTACCTGGACACATCCAAACTACAAGTCCCGTCTGATCACTTTTTCCGTTCTAAAATCATGAGGAATAGTTAGCATACTTATTGCTGAATAGTTTCACTGAATACTTTGAAAAATTAATATGCAGCAATCTGTTATTTAAATTGATTTTAAATAAGACGATTGTACTTTTTAACTGAAGCCAGCTTTCATATTGAAAAAACTATAACTGTATTAAGACTAAATTTTAGTCTGAATTTTAATCGAGCAGAATTTCAGCCTGAAAGCTCAAAGAACATTTCATTTCTATTTTATAAACTGTAGATACTTCAGTTAACAAATTATTGAGTTACCCGTCCCAATTATGGCTACACCCGTCCATGATCGTCAATTACACAAGTTCAGAAATTGATTGATTCGTTTCCGAACTGTAATTATGTTAGATCCAATTCCGTAAAAAGTTTTTATATAATTCTACGGTTTCAACGTTCTTCTCTTAAGGAAAAGGGTCGAAGGGAGTTTATTTTCAATTATAATCATTGGTAATTCACTTTTGGTTTTTCTCGTTAATTGAATGATGGAATTTTGGGAACTTCGTTATCTATATTGGTAGCTGTGCGCCACAGTTTCATCAGTACATACATACTTCAATCCCCTGTGGTACCCATTTAACCCATACATTTTTTATTGATTATTACCATATTACAAAATCATTACAAACATTGTTTGTAATGATTTTGTAGTAGTAGCTAGGCTAGTAGGAGGTAGGACACGATGTTATCTCCCGTAAGAACTGAACTGTCCGATTGGGGTAGTACCTCCGCCATACAGAGGACCGCGGCCAAAGTAACCATTGTGTTGTGTTCCCGCTGGTAAGTAGGGTAGCCAGAGCTCACAATCCCCTCCTCAACCTCTACCCAAAATTCTCAACCATCCCCCCTCAAGGGTCGGCAGTGCGAGTGTGACACCCTTATGTTGCACACGTTCATAGGCCACCGCTTCCCATCAGGTAGGCCGTGTGCTTGTCTGCCACCTAAGTAGTATAAAAAAAATGCTAATGTCTATCTTTCATATTAATGTTGAACAGAGTGTTTGAAAGGGTGGATTGCTTTCGTGAATAGTGAATTACTTTAGCTTAAGATAAGCTCCTCCAATGTTCTGAGACGTAGTACCTAACAACGCAATATATTAAAATTATCTTGTGTCAGCACCTCTGAAAATAAACGGCTTTCTCATATCAAAGGTCTACTAAAGTTTGCATAAATTCTCCTTTGTACAGTAGCTAGTTAAATTAAACCCAAAACTTAAAACTCTTCGTTCGCTGTTTCGAAGTAATCACAGGTATGCATACGTAATATAATAGTGGAACCACACTACGCTATTCGCTATTCGCCTATATAGTATTCGACGAAATTCTTATGGTGGAACCCACTTCGCTATTCGCTATATTGTATTCGAGAAAATTCTTATGGTGGAACCACACTTTGCTATTCGAATTTATTCACGTGTATTATAAATCGAAGTGGGGAGGGCTTATTTGTATATTTGCTTTATTCGTACGAATATTTGCCTTAGTCACTCTTCTATGACGAATTGTGGAGCGTTTCATTGAAAATACAATTTCATACAATTTCATTGAAAATACAACAAAATTAAGAATGATTTTGAAGGTTTAATAACCGTTTTTCGTTTTTCTTCATAATCGCATTGAAATCACGCGTTTCCAAAACGTGTGGTTACTGAGTCGGGCTCCTGATTCAATTTTATTTTATTACGTACTTGTTACGTTAACAAAGGGCTAAGGAAAATACCTTGATCGGAAAGCTATTGTTCTTCTAACATAATGTCTGCTGTATCGTTAATTTTATAGCCCATAGGTATGAGGGTAAGTTGCATGAAAAACAGAAAATTCAGTTAACGTTTATGAGCCGAGGATAAAAGTTTCTAGGCTATTGACTTAACGTTAGATGTTTAAGGGTCATTCGTTCAAAGATTAACGTGAATAAATTTTGGTAATACTTGAAGTATGTATATAAATGCTATAACTTTCCATATGTGTTATACAATGCGGATTAGGAATAGGAGGATCGCTTAGTAATAGATGGAATTTTTACGCCATATGTGATATGGTTAAAGATATAGTGACCAAAATAGAGAAAGGGATGCTTAGATGGTTCGGACATATAGAGAGGATGGATGAAAGAAGATTGACGAAACAGATATATGAGGCGGGGTGAATGGTAACCCGGTAAAAGGTGACCTAGGCGTACGTATGTTAATCAGATCCAGAAAGTATTAGAGAAAGGCCAGATCAAGAGTACCCACAACCGGCGTGCATGTATGAAAACAAATATGAAAGTTGAAGAAGCGAGAGGCGTATGCCAAGATCGTAGCAAGTGGAAAGATGTTGTCTCTGCCTACCTCAGTGGGAAAAAGGCGTGATTTGTATGTATGTATGTGAGAGACATCTCAGCCCTATGTGTTGTTCTTGATAGGAAAGGAGAGGGTGCGACTATTTGGATGAGGTCATTAGATCACTCGCCAAAGTAGTCGTGGTAAAAAAGTACTGCCAAAGAGGCGATGTTTTTAACCAATTATGTGAACTGTACGTTACTGGGGCCTTACTCCGAAAAACGAAAATATTCGTATCCGTTGACGTTTTGACTATTTAGCTACCCCGAAAGAGTTTCGTTTCGGATTTCGGATCCGTTTTCGATCGTTTGACATTGAGGTTGTCGATCGTTATCAGTACACCTCCTACTCCCAAAATACATTTGACGTTTTCGCTGTCGTTGTTTGACAAATGGTCCATTTTCGTTCGATCCGAAACGTTCATGTTCGATTTTCAAAGCAAGCCCCCTGTTACCTATCGAGAGCATCTAATAAGTATTGTACTAAGCAAGACCAATACAGAGTTGAGAAATGAAAAAAAAATGGCTTACTGAGCGCCTTTTAAGTCGGCGCGGCAGAAGTGACATAACCCATGACATACGTCATTTACGATAAAGATACGAATGGCGGGTTGATGTCTCTATCTACCCCTGAGCGAACTAAACTTAACTATGTATGAGTATAGTCTCGGTAAAAATAAAAAATTAGGTACTTCTTGCATTAAGTTCGCTATAAAAGTCTTAATAAACTTTTCACACATTAAATCGATCTTACAATAAAAAAAAACTACAATAAATAAATGACGTAATAGATATAGATACCAATGGCGGGTTGATGTCTCTGTAGCACTCAACTAAACTTAAGTGTATGTATGAGTAGGTATAGTCTCAGAAAAACTAACAAAATAGGTACCTACTTTTTGCGGTAATTTCGCTGTTTCTTAATAAACTTTTCACACATTAAATCGATCTTACAACAAAAAAATACTACAATAAATAAATGACGTAATTTTACTATATAGATACAAATGGCGGGTTGATGTCTCTGTAGCACTCAACTAAACTTAAGTATATGTATGAGTAGGTATAGTCTCAGAAAAACTAACAAAATAGGTACTTTTTGCATAAATTTCGCTATTTCCTAATAAACTTTTCACACATTAAATCGATCTTACAATAAAAAAATAAAACAATAAATAAATTTCGCTGTGGATTTTAAACAGAATTAATCATTGGCGACAGGGGAAATCAACACGGATAATAATATAGTGACGTGAAACCTCACAGAGCCAACACAATATGGAGTTGATTGAATACACGATCTTATGCTTTTTTCAGTTTCATTTTCCTACCGCGTGAGGGAATATACAACAGTTTTGGGAGCGTTGTGCTTTATTTTTTGCAAGAGTGAGATTGTCTTTGATATATTATAACACATTCGTACAGCCACACCATTTTTCTATTTGATTTTTTTTGTTTTTATAATAAATAATAAATAAATATTTTACGACATTCTACATAGCGCTCCCTATACCCAAAGTAATCTTAGTTTGACTAGCTTGTGTTATGGGTTCTAGAATGCTGATAAACATACTTATATACTTTTTTTTGTAAATACATACCTATTATACATATAAACACCCAGACCAATGCAAATAGACATATTCATACATACAAATATTTGCAGTCGCATGCACTACCGCTACGCCATAGAGGCCGTCATTTTTATATAATCAGTCCATTGATTGACTGCAGTCCATTGCTACATAAGAAGCTAAGGTTAAGTCCAGAATGTATAGACACCACCATTTTGTATGGTTTTGATCTTAAAAGAAAGGAATTTAATTACTGGCATACACCTTTTGTACTTTGTTAATTGTTTTCAACCATACTCCATCCAACCATAAAAAAATCACGTTCATCAGTGCTGCTGTTATTGTTGTATATTTTTTTTTTATTTTGAGTGTTTTTTTTTTAATGTCTTCTTTGCTTTGCAATTTGCCACAAACAAGTAAGTATTATAATTTGCATAAAATGTATTATGCAGCGTTTTCATTATTTAGTCACAGTCCAGGTCAAGTCACGGTCTTCATAGTCAATAGTCAAGTCAGTCTTCCTTCATAGTCTTGCCCCAGTAAAATAGTGGAGACTTTACTAGAGGCTTCTATAGAGTTTTGGAATCAACGTTGAAAAGCACAATTTCACGGTAATATACCACTTTCCCAAACTTGTGCACGTTGTCGAAGATGTTATGTTTAAAAATCCACCGTTTTTACACTATAATAACTACAGTTTACACTAATTTTAGAAAATGATACAATACCCCGATGTGACTTTTTCCGCGTTGGCGCCAAAACTCCTGAGTGTTGTTTCGGATGTCCTTTATTTATACGTGTGCATGTTGTGTCATCCGCAATTTAAAAAAAAACATTTTCTTTCTTTCTTTCTTTCTTTACTCGCCAGTAATTGTACTCTTAATAAATAGATAGATACTCTTTATTGCATACCAAACACAAATCTACCTAGATCTGATCGTTCTATAAAATGTCCTATTATAATATACACTATAAAAACCTAGTTGCCCCTAATCTGTTACTCCTTAATGTGTTAAAAACTGTACAAGTACCTTTCAGTTCTCATTATAGGGCGTAAGCCTAATGCCGTTAACCTGCTACTTTTTCATAAGTCGTTAGGAAGAGTTAAGTCTAGTCAGGTTTTGTATGAGGCCAACAGCTATTCATAAACGTGAACTCGACTTTATCAAATTTAAGATGAATAGTTTAATGAGGTGAAAGTTTAATGGAAGAAAATGCTTTTCATGTTCCGCGTTTTGATAATAAATCATTGATAATGGTGATGAACAATGAACAGATGCTTTTGAGAATATTTTCATTTCATTATTAAATTTAATGGAATGAAATAATACTCTGATGACGATAAAAACGGTCTCTCAAACTAGCAAATGAAGGGTTCTGCATACATTGTTCGAAACGAATACTATTTATCACTCGGAAAATTACAGACGGTATTTCTGTCAAGTGTAGCGAAGTCTATGATCCACGTTGGATACACGTAAGATACGGAACCTTAAAAACTAATATAGAATACGATCTATATATTTTTATCTATTAGCATACGCCCGCGAAGTCAGTCATAGTTTCTTGGCCATATCACCGGTTTTACTTAACCAATTGCAATCAAATATACGGCAGATTTTAAGTGTAACCAAGAGCTTTCTAATAAAAAAAATCATATCAAAATCCATTAGTCGTTTTTGTATCCATCGCGAACAAAAATATAATAATTCCAAAACACATTTTTGAATTCAGAATCATTAATTTAACATAGACCCAAATAATTTTTTATTTTTTTTCATATCTCCACTGTACAAACACAGCTGAATTTAAAATTTTATAGCAGTTTATAGAAGTTTTAACTAGATACTTTTTATTCAAATTTGTTACAACTGTTCCATATCATAACCAACCAGTGTTACCAACATAAAGTTTCGTCTGTCCACTGTAATAAAAAAATCATCCTTTTTCACTATCCTACAACCCATCTCATATTACCTGTTTTATATTTCATGCTCAAAATATAGCTATAACAAGCCGCTTATATGCTAATCCCGTAATATCAAAAGCGTTATTTAGGCCGCTTCATATCGCCGTATCATGACTGAAATATCTGCGAAATAGTTTCATAACCTGCCTTCATACAGCTAACTGCGATTTATGTCCCGAAGCAGGTAGCCTTAGCGAAGATATACCGACACTGATTAACCGTATTTTGTATCGTTTAACAGTAGCGTGTGTGGAATAAGGCTACACTGTTCTTAAGAATCTATGCCACAGACTTCGAATACGCTAGATACGATAAGTACACTTAAAGTTTCCATGAAAGTTTTAATGACAGTAGAAGCATGTTAAGGACAGAAAGCAGATGGTGGGCTGTTGTTTCTGTCTACCCTTGAGTAAAAATGGCTAGAGTAATGTATGTATGTATTTCATAAGTACATTAAATAATATGAAACTCGAGTGTGTCACTATTGATGCGATGATACTACGATTTAGAGGTTAGTCACGTAAATAGAATCGTCCCGATTGTAACGCGGTATTTGGTAGACCACAAATTTGTGGAATGTCCTAAATTGATGGAAAGCCTTCCGTCACTAAGTGATTAAGTCAGTAGACTAATTTTAGTGTACCAATTTATTACTACCTACAGGAAACGCTTGCCAACATTAGGTATTTCCTAGTCTTCCTATAGAAACTGAGGTGGTAATAAACACCCGTATATACAGTCGTCGCAAATCAGTATTTTAAGTGAACCATCGACTGCAAAAATTAAACGTAGGTAGTAGAAGCGTTAAAAGTTGCGACAAGCTTGTACTAGCTTGTACGACACGTTGTGCCTGACGGTTTATAGATCTAGCTAGCTCTAAATCTGTGGTCTCTGCATCACATAGCTCACGTTGGTTGACCCCGTAACTCCTTAGGCGAGGGCGTATTCCAGCTATTGAATTTGTAATATACAGGTCGGAATAAAGATCAAAGTCGAAGATATAATTATACGCTACACAAGGTACAACAACACTTCTGTCACTCAAATTCGGACATTGAACTAAATATGGTAACACAATATGTTTACACAATTTACTTTAAATTCGTAGAGGTTCTTATTTGTTGTTTTTTTATTAATAATAAGAACTCTTCCATAAAGGTGATAAAGTTAGTCGCGGGTCCTCTAAGCGGGGCGTGAAAAAGCATTTGATGAGGCCGTCAAGTTGACGGCCGCCATTGTGGCACTATCGGTGTTTACAATGATGACTCCCATTCCAGAGACTTTACACTTACTTTAAAAAAAACAAACTGTATACATAAAAGTTCATCAGGATAGAATCCATTAAAATCAGCATTATTTCAATAAATACTCATGCCTCTTTGCCTCAGAGACTTTGCCTCAGCTTACCATCAGGCGAGGTGAAGTCATGTTGACGTGACCGACATAAAAAAAAAAACAAATTCAAAAAAATCTTTATAATCTCCAATCTGTTTAGTACAACCAAAGTACACGTAAAAATACCAATAATTTTCAATACACCGATCAAACTGTTTTACTGCTAGCCCAAATCTCGAGATAATCTCAAACTTAGGTTTTTTTGCGTCTATAAAGCAAACGAAAATTGATCCAAACTATTTGATTTACGAGAAGTCGTAAAGAAGTGATGCGATGTGCCAACCGGCGATAGACACCGATGTACAGACGTTTAGAAAAGTACCGATCCATATTTTGATATACGAGTTTGATTTTAGATGTGTGTTTGATGGTATACAACGATTTATTTATTTTTTATTTATTTATTTATTTACTAGCGACCCGCCCCGGCTTTGCACGGGTGCAATGCTGATACTAAATTAGCCTTAGTATATGATGCATGTATTATACATATAAACCTTCCTCTTGAATCACTCTATCTATTGGAAAAAACCGCATCAAAATCCGTTGCGTAGTTTTAAAGATTTAAGCGCACATAGGGATATAGGGACAGAAAAGGCGACTTTGTTTTATACTATGTAGTGATGATGATTACATGGAAAACTTACAGCTACAAAAACATGAATAGCGTTGGATTAGGCACTAGAAAGCCAGTAACAAGTTTTCGCTTATAGTCG